>WYDK02000041.1:8953609-8968889 GCA_009867345.2 Toxicodendron radicans
GGCACAACATCACAAAGAATTTCATTCACATGATTTTTACCAATGGGAAAAGAAATTAGAACCTTTTTTGTGAGTTGGTACTTAGTGATAACGGTCGAGGCTGTTACACCCTTTCAATTAATTCCATTAAATTGTTGGGCTTGGTTAAACGAATTTCAGCCCTTATCTCCTCTTGAAGACCGTTTGTAAAAATTCCCATTAGTATCTCCTCTCCCAACTCTTTCATCGGAGTAGCATGGGCCTCAAAGTCTTCTCGGAATTCCGTCACCGAGGTTGTCTGCTTCAAAGCCACCAAGCTTCATATGCTGTTCCTTGGAACGATGGTCGGAATCTAGCGATCAAGGCAGTTTTAAAGTCTCTCCAGGACGTGACTGGTGACTATGACTCTACCCACTGATACCAATTCAGAACCCTCCCTGCCATACATATGGCAGCAACTTCCATTCTCTCCCCTTCTTCAAACTAGTTCATATCGAAATATCGATCAGCTCTGAAGGTCTATCCGTAAGGATCGTCTTCACTAAATATCAGCAATTCCAGCTTCTTAATTCGTCGATCTTCCTTCACTGTTTCACCAATTTTGTTTTGCTCTGGTCCAACGCTCACCGTTATGGTTTAGATTCTCCAATGAAGCAAATTTCTCTCTCTCACGATGTCGCCTGTCATCTCGTTCCTCTCTCAATCACAACAACTCCCGTAACCCCAGTAAGTATTCCTTAACACTCCCCAAATCTTCTTTCACTGTACTCACCTCTTTTTCTAAATTATCGATTCTATTTTCTATTCTTGTATTAACCATAACCTAATCTCACTCTGATACCAATTTGATACAACCCTCAACTATTTATCAATTCAACTCTCCCAACAACATTCAATCATTCACTCAATAAACAATAACAATGAAATGAAGATATTGTATTCAATCAATTTCTATATTTGTCCAGGATAATGAGTAGAAACAGAAACAGAAAAGAAATAAGAACAAGGAAAAGAAAACAATAAGGCTAGTAGTTCGAGGCGCTAGCACCCTCCCACCAAAGTCCCAATGAAAAACAACCTAATTCATTCTATGGTTACTGTGCTATTAAAAAGAAATCCGACAGTCCCCGGATTACAGCCACATGTAATATTCCCGTAACTAACTTCCTTGGCCATCCTGCTCTTTTGTTACGTTGAGTGGCTTGTGTTGCCCTTTTCCCTTCTTCCTCTTCGAGTACACGTGTGATGGGGGGTCTATCAGATGGTGTTATAAATTGGGTATTTATTGGCATACCACACCATTCTTTCCAATCAATATTTTGAATGGGAGGTGGGACATACAGAATTCAATCTCTATTTTACTGCTGGGATGGTGTGCAATATTGTATTGGTCTAACCATGATCTATCAAACTAAAGCATCAATGCAGCATAATGTCAACTACAGTGCGTGTAAGCGTGCCAGGGGGGATAGATTTGTTTAATTTTATAATATGCATTTTGTCTTGTGAATTGATTGAAATTAAATGATTATGAGTATGTGTAGGATTGGGAACCTTTGTCCTTTCAGCAAAGACAAGCAGCATCAGTAATTGAAGTATTTAGGATTATAGAGGAGGTATGTAATATCTCTAAAACGGTTATTTGGCATTTGTGATTTCAGAATAGCTATACAATATATATTCTGTTCATTTTGTAAGAAAGATTATCAAGATACTGCCTTGCAAAGAAGTCGCTCTTTGCTGTGTGTGTCGTTTCTACTGGAAATTTCTCTGTTCTTGCTCAAGATATCTTTCTTTTTTTTTATTATCATGGGAACTGTAAACAGCATGCCAATATAAAAATAGTCATTGCTCCACAATCTTAGTTGTGGATATTGCTGAATTTATGCTGTTACAATTTCATCTTTTATATTTTGTTCAGCATTGTTTATTAATTATTTAAATAATTATTTTGAGTAACTTGTAGTCTTGTTTTGTTGCACTCCTGCTATATTTTATTTAACCTGCAGACTGTGGATCAATTCTTTGGCTTGAATCTCCCGTTGGATGTTACGCATTTGCAAGCTCTGCTATCCATAATTTTCCACAGCTTGGATGCCTATTTGCAGAGATTGCTGAGCCAGTTAGGTATCATGCATATTTATGATAGGACATTTTTCTAATTGTATTTGGAGTTTTATGTTTTGCTTGAAAAAATTCAATGTACAGCTTAATGAAATTCTAAAGAGGCTTCACCATGCATGCCTTTAGCTTTTTGTTTGTGGGGTTGGCCAGCTGGGTGACAGTTTAGTAGGTGTACCTGGAGGAAAAATTGTTTCTGGTAGGGTTCCCTTCCCTATTTCAAATTGAATGTTTCAGGTGAATGGTTAGAGAGAGAAAATAAGTTTTGAAGAGGTTTTCGTTGAGGGGGCTGGTTTATCGTGGGACCAAGTTCGGCTTTTTAGCCTCTTTGTAGGCTTCAGTTTCTAAACAGTTTTAGAATATATCTTTTTTCTTATTCATAGAGATTGAATTGCTGTTTTGGTTTAAGTGTTGTGTTGCTTCTGAATATTTTGTCCACTATTGGTTGGCTATTTTGAGGTGGATGACTCGTTCACCGTATCTATCTGTTGTTATCATTGTGATCAGTTTCACGTTTCTTAACCCCCCCTTCCCCGAAAAAAAGAAGTTAGGATAATGGTTTTCATGTTTCTTTTGTTTGTTGGAGGACAGTGACTGTTACAAAATAATATGTGTCATGATTCCTTGCTGTTAGTTCCCTAGTTATTTATGTAGATTTACAAGGTATAATAATTGTTCTGCTCTAAAAGTAAGATACAAGGCCACGTTCTTATAGAATTTCTCTTAGATCACTGAAGATGGTTAAGTTGATGTTTATATATTTGGCTTCCTGTCTTTTATTTACAAAGAATGTTTAATAAGCATCTGTTGCCCATCACAAAGCTGGAAAGCTTGTTAAACCATCATCTTTTTGCTATTTCTTGTTGGATATGTGTCTGGAATCTTTTTATTTCTCTCTGAATGCTGCTGCTGTAATCAGATGAAATATTTATTTCTTGGATTATGGAGTATTTGACTCATGAAAAGAACCAAGGGGATAATTAGGTTGAATTTCAATCAATTATTAGTTCTTTGGGCTTCATCCATCAATTTAGAGGTGGAAAAAGCACCGGGTTGGGCGGGTTGGGACCGACCCGGTGAGGGTTAGGGTTTTAGGCAGGCCAGGTCAGGCCTGCACAGTCGAGCTACAGGGTGGGCTCAGCCCGGCCCTACAACCCTAACCCTGCGGGTTAGAGTACAGGTCGGGCTGGGCCAACCCGTCTAACCTGCCATTTTTTGTCTTCTTGTGTTACTGTTCACAACCCGACACAATACGAGCCCGGTCGGTGGGTTACATTTTAGTAACCCAGCCCGACCGGCATGGTTACACTGGACCGGGACAAACCCGGCCTGCTCTAATACCGGACAGGCCCATGGGGCCGGGTCGGAAAATTTCACCTTTACCCATCATGGAGTTTCAGGGATTCCTGCCTTTTAGGACAGAAGGTAATCATGACATATAGAGTGGCGGAATCCAAGATCCTTATGGGTTGTGATGTCTTAAGTATTATTAAGTAGCAGAAGAGAGCTTCTTATGGTCCTTGAATATGCTCACGTTTACTTTGACATCCTTGACATTTCTTATGAGGTTTATTCATTTTTCTTGCCATATATCCCATCTTGGTACTATCTTGGGGATATGCTATATTCTTTTAGGAAATTCATGTATAGTTTTGTTTATTTCTTTTTATAGTTTGTTTGTTTTCTTCTACTGCTTTTATTTCCCTTACAATTGATGACAAGACTTGTTTCCCATGCAATTGATTAGGAGACTTAATAACTAGTTTTTCAGATGCCGTTGGAATTTAATATAGTTGACCATAATACTTTAATCTTGCAGTTGAAAAAAGTCATCTGTATCCATCAGCTCCTCCTTTGACTCGTTACAAGGATGCAGTTCTTCCAATGGTTAAGAAAAAGCTGCTGGAGTTTACATTTCTGGATGAAAGTGTGAGTATGAAGTTAAAAGGATTGACAACACCGAAACTCTGTATCAGGTTGAACACTCTTCAAGTAAGTCTGTGTATCTATCTATTGATCCCAGTAAATCATACAAATTTTTTGCTGACTTTTTCTCTATTTAAGATGGAACCAAATGATCATGCCAATGGTTTTAACATAATTTTAAGGATGTTATCTCTGGAGTAATTATTGTTGCTTTCAGAGTAATGGGCCAATAGATCGCAATTCAGAATATAATTCCCACCAGCAAAAAATTATTTTATAATGACATTGTCCATTTAATACTACAAATTGAGATTGAATGAGAAAGCAACAATTGTACTACTGGCAGTAAGATCACCAAAAATTATATTTATTTTTGTAATATTATGTGAACTCATTCAAAATTTTAACATGTAATTAAACAGATTATGTCATGGATGATTGTATGCTTTGTTGCATAGTCTATTTTCTTGCTTTGTGCTGAATTTAAATATCAGTTCAAAATACAGTATTTACCTTAGCCAGAGGCTAGACTAGAGGTCAAACCAGGAACAACTTGAGATGTTATATCCTCAAGTTATGCTGAAATGAAATTTAGTTCGAGGATCAGGATTGTTAATGCAACATGCTGGGTTAGGTTGGAGTCTGATGAGATACCAGGGATATTGGTTTACAAGAGGCAGAAGAGGGGAGGTCAATATGAGAATTTCAGTGGAGTAAGAGAGGAAAACAGAATTGAGTGAGGTGAATTCTAGGAGGGGGAGGAGAGGACAGATGGCATTAGGTGAGTGGGGAAGCAGGGAAATCAGTTAGGAGCTGTCAGGGAATAAAAAGGGAGTAGAGTAGGGATTTGAGGGCATTCATAAAAAGGGATTAAGGAATGGGAATGGGAGGTGACTGACCCTTGAAGTTCAGTCTTTATCCTTGTTTTGTTTTGCTATCCGGGATTTGTTTTGCCTGTTATTTTGAGCATTTTGTTTTCTTATTTCAATAGAACAGTATTGGGTGTATGACTCTGGATTAAATTGTAAAAGCTCTGTTTCTTCATTAATACAAGTTGTTATTCCTGTTATTTTCTGGTTTTGGTGTTCTTTACTGGTTTGAGAGAAGAGTTTGTGGTGCGTTTCTTAAGAAAATTGCAGTGGTCTCTAACAGAGTCCTATCTAGGCTCCATTCCAGGTGCTCAATACTTGACTTTAACAGTTTAACTCAAACCATTGCAAGATTAAACGTGAGGCTGCTTATTCAAATCCCATTATGTGCTTGTCTTTTGAAGTTGATTTAGGATTATGTGGCTTGGTTAAGATAGGATTGGGTGGGCTGTGTAAAATTGTGTCATATTAATAGAATAATCAAAGTTTTCTTTAAGTTTCACTGCTTAATGTGATTAGATATCTCACCCCGTACAGAAATTTCTTAAATAAATATATTTTGAAATGTATTTAAAATTTTTCACACTCTTACTACAAAATAAAATTTATAAATTGATATGTTGAGCTCAGGTTCCCTGAGTTTATAGAGGCCTCAAACCTAGCCCCTGCCAAGTTAAATTCATATTAGTAAAGAATTCTGAACCTCTCCCAACCTAGATTGGAAATCCAAACGCAAATTTGCATAGTGATCAGTCTAGGCTTGATTTCTGGGTAAGCTTCCCAAGTTGCTGTCAATGATGTTTTTATTTGTTTTTCAACTGTTATAAAATTTATTTGTTGTTGCAGAAAAAAAAAAGAATATTATTTCTAATTTTGTATAAAATGTAACCTAAAATGATATTTGAAGAGACACCACTTAACGTTTCCTTTTTTTGAACTAACCCTTTAACGGCCATACAATTTAGATATATCTCTCTCTTTTTCAACTCTAGAATTTATTTCTTTTTGTCATCTTCTGTTTCTTTGTGCAGTTTATTCTAAAACAAATCAGCATTTTAGAAGATGGCATTAGAAAATGTTGGGCGCTTGTCAGACCACCTATTGATCAATTATGGGGTAAGTGTTTGTATGTAATTCTCAATGGGAAACTGACCTTTAATAATTTCCTTAATTGCACAAATGTGACCTTGTCCCTGTTTAGTTTATTAGATCTCTAATTCTTAATGATGTTTCATAGTGTACAATTAGGGTTTGGAGGATGAGCTTTCCTTTAGATATCAGCTAAACAGGTGCAATAGTATATAATTGCAGATCTCCTCGAGGACACCAATTTACTTGCTAGTTATTCCGAAATTTGATTAGGCATTTCATCCATGACATGTACCTCAATCAATACTTTATTCAAGAACGTAAGTGTTAAGACCGACCAATAGGCTGACTCTGGTCGGGATTGCAATTGATAATTGCATGTGCATGTTTGTAGTGGCCACCAATCAGAACTCTGCATATGTTTGAAATGGACTATCATGTGGAGACATGAGATTTCAATGAATAGCATTAACAAGAATAATGAGAAGTAAAGCAAAATACCGTTTCCTTTTTGGAAGGAGCGAGGAACTACAGTATTTATGCTAGTGGTACTGTAGACTTTGAATGATGTTATTTGAAACCTTTTAGGTTTTTTCAGATTCTTTTTCTTCTCTGAGATGAAAATCCATCGGCTACAGTGCTTGATATAATGTAGTCTTAGCAGTATTTTTATTTTCATCCAGCCAAAAAAGAGCCTCCTGAAATTTCGGAGAGAGATTTTCTAGCATGCAGTGAAGCAGTGGATGAGCTGTTTTCAACCACGTTAAACTGCATCAGAGATACTGCAAAGGTTGCTATCAGCATGATTTGTGATTTTATTGGTGAGCTAATCAAACTTAATTTGTATTTATAATATCTATCTGTGATTATTGGTTTCCTCTCACTGCAAATAGAAAGACGTCCACTTTGGTTAATTTAATTTTACGTTTTTTTTTTTCTGTAATCATCTTAGCTGTGTAGTTCCGTTAGTCACATGTTGATTTCATGGACTATTTATAGCTTGTGAAAGTGCTGAAAAAAGCAGCGGATAGGAGTTTATCCACTGTCAAGTTCTCATTAATATAACTCAGCATTATCCTGTGACAAAATAACGTTGTATTCATCAAGATTTGTCATTTGTAACAGAGTTCCCGTCTATCTACTAAAAATTGTGACTGGCTGAGTTAGACCTATATGATTGGACAAAAGATGGTTTAATATGTTATAAGTTAAATATTATGGTTCTTTATTGCCTGAAGCTTTTGAGATAGTAACTCAACATGGATATCATAGTAAATTTGACAAAGGGGTAAAAACTGTTTGAAGCTTCCATAATATTTATTAATCAAACTATAACAAGTTTTGTATGTATACATTTGTGGTTGTGTGATCCAGAAGACAAGGATGTACCCTGAATCTAGCTTTGTAAAGGAGTGCATAAGCACATAAATACTATTGTTTAATTTTCTGAGAGTTAACCTTAATTTTATTCCTAAATTATAATTTGCAGGAGCAAGAGTTGTTTTTTGGGATCTGAGAGACTCGTTTCTGTTTCCTTTATATCGGGGTAACGTGGAAAATGCTCGTTTGGACAGTATTCTCCCCCATGTTGATACTGTAAGATACTTAAGCATACAGTCTGTCTCTCCTGTGTCTGTGCATGTACATCATGTTCTTTTCTGCTAAACTTTCTTTATTAAAGTGTAGAGTATTTTTTTCTATCAAGACATATTCTCTTAACCTAAAGGAATCATGTAGGTCCTTGACCAAATTTGTGGTTTGATTGATGACTCTCTAAGGGACCTTGTGGTTTTGAGCATCTGCCGAGCATCATTGGTGTGTTCTCTCAACCATTGTGTAATAAGTTAAGGTGCTCTTCTGGTGGCTCATGTTGTGTATGCTTCTACTGTTCAGGAAGGCTATGTTTGGATATTGTTGGATGGAGGTCCTTCTCGTGCATTTTCGGATTCAGATATCACAATGATGGAAGTAGACTTTAATGTATTGAAGGTATCTTGCAAGAACTAAACATGGGAATATATGCATGATGTCTTCTTACTAAGATCAGACTTCCTCCCTTCAGAAGGCTAGATGTTCTTGTCTTTTCATATCATGTGCTTGCATGTGTGAACATCACACGAGGAAAATATTTTGATGCGTATTTGCTTAATATCTGCATTACAGAAGCCGATGGTAAATATTTATTCAGATTGAGTAGAGTGAGAGAACCTATGGTTACAATTCGTAAATTACTCAAATAAAAATAATATATCTATCGTAAATTCTCTTTTGTACTCCATTTTTGCCATCTTAACATGTATGTGTATTCTTTGTCAAACCTTTTAATTCCAGAGCATCTATATTTTTATATACCTTAATGTTTACTTCTCTCTATCTGAACTAAAATTATGTTAAGTTAGGAAGTTTCTTACCTAGAAAATACTTTGCTCAGTGTCGATTCTCTTCCCTGCCAGGTTGAGATAGGGCTTTTTATATTTTTATAAATTCAATAATTTTATTTTCGACCAAGAAAGAGTTGATATTACTGTTGTAGTAGAGACAAAGGGGTATGGGACTTACGTACTAGTAATTTAATTTCTTTAGAATGATCCATATTGTGCATAAAGCAATTTTATATTACAGTTGTACTGAGACTTTTTTGACATACATGATCAATAAATGGACTGAACATAAGCTGCAATCATTGGCCTTTTGTGGGTGGAAAGACATTTTTCTTCAAGTGAAATGTGGTATTGGCTCTGTACTGTATGAATTCAGCTCATAAGGTGTCAATGATTGATGCCACTAATAAAACTAAGTGGAAGTCTTCACCATGTTGTTTGCATTTACAAAATGCATGGAAAGAAATAACTTGCTAGATATGAATGTACTTGATATTTGTTATCAAATGGTTATTTAATGTTTTGCTTGCTGATAAATCTATGCAACTCTTCTTTTTAGGACTTCTTTGTAGCTAGTGGAGAAGGCCTACCCCGTTCAGTAGTTGAGCAAGAAGCAAAATTTGCTGAAGAAATACTTAGCTTATTTTCCGTTCAGGTTTTGTTGCTCATACTGTACCATTGTATTGCTATAAATAAATAGTGGAACAGTCAGCTTGATTATTAATCTTTCTTCTTTGCAGAGTGAAACTCTTATCCGGATGTTGATGAATGCAAGCGAACACATTTCACTGGAATTAGATCCACCAAAACATGGTCGCAGGAACTTGGAAGATGCCAATACTTTAGTGCGCGTCTTATGCCACAAGAAACATAGAGTGGCCTCCAAGTTCTTGAAAAGGCAATATCAGCTTCCCAAATCTTCAGGTGATATTCCATTCTAATGAACTTACAGTTTGGCAAATGCAGTATTCCTGTGAATAAAGATGGCATTCTTGCAAGTACCTGTAAAAGAATTTTATGAGGCCAAATTTTGTGGTTATGCTTCTTACAAGTGACCTGTCTACTGTTTTCCACATCTGTGGACGGAACAGCTTTTCCAAATGCATTTTCTCACTACTGAGGGAGACAATGTAACAAGTTGAAAATTCACCAGATTTATTGGCTCTAGGGATGGCAATTGGCAATTTGACCCAGATGGTCAGCCCCGTCCATATTTGTGCTTTTAGGATAGGAATTGATCCTTCCGGATTGGGCACATAATTGACTATTGCAAACTTGTTACTGTTAAAAAGAATTTGGTACCACATGCATTATTTCCACAAGTTGGACAAGGAATGTGGGGAGCCAACCTACTATATGACTACCATAACTTTCCCTAAGCTTTAGTTAGCCCCATCAAGTGGTTCTCTCAGATAATGCTAAATGTAGCCATAACCATTGAAGGCTAATTTTATAAATTACTGAATTACTGGAAGAGTGGTATAAATCTTCTAGATTTTTGGTTCATATATATTCTAGAAGTGTCAGACATTTTTACTTATATAACACAAACTCTATAAAGCTTGCATACTTATACTGATTTTGATGTTGATTTATTTCTGCAGAGTATGATGATATTCCATCAGACAAACCAACCTCGATATCCCCCATGGTATTTGATCTTCTTAAGCGAAGCAGCTCATTGCAGTGGACCAATAACGGCTCAAGTAGTTTCAGATCAATTAAGAGTAGACTTCAAAAGGCAACGTCTGATATCAGGAATGTAGCCTGGTAATAGTAAGTGTTTGTGAAGATATCTCCATTTTTTTCCCACTGCATCCAAACTGGCCTTTCTTGTCAGTCTTTTTTTTCAGATTGAAATCATGGCTTGGGGTCAATTGAGTTATTGAAGCACATTCTTATCACATTTTGGCCTTATAGTTCATGAAAGGCTATCATCTAACCCAAAAAAAGATAGTTGTGTGTACTCTAGATGAATGGAATTTACGTTTCACCAAAAGGCAGAAGACTCATTGTCTTGACAATTAGACATGGACATAGTATTTTTTTCTCGATGTACTATCACCAAATTTCTGCCCCTACTTAAAATTATTTTTTGGAAAACTGTGAGTGCAGGACTTTAAAAATGTAGTATTGCAATTATTGTAACGGAGTGGGACATGTAAGAAATATTCTATGATTGATTTGGCACATTTTCACTCTGTTATATTACTCCGTGATTAGATGCGCAATTTGCAAGCTAATAATAGCGCTATTGTGAGCAAAAAAGCTTCAAAATCATTGCTCTTTTGACTGCATATAATGGTTTTTGATTAGACATGGTAATGATCCTGAATAATTGGTTAGTGTTTATTGGGTTGATTTCCTTGGTGCGATTATTAGCAAACCCAATTTATAGTATTAAATTCCTGCCTTTATTTGTAAAAGAAATTTCATATAGTACATTTAAAATGGACTCAACTCTACTATCTGGACTATCCATTCATACACAGTCACTAAATTGAAGACTTTTGACAGATACACTACACATTTAACATTAGGATTGAGGGGATCTAATTCTAAACCATTAACTTTGGCTTAAGCAGATGATGACTGAGGCTGACTTCTCTTGTCTTGTCTCCCAGTTTTCATGTCTCCTCCCAGACACGTGGACATACTGTCGCTGGTATACCAATTACAGGACACGTGTCTATATCTAGCGGCTGGCTGAAGTTCTCACCGGCTACCGGCACTTTATTTTCCAACTTTATAGCAAGGTTGACAACTCCTTGACCTCTGGAGCCGTCTCTATCCCGTAACCTGTAACTAAGGTAACGGACGGAGCCAACCTGAGGAAACCCGATATCATTAACTGGAATCTGACACCAACCCAGTAGAGTTTGACCCGCAATGAGCCTTTTGGTGTATAATTGTAGATATATGCAAGAATATCTGTTGGCAAAGAAGGCGTTGTCTGTAGGTAAATGAAACTTGTCACCCCATGTTGGGTTTACTCCTTCATCATCAACTCTTGTTTTGTACACGTGGCACTGTTTATCACCGGAGGTGGCGGTGGTTGGAGAGTAAGTGGTGATGGTGATGAAGGGTCTGATACGGTTTGAGAAGAGAGTAGAAGAAGTATTTTTCAAGCCTTGAGCTGATAAAACTGTAATCTCCATTGTATTAGTGCTGGATAATAAGTATGTTTAAGCATAAGTTATTCATGAACGGATTGAGAAGAAAAAATGGAGTTAAGATATATATAAATAGAAGGAAGGAAAAACACAGACGTGTAGAAAATTAATTTAGACTAAATGAGTGAGAAGAGGAAGAGGAAGAGGACGAGAGTTCTTGGGAGGTTCAAGGTTTACTCGTTGCAGTTTCCTTGTTGAATAAATCCATTGCTATAATAGAATTTGAGTCAATTATGCAAGTTGACATTTGTTTTATATTTGATACTTTCAAAAATTTTGTTTTTCTATAATGAAATAAAATTTTCAATCAACTAATATATTTGAACTGAAATATGGGTTTATTTCACTTTTTGTAGTTCTAGAAAAGTATTAATTTTTTTTTTTTTTGAGATGAATATAATGAGGTGAGAATTTTGTTAATATGTGACGTATGTTAATTAAAATAGAATAAGGTAAAAGGAATGTGATGTACACCTAACACTAACAGGGTGAAATTTTGAAGAAAGAAATGGCCTGTCGTGTCGTGACTCAAGTTGATGGAAAGTTTATTGGATATAACTAGGCAGTCGATATACGGCTGATGTTGAAGTCGTTATTTTGTAACTATTCTTTGTCACACCTGACTTATGTACCACACCATTATTATTGTCACTTAAAATATTTGTGATCTTCCCAAGATTTACATAGTTGACAAAGGACTTAATTCCATAGATTCATGTATTTGGAATTGAAGCAAAATAGAATTAAGAAGATGAGGAAATACATGTTTTAATATAATTTATTAATCAATCGATATTTTTATTATTTAAACATGCTTTTAACGAAAGAGTAATATATCATATCATTTTCTAAGTATTTAATTTATAGTTAATAAAAAGGAGATATGAGATCACTAAATAAAACATGACATAGGAAGCTATTTATGTTTCACAAATAATGCAATATTCCAATTTATTATTCTAACTAAGTGTGGGAAGACCAAGTCAAATTAAACAAAACAAGGAACAAGTCATATTGCAGTCACTTATTGTGAAAGTATGAGTAAGACAACTGTTTCGACCCGATGTTCAACAAAATTGCAAGTTAGTACCCTTGATTTCAGTTATTCTAGATTTACATCCTTAAATTAACACCGTTTCCTTTCTTTTAAAAATTAAAGGTTAAAATGGTCATTTCTTATATTTTAATATTTTCATTTTTTGCAAAAATATCTCCTCACCCAGCCACCATCACTACCACCACCTTTCAACACCATCACAATCAAAACCCCAAAGTCACCACCATCACCACCCATTGCCATTCCATCCATCCAACACCATCGCAATCCCTCTAAACCCTAAAGTCAGTCCCGTCGCCACCAAACAACCATCACAAAATTAGCCACAAGCCTACCCAAAAACCACCACAAACTCAACACTCACACGCAACACCCAACACAACCAAAAACAGCACACAACCATAAGCAAGAGGTTGACCTAGGTATGATCACTAGTTGGTGAGTGCGGGAGGCAGCGTCTCACACATGTGATCGCGCACAAGTCGCACGCTGGTGAAATCTCGTGCAGATTGCATAATGGAGCAGATCGGTGAGGCTAAAAGAAGTGGCGACGCGAAGCGCAAATCTAGGGAAGAGGAATAGGAAGGGGAAGCATGACGGTCCTGCGATTTGCAACTAGTTGCTGCGCAAAGAAGCGCGGCGGAGATGGCGATTGAGGCAATGTTGAAACAGGGGTTGGTAAAGAAACTAGTTAAGTTGCAGAGATCGAGACTGGGTGGAGATTTGATTGATATGGAGAAATTTGATGAGAATTGTTAAATGTGAAGCTGAAACACTGGCATTTTAAAGGTGTCTTATACATTGTTGTTTCAATCATGTTTGGATGATCTCATCCATTCATCTTACATTTGATCTAACGGCTAATATGAAGGCATCTCAAGTCATATTAAACTAGTTCAATCAATAGAAGAAAAATAGAGAACAAGTCTTTCACTTTCATTTCAATGTGATTGCTCTACTAGGGTTTCTACAATCTTGGGTATTCTTTCTAATTTCTTGAGTGATTGGCTAAATCATTCTTAGAGGGTTGTGTTTATCTATATTATTAGAGAATCTAGTGTGAGATTTTCTTGGGTAGAAATTACGAAGTCAAACTGTGTTTGTGGAGTGGAAACGTGGGTTGAGTGAAAGAGAGATTTGTTGATTCTTGTAATCTGTAACTTGTTGAATCTTCTTAGTGCAGTGAGTCTCACTATTGTGGAGCTCAACATGGATGTAGTCTATCCTATTTGGATAGGTGAACCATGGTAAAATCGTTGTTGTTAGTATTCTTTGTTATGTGTGGTTCTTGATTAAGTCTATTGGTAAAGTTAGAATTGAAACATAGTACCAAATCATAACAGTGATATCGGAGCTTTAGGTTCCTTGGTGTTGATTTGTTTCAAATTTTAGGGATTCTTATTCTGTGAATCTTAGGGTTTGATGGATCTGTATTTCTTGTTGTCGATCTTTGATAGTAGAAATTAGTTTGTTCAATTTCTAGGGTTTCTCAAATCGAATTTTTCTTTATACTCTTACCAAAGAAAAGACGAGTTCCACACGAATGGAAATCTCTCAGTATGATGGAAATATAGACTTTAACAGTTGGAAAAAGAAAATGAAAGCGTTGCTCTCACACAATAAAGTTTCTATCGCGCTGGAAAATGAGTCTTCGAAGTGGCCAAAAGACAAGGTGAAGAGAAAATCAGAGATTGACGAGGAGACATATAATCTCATTGTGATGAACCTGGCTGACAGTGTACTGCGTAAAGTGGATGGTATAGAAACGCCTATTGCACTATAGGGTAAACTTGAAACTCTGTATGCTCTGCAATCTGCACCTAATTTGGCATTCTTGAAAGGATCTTTATTTGCTTATAAAATGGATAGTTCAAACTCAGTAGATGAGAATTTAGATGAATTCTTAAAAATGACTCTTATATTGAAAAGTGACTGATCAAGCAATCGTTGACATTATTTAGTTATGATACTTCTTAATTCTCTAACTGATGATTATCTAGTTGTCAAGAATGCTTTGAAATATACTGGTACAGTTCCCAGCTTTGATTTAATTGTCTTTGGGTTAAAGGCTAGGGAATTAGAACTAAGGGTTCAAAAGAGAAATGTGAATAATTTGTTTGTGAAGGGTAGGATAGAGATCGGGTAGTCTAGTACTGATTCACATTTTGTTGCTGGGTCTAAGAATAAAAAAAAAAGGGAAAGAAAAATAGTGAAGTCAAAGGGGAGACCAAAAAGTGTTTTTATTGTAATAAAACTGGTCATATTTAAAAAGAACTTTTTTGAGTGGATTAAAAAGTAGAAACAGGGAAATACTAACAGTAATCTAGCCATTACAAGAGATAGTCTTGTAGTTTCTGAAGCCCTTACAGTATCTGAGGTTACTTGTGTCAAAGAATGGGTGTTAGATTCGGGGTGTTCTTTTCATATGAGTCCTAATATAAATTGGTTTCAAGAGTTTGAAATTGGTAAGTGTGAAGTTGTGTTCATAGGGAATAACTAAGGTTGACTAATGGTCGAATAATAGTATTGACTAAAGTAAAATTTATCACTGAACTCAAAAGAAATTTAATTTCTTTAGGAACTGTAGTGACTCTATACTCACTACTAGTGATATGAACCCTTGGTGTTAGGCAACACGAACCCCAATGCAAGATTTGAACCCGTATAATCTCTAACCCAAAAACC
>WYDK02000041.1:9010112-9049422 GCA_009867345.2 Toxicodendron radicans
ATGTGAAAAGACCATTTTACCCTTGTTGAAGATTTAGTCTATTTTCACATTAATTCTTTTAAGGGCTTTTCATATAGATTATTCTAAGTGCATGGGTATGTAAAATGCATAGTTTTACGTACCTTGACTCGGGTATTACAGATATGATTTTGGATTGGACGTGTTCAGTGTTTATTTTGGGTTTTGATCGTTGACAATAATAATAAAGACATAAAATTATGACATAAGAGATTTTTATAGTGGTTTGGATGCCATTGGTGAATCCTACATTCAGTTTTGTTTATTGATTGGAGATTACAAAGGGAGCTGAAACTCAAATAAAAGGTAGATCATTGGGAGAAGACCATCCCGATCTCAATTTTGTATTTGGAGAGCCATAATTTGAAATGGAGAGAACATCTCATTTTATGGTGCATTGGGATGAGCTTGCTTTATTTGTGTAGAGAGAATTGCTTCATGTGGATGAATGTGGTCCAAGCTTAGGAGAGATATTTGTTTTGTGGTGGAGGTGAGCTTGAGAATCAACTTGGCAACTTAGGGGGTCCCACTGATCTAATTTACTGGATAACACTAACCCCCCAGTTTTTCAAGTGAGAGATTGTTGATCGTGATAGGATTTTGAAAACTCATGCGCTTTGCCCGGAAGGTGATTGCTCTAGGAAAAGCTTTGGTGAGGTGAACTTCCACTCACAATTGTGACCTTAGCAGTCAATCATAGGTGTAGTTACTAATTGTGGTTGAGCATAATGCTTTTGTTGCCTCAAAGCGTGGTCTTGTACGCATGGGGCTGTTGGCTTTTGCATTTGTATATGGCATTGATTTTTACTAGCACGTGTGATTCCCTCATATGACGCGATCTTTGTTGAGCCAAGTTGTCATCATCTTGGGTAAGCTTCAGTTGCTCGTGTGAGTTTAAGTTCTCCAAACTTTGCTAAATTCCATTGGTTGGATTAGGTCCTAAGACATTGAATCGCAACGCTGAGTGCTAGAACGCTGCTTCATCTCAGAAGCTCGCCAGCTTTATGATTTCTTTCCTGTTTTGACATATCAAAGGAAAGAGTAAATATTTATAAAAGAACAAAAAGAGAAAAGAGATTTACTTCCATTTAATCAGTTTATTTGTCACGCCTGCAGAAAGAGATTTCATATTGCTGGAAAACGAACTAAACTGATCGCGAACAAGATATCTCGCTCACAAACTGGATACGAACTGGATTGAAAATGTTGTTTGCTCACGAACTGAAATGGAGTTCATTCACGAACTGGGAAATGCCCATGAACTAAAAACATGAAAACGCACTTAATTGCGCATTGAATCTGATGGTTGGAGCTAACCAAAAATTATTGGAAACTGATCGTAAGCATGAGAAGATAATTGCTTGCTGGCTTTTGATCGCTGGATGCCTTGGATCGCTGAAGAACGAATTGAATCACCCGCTGGAAATGCAAAATTAAATTGATCGTCATAGATGACTGCGAACTGATCCCGAAATGATCGCGTTCGCAGTTCACTTTATCAGAGATTGATTGCCGAAAACACTAGGGCTGATCGCTAATGGCTTCTAATTGCCAAATCATGATTGTCATCACTAGCTTTTACTTCCAGCTTGCGGACTCAGACCGTCAAACGCTGGATTATGTTCCTCAGCCTCTAGTTTTGCTGTCTGGTTCAGCCCTTCACTTGCTTCTTCTGTTCGCTAAACTCTGGAGGTAGCTTGTGGCATGTTGCAAGCTGGTCCCTGGAAGCTACTAGTCGTAACATTCTAATCGTGATTTTCAAATCATTGATGGAAACTGGTCACTAGATTCTTCTGGTCACTAGAATCTTGATTGCATCGCTGGTTCACGTCACTAGCTACTTTTCTTCGCCTACATGATAAACACACAAACGAGCACAATATAGGTAAAAAGGAAAATAAACTTTATACTCTTCCTAACGGCTAGCTTTTTGAAAAAGCTTTTTATATTATTTCCTTCTTCGTTGACCACCCTGTCTGCACCATCTACTTTTCATTCATTTTTTTTCTATTCCTTCACTTGCCACAGCCTGAAACTGATTAGAATCAATTCGGCAGCTCAAACTTTTCTTTGGATCTGGAAGTATATTTGCTGCTGGAATTTGATTGGGTTTGCATGTGGATGTTAACCACGAGATCAAAGGTTCATGTTGTTGACAGGTGTTTTTGTGCAGCCAATGAAATAAGCACGTGAGGGTCACAACGAACCCAAGCGTGAAGATGTGATTTCCGATTGAACGTGTTTAGCGTTTGTTTTGGGTTTTGATCGTTGACAATAATAATAAAGACATAAAATTATGACACAAGGGATTTTTATAGTGTTTTGGATGCCATTGGCGAATCCTACGTCCCCTTTTATTTATTGATTAAAGATTACAAAAGGAGCTGGAGCTCAAATAAAAATGAGGTCATTTGGGAGAAGACCATCCCGATCTCAATTTTGTATTTGGAGAGCCATCCTTTGAAATAGAGAGAACATCTCATTTTATAGTGCATTGGGATGAGCTTGATTTATTTGTGTGGAGAGAATTGCTCCATGTGGATGAATGTGGTCCAAGCTTGGGAGAGATATTTGTTTTGTGGTAGAGGTGAGCTTGAGAATAATCAACTTGGCAATTTGGGGGATCCCACCGATCTGATTTACTGGATAACAAAGCTTAAGATTAATTAACCTCTAATTACCATACATAATGAAAGCTTCCAAATTCCAATAAATCTAGTATATATATACGCACAAAAGTTTTGAAGTACATATATACTTCAAGTTTGAACTTAAGATAGGCAACAAATTTTTTGCTAATAAGAGTTAAGTCACACGTGTTAAAGATACACTTATTGTGCTTTTTAAAAAGATGAATATCAAAGTTTTATAAATTGATAGTTTTTTCATCATAGATTGCAATTACCAAATCCATGGAGAAGGTAAAAAGCAAGAAAAGTTTTAGTATGGTTAAAGTGTTTTTTCTCTTTTTACCCTCTAATTATACCCAACCTCAAACTACCAAAATCCTATGTAATTATTGAAAATAATTAGAACTTCTGAACTTGAAGTATCTTATATATTTATAAAAGACTTTTCTACCTAAACTACCTAGTTAAACTAAATATACGTAGCTGTAACATGCATAATTGAGAAATCACTACAGGATATGCCAACATGGTCGTTGTGATGGTAGGATCATAGGCGATAATAGTTAGATGCTAGAATTATTATTTCTGGTATTCCTCAAAAGACTTTTCTTTTGTTCTTTTGTTTTACACTATTCCTCTAGAATACTGAAATCAAATTGTAGTAGGATAACAGCTGCCAGTGGGAATCCTTATAGCTTGATATTTTTTCAGATTACATGATTTTATCACAACTTAGTCAAGATTTGTATTTCTTTGCCAGATAAATGTTACACTCTTTTCTCATACCATCCATTTAACACTATGTAGACGTAAAAATCTACCCGTAGTGTCGTGAGATTGATCCTATGAGGGATGGACCACTAATATCACCATGGACCTGCAAACATAAGAAGAGTGAACGTAGATCTCACAGGGGGACACCAGTATGGTGTCGACCGTAGGCACTCTGACGCTCAAGTCAGCATACTTTTGATGAATGAGAGGCTGATAGCGGAATAAACTTACCGGATTTGTTGGCTAGGGTGCGACGCATCGACGTAGAGTGGCCAGAGCACTGCTCTACGCTGGAGACAAGGTTGAGTTGGTCGAAACCAAGCTCAACAGCGGTGGTAGGAGGCAGAGGCTCTTGAGAGCGAGTGCGCTCTAAGAGTAAGGGAAAGACTTGTGTGTGGGCGTGAATCTATGAAAGAATGAATCAATGAATGAATGAATTCCTCAATGAGAAGAGCGACCCCCTGTTTATATAGTAAGCTCATAGGCTAGAGTCCTAGTAGGATATGGAATCCTAGTAGAGCAAGTATTTGAGTGAAGAGGAAACTCGAGTGATTCACTTGCCTTAATAGTCTAGGATGCCTAATTCATATAAGATACTGGATCTTGGATGAATTAGGAAATTTGGACTCGGGGTCTGCTTTGGTGATGGGCTTGGATTCAGGTTCAAGCCATGGGAGAGGCCAAATCCATGAGATAGTCCAGGTCATAAATTGGCCCAAATCAAGCCATGGGAGAGGCCCAATCCATGGGATATTCTAGGTCATAAATTGGCCCAAATCGTAGGGTAGTCTTGCTCATAGGGTGATGTTAACGCGCCAAGGAGCCCAACCCATGGAAGGGGCTGACTTGTGGTGTGAATCGGCCCGTAGTGTCGGTTGGCCTTTAGATTGGTTGCTTATGGTCTAAGCCATCTTAGTATATGGTATCCTTTGAAGGTGGATCAATATGGGCCCAATCAGAGTTAGGCCAAGGCACTGTGTCGTATTTTATAGTTAGTTTCATTGTTGGACCTCGTCAGACCCAATACAATTTTTTGCCTCTACAGTTTGTCCCCCGCTCTCTAAGTTAATAGGTACTTAGCTTAAAGAGTAGACAAGTATGAATGTAGACTGATCGGGTCAGTGCTAGCAGCTCGTCAGGTCGAATGGACCGTTGTTTGAAATGTTATGTAACATGTTCATCGAGTCGTTTGAGGTGGTATGCCTCAACTCGATATGCGAACTTAGTGCGGGCTAAGTTGTAAGCCAACTAGAGTTGGGCAGTGTATGTAGGCGTGCTTGACCAACCTGAGTTGGGAGTAAGTTCACTCGACTAACAAGAGTTGGGAGATGCATGAAGGAGCGCTCGACCAATTGAAGTTGGCAGTCTAAATGCACTAGACCAACTTATGTTAAAATGTGAATGTGATTTCGCTTGTCTCCCACCCTAGGGAGTACTAAGCTTAGAGAGGGTCTGTTCACCCGTAAATGAATGTATGACTCATAGCTCTTCAAGCGTCGAGTCGGTTCGGCTCAAATCATCCATGTGTAGACTTGGACAGAGTTTCATTGAATCAAGATTGTAATGTGTTCCTCTCACTCGGCTCTACTCATGCTGATGAGTGGATGGTGTTAACCGAGTGGAGAATTTGTAGGTGATCAATGCCCGCTCATGTCAGTTGTTCCTACCACTTGGCTCGGCCCATGATGATGAGCGGGACGGCGTCGGTCGAGTGTGGAATTTTGTTGGTGACAAGCCCACCGAAGTTGTATGATCTACTCCACTCGGCTCAGCTCATGCTGATAAGCAGGTTGTGTTGGCCGAGTGGAGAACTTTTTAAATGACTTGGTGGAACTTTAGTTAAAGTCTAGACTCGTCCTACTAAAGTAGACAAATAGAGCCGTGTCAACTGGCAAGTGAAATTATGCAAGCAGGAAAGTGTTTGCTTCATGAGTAATGTGTCCCTTAAATGATGTTGGAGTCCTCACTTGGGTTGTCATGCGGAGTTTAGTCAGATAACGATCACATTATTTCAGTGGTTAAGCATAGTCAAATGAGTATTTTCAATGCTCATTTTTGTGGAGATGTTTCGCACATGTACATTTGTGTGCCCCTTCGTTTGTTGGTGCAGGTCAACTCCATTCGTCCGTGTATAAACTTCGATGGATTGTCATGGAGTTGCTTCAAGACTGGTATGTAACCTCCACTCAACTCTACTCATGTTGATGAGTAGGCGATGTTGGCCGAGTGGGGAACAGAGGTGGTGATGCCTAGCACTTGATGTACTTTATTTGTGACTTATACCTCTCGGTTGGCGAATTAGTGAGCTAGTTCATCAATCGGCCGAGCCAAATGGTTCACCTTTTTATGCACCTCATCCTTTTGTAGTAGAGCTGAAAGGCGTGATGCACCAAACACCAAATCTCGTTCTTTCCTTGGAGGAGCGAAGTGGCGTGGTACGCAAACTCTAAGTTATATTCTTTCCTTAGAGGAGTGAAGTGGCATGGTACGCAAAAATCTAAGTTATATTATTTCCTTGAAGGAGTCGAGTGGTGTGGTACGTCAGAACTTTGTCCTGTTCTTTCCTTGGAGAAGCCAAGTGATGTGGTACGCCAAGCACTAAGTCTCGTTCTTTCCTTGGAGGAGCCGAGTGAGGTTGAGTGGTGACTCCTTGTGGATGAGCGGAGCGAGGCCAACTGACAACTCCTTGTTGATGAGCAGAGCGAGGCCGAGTAAAGACTCCTTGTTGATGAGCAAAGCGAGGTCTCGTCGATGAGCTGAGCGAGGCCGAGTGGCTACTCCTCTTGGATGAGCCGAGTGAGGTGAATAAGCCAAGCAATGATGAATGGTAACTCCTCTTAGATGAGCTGAGTGAGGCTGAGTGGTGACTCCTCTTGGTTGAGTCGAGCAAGATGAATGAGCAGATCAAGGTCGGATGGGGATACCTTTTGGATGAGCAGAGCAAGGCCGAGTGACGACTCCTCTTGGATGAGCCGAGCGAGGTCGATTGACGACTCCATTTGGATGAGTCGAGTGGCAACTCCTCTTGGATGAGTTGAACGAGGTGGATGAGCGGAGTGAGGTCGAATGACAACTCCTTTTGGATGAGACAAGCAAGGCCGAGTGGTGAATACTCATGGATGAGCCGAGTGAGCATGTCTGCTTGAAACATCTATAACTTTTGATCCGAGAGGCGTTATGATGTCTATAAGATATCAATGGAAAGCTCTTTTCTAGATTGACATTTTTGTCACATGTTCGGAGTGATTCCATGGCCAAACCCGGGGGGGAGGTCGGGCTGGGCCGAACGGTTACTACCAAGCAACGCCATGGGGTGGCCGAGTGAGCATGTCAACTTGAAACATCTATAACTTTTTATCCTAGAGGAGTTACGAGGCTCATAAGATATCAATGGAAAGCTTTTTCAGGCCGAGCAGTTATGGCCAAGCGATACCATGGGGTAGCCGAGTGAGCATATCAAATTGCAACATCCATAACTTTTTATCCGGGAGGAGTTACGAGGCCCGTAAGATATAAATGGAAAGATCTTTTCATGCTTGAAATTTTGGTTCCATGTTCTGATTGAGTCTATGGCCGAGCATAGTGGGGAAGGCCTGGCCGAGCAGTTACTGCCGAGCGATGCGGGGTAACCGAGTAAGCATGTCAACTTGAAACATCTTTAACTTTTTATCCGGGAGGAGTTACAAGGCCCATAAGATATCAATGGAAATCTCTCTTTGACTCTTCAAGATTGAAATTTTGGTCCCATGTTCTGATTGAGTGCATGGCCGAGCCGAGCGGGGAAGGCTGGGCTAAGCGGTTACAGCCGAGCGATGCCATGGGGTAACGAGTGAGCATGTCAACTAGAAACATCTATAACTTCTTATCTGGGAGGAGTTACGAGGCCTGTAAGATATAAATGGAAAGCTCTTTTTGAGCTTGAAATTTTGGACCAATTTTCATATTAAGTCCATTACCAAACAGAGCAGGGAAGGCTGGGCCGAGCGGTTACGGTAGAGCGATGCCATGGGGTAGCCGAGTGAGCATGCCAACTTGAAACATCTATAAATTTTTATCCGGAAGGAGTTAAGAGGCCCATAATATATCAATGGAAAGCTCTCTTTGATCTTGAAAATTTGGTCACATGGTCTGGGTGAGTCTGTGGCCAAGTGGAGTGAGAAAGGCTGAGCCGAGCGGACGTTTCTGAGTGAGGCCATGGTTGACCCGAGCAAGGCAGAATGACAAATCCTTTTGGATGAGA
Source organism: Toxicodendron radicans (assembly GCA_009867345.2). NCBI lineage: Eukaryota > Viridiplantae > Streptophyta > Magnoliopsida > Sapindales > Anacardiaceae > Toxicodendron > Toxicodendron radicans. Next base: position 9,017,775 of record WYDK02000041.1, read on the forward strand.
GGAGCGAGGCCAAATTGCGACTCCTTTTGGATGAGCCGAGCGATGTCGACTGGCTACTCCTCGTGGATGAGCAGAGTGAGGCCGAATGTCGACTCTTTTTGGATAAGTTGAGCTAGGCCAAATGTCGGCTATTTTGGATGAGCCAAGCGAGTCCGAGTGGAAACTCTTTTTGGATGAGCCGGGCGAGTCCGAGTGGCAACACCTTTTGGATGAGTTGAGCGACTTTTCTTTAGTCCATTTTTTCTTTTGGGAAGAGCCGAACTTTCGTGTGGAGCCGAGTCAAGAGGGGACTGTTTGTTTCTTCATTTACTGCGGAGAAACCGAGCGGCCGCAATAGTGTTCATCGTCCCTAGTAGAGTTGAGCGATTTTCTTTGAAAAGTCGATATGGTCCTTCTTCGGCGCTCATTGGAAAGAGCTATGTGGTGCTTGAAAGAGCTGAGCAGTTTATTTTCTCTAAACAGCTTGTCTAGTCTATTTTCAGCATCCATCTATCAGGAGCCGTGCGGTGGCAGGAAGAGCTGAGCAGTTTACTTTGAACAGCTCATCCGTAAGAATCGAGCGGTTTGGACCGTTCCTTCCGGGGGGGGGGGGGGGCGAGGGCAATAGCTTCACGAGAATCCCATATTTCATAAAAGTGTCGAACGGTTTCCATACAATACCAACTACGTTAGCCGTTCCTCCGTAAGAGCCAAGTGTTGGAGAGGTATAATATATTGTTTCTCTTTGGCGGTTGTTGTGTGATTGCTCAACTTGTTTGCTTGTACTTGAATCACTTAATCCATGCTTCGATAGAGTTGAACGATGTTGATTATCTGAGCGCTTACTTGTGAGAGCCGAGCGAAAAACTGCAACCTTTCATTTGGAAGAGCCAAGCGCGATTGAGTCGTTTGATTGTTGTGCTGCGAAGAGCCGAGCACTCGAAGTAAGTTGTTTCAGGTCTTGTCCTTCATAACAAGCTGAGCACTAAGAGGCACTTGGAGTTGGTTTTTATTTATGAGACTTTGTTTGTGCAGGAAGAGCCGAGCGAAATGGATGGTGGCAATGAATTTGATGATTGTCTCACACATCTTGCTGATCCGAATGAGCCAACCATTGGAAGTTGTGGCATTAGCGTGGCTTAATGTTCTGTTCTTGTTGTTACAAAGGGTCCAGCTTTCAAGCCGAGCAATGATGGTTCGAGTTGTGCATGAAGTTTTCATGGAATGCTGACTATTTAGTCGTGTTTGACTCTTGAGTTTTAGGCAGAGTCGTAGCGTGTAAAGTGGAGCCGACTCTGTTGTTTGGGATTGATCCTTCACGATGTCATTCATTGGCTTAAAGATGTCATTGAGGATGCTTAGAAAGTCTGAGCATCAACTTTCAACTCTGTAGTTGGAGTTGCACTGTCACCATTTAGGTAGAGCCAGATGGAATGATTGGTGATAATGGCATGCACCTACGCTTGTTTGTCCCCCAGTGTCGGTGTCTCTTTGTAACTAGACTAGATAATGGTTCGTTGGTAGAGCAGTGTCCTTCGTAAGAGTAATATCGATTGTGGTGACTTCTGTTGTCTCTCGGTTAAGCTGGTAGCACAGAGCCACCTACCGGGGGTGATTGGAGATATTGTATGAATGACTAGAGGAGTTGTTATGTGAACATCGACATTTGTAGAACAAGCTCCGTCCATCCTCTCGTGTTGCAAGTTGTAGTAACAGATAATTGTCAGGGCCCCACAGTGGGCGCCAAATTGTAGACGTAAGTTGATCTTATGAGGGATGGGCCACTGATATCACCATGGACCTACAAACATAAGAAGAGTGAATGTAGATCTCATGGGGGACACCGGTATGGTGTCGATCGTAGGCACTCCGACACTTAAGTCAACTTACTTGTGATGAATGAGAGACTGAGAGCGGAATAGAATTACCGGATTGGTTGGCTAGGGTGTGACGCATCGATGTAGAGTGGTCGGAGCACTACTCTACGCTGGAGAACGAGGTTGAGTTGGTCGGAACCAGGGTCAACGATAGCGACAAGAGGCAGAGGCTCTTGAGAGCAAGTGCGCTCTAAGAGTAAGGGAAAGACTTGTGTGTAGGCGTGAATCTATGAAAGAATGAATCAATTCCTCAATGAGGAGAGCGATCACTGTTTATATAGTGAGCTCATAGGCTAGAGTCCTAGTAGGGTATGGAATCCTAGTAGAGCAAGTATTTGAGTGAATAAGAAACTCGAGTGATTCACTTGCCTTAATAGTCTAGGATGCCTAATTCATATAAGATACTAGATTTTGGATGAATTAGAAAGTTTGGACTCGGGGTCCACTTTGGTGATGGGCTTGGATTCAGGTTCAAGCCATGGGAGAGGCCCAATCCATGAGATAGTCCAGGTTATAAGTTGGCCCAAATCGTAGGATAGCCTTGCTTATAGGGTGATGTTAACGCGCCAAGTAGCCCAACTCCTGGAAGGGGCTGACTTGTGGTGTGAATCAGCCCGTAGAGTCGGTTGGCCCTTAGATTGGTTGCTTATGGTCTAGGCCATCTAAGTAGATAGTCTCCTTTGAAGGTGGATTGATATGGGCCCAATTGGAGTTAGGCCAAGGCATTAGGCCGTATTTTGTCGTTAGTTTCGTTGTTAGACCTCGTCAGGCCCAATACGATTTTTTGCCTCTACACACTATGTTGTCATTTGTGGGAGACTTTTCCAACTCCATTAAGATAGTTAAGGTCACCTTACATACATATCTTTTTCTTAATTTTTGTATAAAGAAGTGAAGTTTTTCTTGCTATAGATAAAATCAACCTTTATCAGCAAGAGGAATTAATTGACATAAGGTAAAGCTATATAAGATCAACTTATTTAATATGTTTCATTAATTGATCATAGTCATTATTTATAGTAATTCGACGGTTTATAGTTATACTTGATGAATTATATACAGAAACTGTTAATAACTACTTTTTGTTGGAATTAAGAGTGACAAATATTCATTTTGCACATATAAAAATGTAATTAAGTTGAAGAAAAACAAAATTATTCTTTTATTAATCTGAATGACTCAAAATTACAACAAAACATTTCATCTCTTTTATAGAGAGAGATACCAAAACTAAAACAAGGTCTATTCCTAATTTAACTTTAAATAAAAAAGGAAAATACATAAACTCAAAGTCCTATTCCTAAAATAAGAATTTAACTAATATAATTATTCTCCTAAAACTAATATTCTAAAACAATAAATTAATAAATGACAAAACTCCTAAACATAGAATTTTCCTAAAACTTTAACTTTTGGAATTGATTCCCGGTTTGTGCCACGACACTGTGCTACGACATGCTTTTTCCTTTTATTGTGTCACGACATTGTGCTACAACATTCATAGTTCTGGAAATTTCCCAGACTTTGCCACCTTCCATGCTGCGACACACTCCTCTCTGTCCACAAACTCTTTTCCTTTCTCTTCAACATTGCAACTCTTCATCTCTTAAACTTGAGCCATCTTAGCATGCACTAAAATAGGTTCAATTCTTAACACTTCTCCTTGAACCTTTTTGGTACCCTTTCTACTCGGGTTCCTTGACTTCTTTGTCCCTTGAAATTTGGAACCACCATACTTCTTCTTCATTTCCTTCGACTTCTTCACTTGTCGACTTGCATGATACTTCTCCTTAATTGTACCTTGCATTTTTTAGACTCTTGTTTTTCTTCCCTTGCCCATGTTTTATCAATGGCCTTCATGGCCGGTAACTTCGACTTATTCTCCTCCTTACTTCTAAGAGCATCAACATCCATAGAACGCTAATCCACTACAAAGCTTCTATTTCTCATGGGCACATTCATAAACTCTACATCATTTAAGTCTTTTATTTTGCACACATTATTTGCAAACTCAAACACAAAACCTTTTTCTATCAACTGTCCAATACTCAGCAAACTATGTTTTAAATCAAACACTACCTCTTAATGTTGAAACAACGATGGTACATTTTCCTTTGATTGGAACTTTGTCTTTATTACCCAATCTCACCATTCCTTTCATGTCCTTCAATTTAGTGAACATCTCCTCCTTTCCAGTCATGTGTTGAGTGCATCCATTATTGACAAACCAAGAATTTTCTTATTCTTGAGCATCCACCCTTAGTGTTGTAAACAACAATTCATTTTCTTCTTCATCTTCCGCAACGTTTTGCTTGTTGTTGCGGTTGACTGGTTTGTACTTCATGTTGGTTCTTCTTTTGATCACAATCTCTCTGCAAGTGACCCATTTTATTACAAAAACAGCCTGTTGAAGATTTATTCTTGAACCAAGAATAATCCACTGAATGATTGTTTCTCTTGTAATGGTTGCAAAAAAAAAAAATTGACTTGTTTTATTGTCACCTCCTTTACATTTTCTCAAAATATTAGTCTTTGTTTGTAGAGCAATCATCAAATCCGCCAATGACATTGACTTTATATCCCTCGAATCTTCTAGGGACAAAATCTTGGACTCGAACTTCTTTGACACACTAATCATAACCTTTTCTATTACCCTTTCCCCTAGAAGATCTTCTCCCAAAATTCTTATCTCGTTCACAAGCTTCATTAGCCGATCAGCGTATTGCGTTATACTCTCTATTTCAGTAATTTTCATATTCTTTAGCTACAGCTTCAAGTTTATAATCTTCATACTCCTAGTCTTCTCAGAACCATGATGTTTTGTCTACAACTTTTCTTAAATCTCTTTGGCAATTGTGCAGACAATGATTTTTCGTGAAAACTGCATCTGTAACGGCTGATTGAAAATAAGAAAAAGCCATTGCCCTCTTCCTATTTGATGCCTTCTTTAATGCAATCTGAGTAATCGTTGAATTCTCAGACAAATCTTGAAAGTCACCTCTATTCTGGGTAACCTCCCACAGACCAGCAGGTTCCAAAAATCCCTTCATCTTCACTTTTCACTTGTGGGAAAGCTCTTATGAAACAATAGGAATTGGCGGCATTGAACTTGATGGAGCCATCTTCCTTTAGATTTTCTTCTTCTCTTGAGTGTCTCTTCTTTCACTCTTAAGAACCTTCTCATAGATCCCTTAAGAAAACTCCGCTCTAAAACCAATTGTTGGAATTGGGAGTGACAAATATTCAATTTGCATAGCTCAAAACGTAATTAACTTGAAGAAAAAATGAATTCTTCTTTTCGTAATCTGAATAACTCAAAAATGCAACAAAACGTTCCATCTCTTTTATAGAGAGAGATACCAAAACTAAAACAATGTTTATTCCTAATTTAACTCAAAATTAAAAGGAAAATAAATAAACTCAAATTCCTATTCCTAAAATAAGAACTTAATTAATATAATTATTCTCCAAACTAATATTCTAAAACAAGAAATTACTTAAAACAAAATGCCTAATAAATGACAAAACTCCTAAACATAGAATTTTCCTAAAACTTTAACTTTTGGAATTGATTCCTGGTTTGTGTCGCGACACTGGGCTATGACATGTTTCTTCCTTTTATTGTGTCGCGACATTCTTGGTTCTAGAAATTTTTTAGACTTTGCTACCTTCCTGTGTCGCGGCAGCTGTGCCAAGGCATGTTGGCGCAGCACAATCCTTTCTATCCACAAACTCTTTTCCTTTATCTTTAACACTACAACTCTTCATCTCTTCAACTTGAGCCATCTTAGCATGCACCAAAATAGGTTCAATTCTTAACATAGATGTTATTGGTTGGGGTAATGTACATGTAAACAAACAACACTCACGCAAGTATATACGTGGTGAACAAGTAATATAGATTCCTAATAATCGAGTATCGTTCCCACGAAGATTGTGAACTAGTTAGTCTCAGATCAATGTTCTAGCAATGGTAACAACAATGGAAAAGTATAATGTTGAACTAAAATAAACTATAATAAATGGCTAATCAACTTGAATAAACCTAAGTGTGAATTCCAAATCAATAGAGTAAAGATGGCAGAGATATCAGTAAATTAGATAATGTCAATTCAGATTTGAATAAAATCTCTCCTATTGTAATGTTGTAAAGAATGTTATAGTCTAACTCAGCATGATATTTTACTCGATCCAAACGTCTAAAATCTTGTATTGTTCACTCGAACATTCTACAAGCTTGCTTCCTAAGCTTGAATCTAGCATACATCTATGCAGATCTGGACTCAAGAAATAGATTAAGTCTCGGTTTGTTAGCAATCGTACAAGGAAGCACCCATATGTCTATGTATTCTTCTCATACTCTCATATGACCCTAAGGCTTGTATTAATCAAATGATTTCTCTTATCAACAGAACCTCTTAGCATCCATTAACATCATAAGCTATTTCAACAATAAGCAAACATTTGATTAAAATAAGATATCAACATCATAAGCTATATTAATAAATAAAAATGAGCATTACAATAGGAGTTCAAATACTCAAATCCAACTTAAAGAAAGTTAGTTCATACTGAAATGAGAGTAAAACAGAGTAGAAATTATAACCATGAAGTTCATTGGAATAAAGAGCACAAAATACAAGAGAGAGGTAAAGGAATATCTCTTGGAATGATCTCTCTATCCCCCGTCAATGGCTCTTTCTTTCTTGATGATTCTTTGCTCTTTCTCCTCTGGATAAAACTCTTTGTAGTCGTCACTCACTCTGAGGAAGAAGACTTGTTCATTACTCTTTCCATTTTGCTTAAATATGAGAGAGTGTAGGGCTTTTTGTGACACTTAGCAAAATACTAGGATATATTAATCCTCACAACCATGTTACTGTACATTCTCTCGCTGTTGCACAGAAAAAGTAATTGTATTTTTCATGCCAGCTCAGCACAATGGCAGGACCACATGTGCAGAAGATCACCTTTTCAAATATGTTGACCTGTCTCTTTATATGCCAGCATTCTTTGCCGCATAGTCAACAGCACAAATCTTCAAGTTATGTATTTTAATTCCTAGGATGAGCTACTGGATTCTGAACTTCATAGAAGCAATTAAAGAAATTAAAACTAAATCAAGCCAAAATAGAGTAGAATAATATGCATTTCCATCTTTAAACACAATCAAACTCTAAATTGGCAATGTTGTAAAATGTTAAACTAAACTTAAGTAAAATATCTAAAATAGACATAAAAACAATTACAAAGACTCCAAATTAGGACTATGATAACTATATTTACAAGAGTTATCACACCTCAAACTTAGAACTTTGCTTGTCCTCAAGCAATGCAAACTAAACTAAACAAACAAATATTAAAGAAAAATGAAGAGAAATCATGGAAACACAATGCTTCACCCTATGTTGTCACTTTAATTACCCTACGAATACAGTGATTCTAGAGAGAGAAAGCTATTCGGTAACTTTTGTCAATTTTCTGGAAAGAGAACTGATTTTAAAGCTTTTGGGATCCCAAAAACGTTGGGAAGAGTCTTCTATTTATAGGGAATGAGTGCGGGTCCCACCGAACAGGTGTAAGACTTTAGAACGCTTGGAGTGAGTGGCAGACAGCTGGGTATTGGCTGGAAACGATGCAATTGGGTGACGTCATCTATGGACACGTGTCACAACCTCCTTGGTCAGATGATGTCATCGCTGAGCACACCGGATTTTACCTCATAACAAACTATTATGTATACAATTAAAGTGTTAGAGACTATAGACATGGAACTAATGGTTTAATTGATTTGGAATTTGTTACAAATATAATCTAAACTTGAAACGATATATAAAGAGAAATCTTTAAAAACAACTGCTTTTCTTACTTTCAAATTCCGGAAACTATCATTCTCATCATTTTCATAATGTAGTGCATCTGTTATTATTTAATTCACATCTTCAAGATCTAAAACGATAACAATGGTGAAAAGTAAAAATGCATGATCTACACAAAACTAAGAGTTTTTTTTTTTTTTTAAATAAAATAGAAACTTATTATTGAATGAGGTTTGATAATTAAAATGGAAATGAACAGCTAACATGGATCCATATGTCATCCTAACTTGCCGCAGTCAAGAGCAGAAGAGCAGTGTTGCATAGGGTAATTAAGCTTTCTATTAATCAAGAATCCTTCGTTTTTCTTGTTCAAATCTTGTGCTCAGCTTAATTATATTATTGAGAAGGGTTTATATATATATATTAATTGGCAGGACAAGGAACAGAACCAAAGTGGAATGAGAATTTTTCATTTACAATATCTGATGGCATTACAGAGCTCAAATTCAGGATATTGTTGGGGAAGCAACGTGAGTACCAACAGGTTTATATATATTTGTTAAAGTTAGGATATGAAATTTGCCAAAATCTTATCTTACAATGGAGGTCGTTGATGAAAAATAATTAATAAATTATAGCTTATTTATTGGTATATATTGTGATGTTGGTAGGATTCCTCTGGAGCCGGTGTTCATGAAAGGAAGCCTTCATCCAACAGCATACAAAGTTGTAAGGACAAAACATTTCATGGAGAAATTCGACTTGGCCTCGCTTTCAAGCCAGAGGTAATCCATCTGTAATTGAGCCCTGATGTATGCTCTGCTATAACAGTACAGTTTGGAATGTTTACTTAGGGTGTGTTTGAAAACCAGTGTAATTAAAAGGGTGTGTTTAAATACCACATTGTAATTACAAGGGTAGTAATTACATACCCTAGTAATTACACAGTATTTTAAAATACATATTGTGTTTGGATCCCACATTGTAATTACATCTAAATTACCAATATCATGTTTGGTAGGACAATTAGTAATTACACAGAAAAATAAATTTATTAATAAAAAATATTTAAAATAGATATTATTGACTAACAAATTTTTTATAAACATCTATAGTACTTATATAAAATAAAATAAAAATTAACTATAATTAAAATAAAAAACTAAAAACTCTTTTAAATTAAAAAAAAAAACATCATGTCTTCACTACAATAACTAGAAAATTAAAGTGAAGTCTATTTAATTGCTTTTGCATTCCATATTTGTTGAGCTATTTCATCAGCTGTTGATCTTTCGTCAAGTTCTTTATCTGAATTTGAATCAATATCGTCTAAATTATTAGACGCTTTTATTTCTTCTTACATGTGTTCTTCAAAGTATTCATCATCTCAATTCCACTTGCAAATAAAATTATGAAGTACAAAACATGTCAGTATAATTCAAACTTGTTTTTTTTTATGTTATATTGAGGAGCTATTGTTAATATGATTAACTTTTTTTTAAAACGGAAAATGTCTTCTCTACCACATTTCGAAGCTTTAAATGCCTTAAATTAAAAAGTTTATTAGTTGTTTATAGTGTTTGTGTTTGACTCCACTCTCTCACTTGATATCGTTTTCCACGATATGGTGTTAAAAAACTCTTTGTATTTGCATAGCATGAATCTATCACATAATATTTTCCTACAATTCACATCAACAATATTAATCATATTAAAGTAAAATAAATATTAAAACAAGTAATTAAAATATTAAAATATTTTGTAATTAATAAATATTTTGGAATTAAAATATTTTGGTATTAAAATAAATATTAAAAAAACATTTTGGTATTAAAATATTTTGTAATTAATAAATATTTTGTAATTACACAGTATAATTACACACAATTCTTAACCCTTCCAATGAGAATTGAAGAGTGCAAATGAATCTCCCCAATTACCACTAATTACATTTCAACCAAGTAATTATTTGGTTAAACAAACATATCTAATATAATAATTCACACTAATTACACTCAATTTTAATTACTATGTCTTTCCAAACGGACCCTTATAATTTTCTCATTGCCATATTTTAGTAACGTCGTGATCGTGGTTACGAGAAAAACTTTGGCGTGTGGAGTCTTCAATCTTCTTACTACCACTAAACTATTATCGACAGAATTTGCTCAAGACTACAAATGCAGCAGTCTGATAATGAAAATAAGTAGTCAATTCAAATATTTCTGTTTATGATATTAGAGAAATGTTTCAAAACATTAGTTGATTTTGTCGTAATTTTTTGGTTCAATAGTTGTACACCACTATCATTAAAATCTGCTACTAAATTGAGCGTTTTTAACGTAGGAATGTAAGTTTTGCTGAATTAAAGTGTTAGCATTTTTTATTTACGAATAGCAGCATTAAATCAATGTTGCGGTAGTTTTAAGAACTCAAACTTTCCTTTGACATGAATAAATATTCATATAATTTATGAAAATCATCTCAAAACCTGAATTCACCAAAGTGGGTAACTATAATTTGAAAAAGGAAATAATATGTGCATAAAATCAGGTTCAGATGTTCCCTATCTTGTAAATTAATACCAAATGATAGTAATCTCCAATGTACCAGTACCACAGTCCTGATACAATCCTTTGACAAAAAGATGGAGGGAAACATAAGGATAATAACACACGTAAAATTCCTAAAGCTTTTGGCCTCTACAATTACTGAACAAAACATACAAAAGATTGAGGTTTGAACAGTTGCTTTCGGTTTCGGCCTATATAGTTTAGTTCTAAGTTACAAGAGACCAAGAAAACCAAAACAAAATACAGATGGTTGTTTCAGAAGGTATATTAATTACCAATTTAATTAGCATGCATCCAGTGAAAAAGATAATCACCCCAAATTAGGACTTCACCTTCCCATGCAGTTCCTTATTCCCTTCCAAGCATGGTTGTTGAGATGCACTGCTACTACAACTTGGTAAGCTTACATTTCCTGAGGGCAGCAATGAAGGATTTACAGGCAACTGCTGCTGGGAAGCAGTTTGTTTTTCTGCTACATCAAACTGGAATGAAACATCAGTTTGAGAAGAGCTGCCTATGCTATAATCAGGCAGGTCCGGTTTACTGACTGTCCAAGTCTGAGACGTGTGAAGTTGATGCTGGAAGTAATCCTGAATTGCCAAATTGTCATCTACAGGGATTGCACCAGTAAGTGTCTTAAATGCAAATTCCAGGCAGGGATCCGACCAAGAATCCCCAAATGGAAACAAAAGCTGCGACTCTGAATTTTCGTTATTTATTTTTTTATTTTCAAGCTGCTGAGTCTGCCCCTCCGGCTTCTCATTTTCCATCTGCTGAGCCTGCCCCTCTGGCTTCTCATTTTCCAACTGCTGATGTTGCCCCTCTGACTTATCATTATCCACCTGTTGGCGCTGCCCTTCAGAAACAGATTGGAGTTCAAGAGGCTTATCAATCTTGGTTGATGATTGTTCATGCAATGGAGAGCTCATGTCAGCAGGACTGTGGTGTGCAATTGTTACATGTCCAGCATCATGGTGTGCAAGTGTTGTTACATGTCCATCTTCCAGACCATTTGGATACAAACCTGCATTCGCTAGGGCTTCCCTTTTTCTAAACTTTCGGGTTGCTATAAGGAGAGCTCGTTCACTGAATGTTACATCGGGCATCAACTCAGGCTCAAAGCCAGCAAGTCTTTTCGAAGATCGACGTGGCAAGTTAAGCTCTTTCTTCTTCTTGGATTTGATTGAGTTACTCTCAACTTTTCTGGCACTGCACTTTTCCATGTTAGTCTGCTGTAAGCTCTTCCCTTGCAGGATATCAGCAGGAGGAGTTGAAACAGGCCGGTTATCAGGTATACCATCAACCGGTATTTCACCAGTCAGAGTCTTAAATGCAAATTCCAAGCATGGATCTAGGTAAGAATCACCAAAGGGGAAGGATAAATGTGGTTCTGACTTGTCATCATAACTTTCAGCAGATTTCATCTTTTGCATTTGTTGTCCTGGAATAGGTTTGTTCCTGGAAGGTTTAATCTTCTGCGATTGTTCTTCATTTGATGGAATGCTTACTTCAGAAGACACAGAATGTGCCATGTCTATGACAGGGCCAGCATTGAGCTTCTTGGATACTTCAGCAGCCAACCAATTGGAAGCCAAATCTGCAGCTGAAATGGCTTCACTTTTGCAAGATTCTGCACTTTGGCTTTTACAAACACGCTCAATGAAAACATTATCAACCACTAGCTCAGGTTCATACCCAGCAAGTCGTTTTGAAGACCTACGAGGCAAGTTAAGCTTTTTCTTATCTTCAGATTTGTTGGAATTCTTCAGATATTTTCCACTGCTGCATTCTATCCCACACTCAAGGGAGTTCTTTCCCTGCAGTGTATCAGTAGCAGGAGTTGAAACTGGCCCATTATCAGCGGAAGTCATGTTGCCTTGATTTCCCTTGGAAACTTTAGGTTTTGAAAGCACTGAATAGCCAAAACTAGAGATTTTCTTAGCTTCAGCACCCTTTTCAGTCACCATTTTCTCTGGGAAAATCTCAGCTGTGGCAGCTCCAGCAAGACCAGTTTCAGGAGAAACCCTCTTCCCTTGCCTTTTCTTCAAGGCCTCAACTTCTTGAAGTGCAGAGCTGCATGCTTCAGAACTCTCCTTAACTGCAGCAGCAATTCTTTTGGTTTGTCATTTCCCTTATCATTAGTCGCTCATTGTTAGAGAACTCATTGTTAGAGAACTGCAATAATTCAACATCTGACCTGGAAAAAGCCGTCTCCTGGTTGCAGGATGCTCCAATTTCTGCCTTTTGGCAGCAGGCGATGGCTAAGATCAACAGAAGGCAAAGCACATCAATTTATTTAGATAACAGATTTTTTATACTGTAAATTGCTAACACAAACATACTGGAAAACTAAATAGCCTGCTGTATACAATTAGCTAAAGTTGCAGCGATGAGGCATATGCCAGATATGGGGTTGGTTTTAAATACATAAACTGAACCATTGACCAGCAAGCAGTAGAGGGTTCTGCTGCCCAAGGCATAATTATCAAGACAATTCGGAAATATTCAAGTATTTGAACCCTACTATTAGCATTATCAATAGGCAGATAGTTGTCAATTAACCTTGAGAGGGGGCTGATTGCCAACACGTTTCATGATAATAACACAAGAACATAGATAGATAGATAGATACTCAAACTTGGGTTGTTGGATTCATCACACGATGAAGATTAGAATAAACACATCAAAATAGTCCCCATTATTTTAAAGTATTTGCAGTAATTTCGGAAAGTGCGACTATTTTGATATTTTCTTCCATTAATCTTTTACCATGTGATGAATCCAACAATTCCAATTGAAGTTCGCAATTTCTTAATTCTCAGGATGTCTGGAGGAATTTTTTCTAATTTCAGCTAAACCCAAATTCCAAGTTTTCCAGCCACCAAGCAGTTTGATTGATTAATGTAGTTTAAGCATAATAGCCTATCCTCCAACATCAGCATGATAATTTAACAAGTGCTATAATCCTATGCATGAATAGCATGGGATAAACCCCAATATCCAAGACTAGTTTCTCAATACTTCCAGCATTCAATAGATGACATAACTCAGTTAGCTTCACAGAATGCTTTTAAACTTCTCATAACATTTACCATGTACTCGGATATTATTTCATAAGGAAGGATCCATCTTCAGGTTACCTAAATGACCTAAATGTAATTATGCAAGCTTAATGACATCAGAGATATGGTATGCAATAGGAAGCAAAGATTATAATAATGATGCATTATATGAAATTACAAAAATAGGTGCACACGTACCAAGGCTTCTAGATCATGAGCATCCGTGTTTGCTGGGTTAAATGCATGCCTACTAATCTCTCCAGTTTCGAGATAGCGGAATACATCCTTTTTGGAGCGGAACACATATCCACTAACTGGATCTGTGTAATACTGCAGCAAGGAAGCACTGATCAAAATAAACACATACTAAAAGGAACCAACACATGAGCCACACACAACAAATGAGATAGATAAGCAGAGGGGCACTCTAAGTAAGGCAAGAGTTCAAAAAGAAACTCCATACTGGATCTCTTCTCATTCCAAACGCAGTCTTTTTAATTTTTGTTTCCTTAATCCACCCTGGTCCTAAGTCATCCACTGTAGATTTCTCAACCACAACCTAGATTTTACAGATAATCAGAGTTACATATCAATTATGCAAAAAATAATCAATAATAATAATAAACATCTAATTCATAAATTAAGAGTTTAATGATACCGTAACTTCTTAACCCCATAAAATAAATACGTCTTATAACACAATGCGCCATTGCCCTCTGGTTTATATTTAAATACAAAATGTTGTGCATTTTTTAGTTTTGAGATATTTACACAGCTACGGCTTCAACTGGATATAACATCTATCTAACTTATAAATAGAAAGCATCAAAAAAGCATGTAGATACACAAGAACACAGAAATTTTTTATCTTCAAGCTCATTATTTTGAAAGGAATCCTCAACCTAATTATTCAATAGAACCGACTCAACATTGTACTTTTTCCCTATTTTATTCTAAATACATTATCCCTTGTCAGTCAATTCCACACTAATCTTCCAAAAGTTAAGTTCCTCTTCCTATTTTTAGCAAGATTTACAAAAAGAGTAATGCCATATTTATATCATTTTTCTTACACTATTTCTCTTAGATCATTATGTAGTAAAAAATGATTGGTTGATTTAAAATTAATACTATACTTTCATCCAATCATCTGTTGCTACATAATGATGTAAGAGAAATGATGTAAACTTAGCATTACTCTTATAGAAAAGGCTTTGGTAGATGGCATGAAGAAGTTATCTATACTCCTTAAAAATATATCTGCAGGAATTACATTTTATAATGCAACTTTAACAATATGGGGAAGCATAGAACCAGTTTGTTAGCAAGATGGTGGCTGAAGATATTTCAGTTTGAGAATACAAGATTGTTGGCAATTTGAGAGCTACCTTATTATATGAACTGAAATTTATTTCTTTGTAGGCCATTTAGAAATGTGCTACAAGGATAGTGATGAGACACCTAGCGGGTTAGTTTACAATAGGAGAAACAAGGGAGGTCAGCAGGGGAATTTCAGTGTATTAAGGGCTGAAAATTAGTGAGGTGTTAGTATTAAGGGTGGAACTTAGGAAAGACGGATGGAATAATGTGAATGGAGCAAATTAGGAATTCAGTTAGGGGAAAAGGTGTCAGGGAATAAAAGGAAGGACAGAAGGGATTTGGGGATTCATTTAGAAAAGAGATTAAGGTTAAGGAATGAGAGGTGGCTGACCCTCGAAGTTCAGTCTTATCTTTTATTTTGGTTGCTTATTTCTTTTAGTCTGGAATTACTTTTGCTTTTGAGTTGTTGAATGTTTTTAGTATTGAATCCTTGTAAGGACATTGCTCCCTTAATATCAATATACATATTCAGATCATTCTCGCTTGTTCCTTGTGGTTATTGTGTTTGTGTGGTTTTGCGGTGTGTGGAAGGGTTTTGCAATTGCTGGTGTGAATACAGGATCGGTGTTCTATCAATTGGTATCAGAGCAGTCACTCACTAAGAATGGTTAATACCAGGATGGAGAATCGAGTGGATAATGTAGAGAAGGAGATTACAGTGGTTCAAAGGGACATAACCAGACTTGATGAAAATGTTACCTCCATGAGAGAGATGTTGGTGGAGTTGCAAAACTGGACACGGCGGAAGGATGAGGAGGAAACTCACCAGAGAAATGCGACCCGAGAGGAGGAGGAGGAGGAGGAAACTCACCGGAGAAATGTGACCAGAGAGGAGGGTGAACATTCTGGAACCGGAAACCCACGTGGCAGAGAAAATCGACAGGAAGATGAAGATGGTGGAAACCACCACAGCGATGGTCGAAACCACCACGACAAAGGTCGGAATCGTCTCAACCCTCTAATCTTCAATCAAATTCGTTTAGGCGAGATTTCCCTTTTAAAAGACTCATTGAAGCTAAAATCCAGAAGAAGCGAGAAAAGGGATTATGCTACCATTGTGATGCAAAGTACGCTCCAGGTCATAAATACAGTGAGAAACAATTTTAGATAATCCTACTAGAGGACGACGAAGATGATTCAAACCCTATGAGTGGAGGGGAAACAGAGGAAAACGAAGGTGATCAATTACAAGGGAATTTTGAGCTTTCTTTGAGCTCAGTGGTGGGGATTAAAGGGCCTACGACGATGAAGCTCGAAGGAAAAATTCAACGTGAGGAACTGTTTGTTTTGATTGATAATGGGGCTTCCCACAATTTTATTAATGTCGAAGTTGTCAAGAAATTAGTAATACCAGTGGGGGAAACTAAAACTTTTGGCATCAAATTGGGTAATGGATACAGGGTGCGTAGTACGGGTGAGTGTAAAGGAGTTTGTTTGGAGTTACAAGGAGTGACTATCGTTCAAGATTTTTTTCCGTTTGAGATGAGTAGTGTCGATGTCATCTTAGGAATGGCTTGGTTGACGACTCTGGGGGAAACAATTACAGATTGGGGAAAACAAACGATTAAGTTCAAATGGGGAGATACAGAAGTAAAATTGTGTGGCAATCCTTCGCTGAGCAAATTGATGGTTTTGCTTAAGGCAATGGTTAAAACTTTTCAGCAGGAGAGTCAACGATGTTTGATAGAGTTTGGGCATATTCAAAAACAGACCGGAGAAGGAGAGAATATCAACAGTACACTGTTGGAGGTTTTTGATAAATTTCAACAAGTTTTCATTCCACTCCCTGGGCTACCTCCAACCAGGGCAAGGGACCATGCCATTCAACTACTTCCTGGAGTTCAACCCCCAAACCTTGGACCCCATAGGTATCCTTACTACCAAAAGAATGAGATAGAGAAAATAGTCCAAAAGATGTTGGCATCAAGGATAATTAAACCAAGTGTCAACCTTTTTTCTAGTCCCGTTTTGTTAGTGAAGAAGAAAGACAGGGGGCAGAGGTTCTGTGTTGACTATCGAGTTGTTAACAAGGTGACTGTTCCAGAAAAGTTCCCAACTCCGACAATAGACGAGTTGTTTGAAGAACTGGGAGGAGCGACAATGTTTTCAAAGCTTGATTTAAATTCGGGCTATCACCAGATTAGAGTTCGGCCAGAGGACACACACAAGACAGATTTTCATACACACGAAGGGCATTACGAATTCCTGGTCATGCCCTTCGGTCTCACCAATGCTCCCTCTACATTCCAGGCAGTAATGAACGAGGTGTTCAAACCATATTTAAGGAAGTTCCTACAGGTTTTCTTTGACGACATACTAGTTTACAACAGAGGAATTGGTGAGCTACTGATCATTTGAGCTTGACACTTCAAACATTACTGGATCATCAGTTAGTGGTAAATCAGAAGAAATGCACTTTTGGGCAGTATCAATTAGAGTATTTGGGACATGTCATATCTGGAAACGGAGTAGCAATTGATCCTACCAAGATTGAGAGCATTCTGAAGTGGCCAGTACCAGGGGATGTTCGTGCACTCAAGGATTTTTTGGGATTAACAGGCTACTACTGACGATTTGTATAGAATTACAAAATAGCTCTCCCTCTCACTTCCTTGGATTTTATGATTCAATACCGGCCAGGGTTAGAAAACAAAGCAGCCGATGCCCTCTCAAGGATGCTAGAAATCGTGGAAAATCAAGCTCTCTCACTGTGTTACTTTGCGGGTATGGATGAATTGGAAGAGGCCATTCGAAGAGACAGTAAGTTAAATCAACCGGTACAACAGCTGATGATCGATCCCAATAGTCATCCACCTTTTCAACTAAAGGGGCAACATTTGATGTACAAAGGCAGATTGGTAGTGCCTAACAGAGGCCTGCATATTAAAAAATTGCTACATGAATTTCATTCTTCACCCATAGGAAGCCATTTAGGTTTCTTTTGTACTTACAATTGTCTAATGAATGTGATGTATTGGGAGGGGATGAAGAAAGATATTAAAGAGTTTGTGAGGACTTGTACAGTGTGTCAACAGAACAAATATGAAGCCATGAGTCCAGCGGGTCTTCTTCAACAATTACCCATTTTGAAGCAAGTGTGGGAAGATGTTTCCATTGATTTCATTATAGGCTTCCTAAAGCTCAAGGGGTGGACCCAGTTCTGGTAGTGGTGGATTGTTTTACGAAGTATAGTCACTTTTTTATGCAAAAACACCCTTACACCGCTGAAAGAGTGGCTAATTTGTTTATTAAAGAAGTGAGGCTGCATGGGTTCCCTAGAACCATTATCTCTGATCGAGATCGGGTTTTCATGAGCCACTTTTAGGGAGAACTCTTTAAACAGTCTGGCACTCAGCTTCAAATGAGTTTGGCTTATCACCCGCAAACGGACGGTCAAACCGAGGTGGTAAACAGGTGCTTGGAGACCTACCTTCGGTGTTTTGTTAATAGTCAACCACAACAGTGGCCTAAGTGGGTCCCATGGACAGAGTTTTGGTTCCATACGACATTTAGTACTTCGGTCGAGATGTGTCCTTTTAAAGCTTTATATGGAAGGGATCCCCCAACAGTACTTAAATACTCTGACCATACTTCTTCAATTGATAAGGTTGATTAACAACTCTCCCTTCACAACAACATCCTCCAAGAACTAAAGGATAATCTTGTCAAGGCTCTAAATCGTATGAAATCTTTTGCCGACACCAAGAGAAGAGAAGTTACCTTTGAGATAGGTGAATCGGTCAACCTGAAGCTCCAACCTTACAGGCTACGGTCTTTAGCTCATCGGTATAATGAAAAACTGAGTCCAAGGTTTTATGGTCCATTTGTGATTACAGACAGAATTGGGGCGGTGGCATATCGACTGGATTTACCACCATCAACTCGTATCCACGATGTTTGTCATGTTTCCTAGTTGAAGAAGGCTAAATCCCAAATAGCCAACCACTACCTGAAACACTTAATGAAGATATCATTCTGACAGTTGAACCAGAAGTTGTCCTCAGAAAAAGAAGATTATTAAATGGCCAGCAGGAGGTACTTATTAAATGGAAAGGTTTAGCGTCATATATGAGAATACTTGGGAAAATTTTGATAACATAAACCACCAGTTTCTTGCTTTCCACCTTGTCCTGAAGCAGTTGAACCAGAAGTTGACCTCAGAAAAAGGAGATCATTAAATGGCCAGCAGGAGGTACTTATTAAATGGAAAGGTTTAGCGCCATATATGAGAATACTTGGGAACATTTTGATACCATAAACCACTAGTTTCCTGCTTTCCACCTTGTCCTCAAGGTGGTTCTTCTTGGGAAGGGTAATGATGAGACACCTGGCGGGTTAGTTTACAATAGGAGAAACAAGGGAGGTCAACAGGCGAATTTCCATGTATTAAGGGCTGAAAATCCATGAGGTTTTAGTATTAAGGGTGGAACTTAGGAAAGACAGATGGCATTATGTGAATGTAGCAAATAAGGAATTCGGTTAGGGGAAAAGGTGTCGGGGAATAAAAGGAAGGACAGAAGGGATTTGGGGATTCATTTAGAAAAGAGATTAAGGTTGAGGAATGGGAGGTGGCTGACCCTCGAAGTTCAGTCTTATCTTTTATTTTGGTTGCTTATTTCTTTTAGTCTGGAATTACTTTTGCTTTTGGGTTGTTGAGTGTTTTCGGTATTGAATCCTTGTAATTACATCGCTCCCTTACTATCAATATACATATTGAGTTCATTCTCGCTTGTTCCTTGTGGTTATTGCGTTTGTGTGGTTTTACGGTATGTGTGGAAGGGTTTTGTGGTTGGTGTGAATACAGGATCAGTGTTCTATCAGATAGCAACATAAATTTTTAGTTTGTTATAACGTTATGATCTTTTAGTAAAGAAAAACTATAATGTCTACTAATCACAACCATTGAGTAAACGGCTTTATAGAGTACACAAATAAATTAAAATCTAGCAATTCTAAAAGTGGTCAACTAAGTTATGCTATGAAGTATATACAACACCAAACATTCCCATAATAAAGCAAATAAAACAAAAACTATAATATGAGAAAATTCAAAACAAACTTTGCTAGCAGAACACATCTTTTTGCATGTTTCCTTCCACTTGGATGAGCAACTTTTGCGCTTTGCAGATTCAAGATTGCGTGTTTCCTTCCGCTTTGATGAGCAACTTTTGCGCTTTGCAGATTCAAGATTGCATGTTTCATCACATGATGAAGATTAGAATAAACACATATCAAAATAGTCCCCATTATTTTAAAGTATTTGCAGTAATTTCGGAGAGTGCGACTATTTTAATATTTTCTTCCATTAATCTTTACCATGTAATGAATCCAACAATTCCAATTGAAGTTCGCATTTTCTTAATTCTCAAGACGTCTGGAGGAATTTTTTCTAATTTCAGCTAAACCCAAATTCCAAGTTTTCCAGCCACCAAGCAGTTTGATTGATTAATGTAGTTTAAGCATAGTAACCTATCCTCCAACATCAGCATGATAATTTAAAAAGTGCTATAATCATATGCATGAATAGCTGGGAGTAAACCCCAATATCCAAGCCTAGTTTCTCAATACTTCTAGCATTCAATAGATGACATAACTCAGTTAGCTTCACAGATTGTTTTTAAACTTCTCGTAATATTTACCGTTTACTCGGATATTATTTCATAAGTAAGGATGCATCTTCAGGTTACCCAAATGACCTAAATGTAATTATGCAAGCTTAATGACATTAAAGATATGGTATGCAATAGGAAGCAAAGATTATAATAATGATGCATTATATGAAATTACAAAAATAGGTGCACACGTACCAAGGCTTCTAGATCATGAGCATCCGTGTTTGCTGGGTTAAATGCATGCCTACTAATCTCTCCAGTTTCGAGATAGCGGAATACATCCTTTTTGGAGCGGAACACATATCCACTAACTGGATCTGTGTAATACTGCAGCAAGGAAGCACTAATCAAAATAAACACATTCTAAAAGGAACCAACATATGAGCCACACACAACAAATGAGATAGATAAGCAGATGGGCACTGTAAGTAAGGAAAGAGTTCAAAAAGAAACTCCATACTGGATCTCTTCTCATTCCAAATGCAGTCTTTTTAATTTTTGTTTCCTTAATCCATCCTGGTCCTAAATCATCCACTCTAGATTTCTCAACTACAACCTAGATTTTACAGATAATCAGAGTTACATATCGATTACACAAAAAATAATCAATAATAATAATAAACATCTAATTCATAAATTAAGAGTTCAATAATACCGTAACTTCTTAACCCCATAAAATAAATACATCTTATAACACAATGCGCCATTGCCCTCTGGTTTATATTTAAATAAAACAATGTTGTGCATTTTTAAGTTTTGAGATATTTACACAGCTACGGCTTCAACTGGATATAACATCTATTTAATTTATAAATAGAAAGCATCAAAAAAGCATGTAGATACACAAGAACACAGAAATTTTTTATCTTCAATGTCATTATTTTGAAAGGAATCCTCAACCCAATTATTCAATCGAATCGACTCGACATTGTACTTTTTCATTATTTTATTCTAAATACATCATCCCTCATCAGTCAATTCCACACTAATCTCCTAAAAGTTAAGTTACTCTTCCTACTTTTAGTGAGATTTACAGAAAAGGCTTTGGTATATGGCATGAAGAAGTTATCTGTACTCCTTAAAAATGTATCTGCAGGAATTACATTTTATAATGCAACTTGAATAATATGGGGAAGCATAGAACCAGTTTGTTAGCAAGATGGTGGCTGAAGATATTTCAGTTTGAGAATATGAGATTGTTGGCAATTTGAGAGCTACCTTATCATATGAACTGAAATTTATTTCTTTGTAGGCCATTTAGAGATATGCTACAAGGATAGCAACATAAACTTTTAGTTTGTTATAACGTTATGGTCTTTTAATAAAGAAAAACTATAGTGTCTACTAATCACAACCATTGAGTGAACGGCTTCATAGAGTACACAAATAAATTAAAATCTAGCAATTCTAAAAGTGGTCAACTAAGTGATGCTATGAAGTATATATAACACCAAACATTCCCATAATAAAGCAAATAAAAAAAACATTATAATATGAGAAAATTCAAAACAAACTTTGCTAGCAGAACACATCTTTTTGCATGTTTCCTTCCACTTGGATGAGCAACTTTTGCGCTTTGCAGATTCAAGATTGCATGTTTCCTTCCGCTTTGATGAGCAACTTTTGCGCTTTGCAGATTCGAGATAACGGAGCACCTCTGGTTTTGAAAAGAATTTACACCCTGTCAATGGATCAGTGTAAATCTGCAACAAGAAAGCTGGTATATGAGAAGAAGTTGCTACAGTGAAATAGTTAGAATCGTTCTCTAGAGTTTGAGAACAGATACTATCTTAGAAAATATATCAAGTTATCAAATAGACCAAAATCTTTACTAACCCTAACCGTTGTAAGAAAAGCACTTCACAAAAGAAAATGAAGAAGAATTGGTTTCCTAAAAGAAAATTGATGTTATGATTTATCAATAGAATATAATTTAATTAAAGAATGCTAAAAGAGTTAGACAGACTAACAAATTTAGGAGAATCTTTTATAAAATTGAAGAGCAAAAATTCACCACCCGTGCCCACAGCCATTCTATTTAAAAAAAAAAATCTAAATACCCTTCCAAGAGTTTTCAAGCATTTACTTCATAGTAGATATGAAGTCATCTTGTAGCATGCAATGCACACCACAAAACTGTCACCAACATTTTGAGATAAAGAACTATCACCAATAGTACTTAAATGACACAATGTTAATGGACTCAAGATATGCATATTAAGTTGTAGCTAAACAGCAACCAACATCAACTGTCACCAGGAAAACATAGAAGAGGATAAAAAGAAAAATGGAAATGCAAGTAACAAAGGTGATAAACAGAAAAATAACATAAAAGATGGTATTACATATTTCTTTTCTCTTTTTTTTTCCTTTTTTTTTAATTTTTATTTTTTTCTTTTCATAAGATAGTAAAACAAAATACACAGAATGACAAAAGATACATGTAATACCTTGTATGGTCTTCCGATAAGGACACCACTCTTTCGGGTTTTCAAGTCCACAACCCAGCCATCAGGTAACCAGTCAGGATGTTCATTTTCATTTGCCACAGGCTGTATGCAATAAATCAAGAACAATTAAATCAAATTAATCAAAAAATGTGTGGAAGGATTAAGTGGGGACTTCGAACTCACTTTAATATTACTATTTTTTGAGTGCCTTCTGCTACAGTCACTAATAGGTTTAGGAATTTTCACTTTAATATCACTATTTTCATAGTGCCTTCTGCTGCAGTCACTAATAGGTTTAGGAATTCTCACTTTAATATCACTAATTTCTGAGGGCCTTCTGCTGCAGCTGATAGAAGGTTTAGGCTCATGAAGAGTTCTTTCCATTTTAACATATCGAAGCAGATCCTCTTTTGAAAAGAATTTTTGACCAGTTCCTAGATTCATGTACCACTACAAAAGCCAAATAAATTATAAGCTTATTAACAACATTATGAGTGGATAACTTAATTCAAAAGTAACCCATTATTCCATCTCACTTCTTTTTCTTTATTTTTATTTCAATTATTTACATTAATGCATGTTCATGCCAACATATAGTTCTAACTTCTATTGCTAAATTCCACTGTCTTAAAACGATAAAGTATAATGGGAGAAAGTTATAATTAACTGACTGCACCAAATTAGTCATAAAACTTTTAAGCTACTGCACCTGATATACACCTTCTCAAAAAATCAACAGGAGAGTGCAAATTATCAAAAGGAAAATCAGCTTAAAGAAAATAGATAAGATGCTGTTCTCTAAATGTAGTAGATATCAAACTGTGAAGAAAGAGAAAAAAATTTACAGTGCTTTGTGCAAAGCTAACGACTTAACTTCTCAATAGTGGCATAGTACCTAATAAAGTTTATTTGCAATTGATAAATTTCCATGGACCTTGTGAATAATGCTTACACTTAGTCAACTCCTACTGCCAAGCAAGTATATGCACTAGCTTTCCCAAGCTTTGGATAAACAAATACACAAAAATTTTAAACCCGAAAAGTTTAAAGTTGAAGCCCAGAGCAATAAACCAAGTGAGGCAAAAAACTAGAGCCAGTGCACTTAACTAGTTTTGATAGCAGCCAATGGCAGTCGCTAGAATCTTAAAACTTCCATAACAGTGTCCCTCATGGTCACACATACCGAGTTTCTGTTGCACTAACTACATCACCCATAAAGTATTGCATATAGTATACCAAGATGTTGGACATCTGAACAATTAATTAATAAAAGATTTACTAATACGAGTAAAATGGTAATAGTTTTTCCACTTTCAGAAATTCACAAATATTAGAAACACTGCAAATTCAAAAGCACTCAGCTCAATATAGCTTGTTCCATTCCTCAGGGTCACCAGCTACATCATTTTTCCTTCACCATCTCTATTACCAACAATCTTTTTACCATTTTTAGAATAATGACAGCACTGCCAATAAAATTTCCAATAACAACAAAAGATATTTGTCATCACAAAAAATAACTACTAACATAAAAGACAGCGTTTTCTATTCAAAACTCAGCCCTCTGACTTCTTTCAGAAAAATAAAAATAAAAAAATAATTCATTTCCATTACCGACAAAGTATTTTGCATTAATTTCCACACAACAACAACGCACTCCTTTTTAACCGACCACTTTAATAGTCCTTCATAACAAACAAAAGAACTTATCGTCATGCAAATGACCAAATTTCCTAAATTTTTTAAGAGCTATTATCAACTTTATTCCCACATCAAAAGCAATTTCACTATTACTAATGTTTGATGTGGAGGAAGAGATACGGTATACGGAGCAAGAAAAGAAAGATAGGCAGAGGAGTCATCATTCCATCCATATGTTTGGACGAATATGACATATAGACAAATCATACAGGATAATAACTTGATTATTACACTTTTATGTGTTCAAGTTTGACATATTATCAACAGCTATAACACCAGAGACAAAAGTAGAAACAGAAAATTTCTCCCTTAATGCCTCTTATTTTTTAAATCTCTCCCATTAATATCTTTGCAACCAAACAGAACATGGCTTCCTCTCTATCCTTTTCCTTTCCACTCAATTTCCCTCCCTTCTAACGAACAATCTGATCAAATCAACAGAAAAAATTTCTAGTCCGACACTGAGTTCCTTCATGCAGGCACCAAATACTACATTTCACACACTTCAATCTACATGCAACTAACATACAATTTCACTTCCTCAAACCAATCAAGTAATAACTAAACAAGGAGCAAATTACAAGTTCGCAACAGTTAGAAGAATAAATAGTCAGAAAAAATCGATTTTTATTTTACCTTAATTTTGCGCCCGTTCTTCTGAGCTTTGGAATGGACGATCCATCCGTCGGGCAGCCGTTCCGAACTTTTCGCCGGCATTATCGCGGGAATTCGACGTCTCCGATGCAGAATTACCGGAATCTGACGTATTATCCGGCGATCAAAGTGGAAGTCTCCACTTTGTCTTCGTAGGGTTTGAACTGAGATTGGCCTGTGTGTGTACGAAAGAAGCCGTAGTGAAAACTGAAAAGTGTGTCAACGGGAATGAGAACTATACTTCATAATGGCATTGGGAAATCATGGCCACGTGTTCATAAGTTTTTTTTTTTTTAATTTATGTTATTTTATTGCTTAGGACGAAGGAGTTGTAAAAAAAATTACAATTTTTTTTATATATAAAAAAAAAAAAAATTTTGTTTGATCGCCATTTTATACAAATCACAGGTATAAAAATACTTAAAATACGTGTGTGATATTAGAGAATAGTCTTTGTTGTGCGGGATTTTTCGCAGTGAATTCGCTTGAGTCGGGTACAGAATTTGAAGTCGAAAGGTTTGGAACGAGTTAAATCAAATTGTGTCTAGAAAAATGATGACATCGTCAAAATATTTGTTCAACCAAGTTGAAACTCGATTTATTCTTACATAGGCGACATTCCATTGTCGCTGTGGCGACAAACTCTCTGGAATTTTCTCTTCCTCTTTATATGAACGTCGCCGCGACGACATTCCATTGTCGCTGCGGCGACACTTCGAATTTTCGAATGTCACCGCGGTGACAATCTGGGTTTTCCAGATTGTCCACCACT
Source organism: Toxicodendron radicans (assembly GCA_009867345.2). NCBI lineage: Eukaryota > Viridiplantae > Streptophyta > Magnoliopsida > Sapindales > Anacardiaceae > Toxicodendron > Toxicodendron radicans. The sequence continues at coordinate 9,043,654 of WYDK02000041.1, forward strand.
ATTTCACCCCAACTCTCAGCCATTCACCTCCCATTCGTCCCACATTATCAATATCACTATCCTACTTCACAATGCCACTCAAAACCCCCATCAATTTCACACAAACATGTCAATTTGCTCAAACCCAAAAATCACCCAAATGGCATACACATGAATTTAAGTTTTAAAACGTAATTTAATGCAATGGGGAATTATATTCCACTCACCTTACACCAAATCTTAGCTGAGAAACTCGGATCTAGGCTCTCCTTCACCTAAATCCAAAATCCACAAAACCCTCAATACAAGGCATACAATGATGAAATTAATGAAATTAATGCATGAATGGGTGTATAATCTTACCAATTGACCGAATCTAAGCTCAATTTCGTCAAATCTCCACTCTCTCTCTAACTTAAACACACTCTCTCTCTCTCTACTCTCTCTCTCTACTCTCTCTTTCAACGGCAGTAGAAGAAAAAATGGGGGAAAAATGAGATATTTCTTCCTTTATATACCATTCCATGAAAATCTCCCTTAAGCCCCCATGCTTTCCATTTCCTGCAGTTTACACCCCAAAAGCAATTAAATTACCTCCAAATAATGACTCCGTGACACGGGGTGTCACAGTTAGGATAAACTTAGATTCAAATTCAAACGGATAGTCAGATCCCCAAATCTTAGAAAATATTTCCTTTCAAATCTGTAATCCTGGATTTGGTGGGCTTACCTTGTAAAAAAAATAGTATGAATACCCCACTTTTCTATGAAAAAATGGTTACAAAATTTCGTTCAATAAAAGTATACAGTGGACGTAGGCACCAAAAATCTGAGCTAAGTCATTTTAAAAACCTTCTGTCACTACAAGAAACTGGTGTTTACTGACGGAAATTTCCATCGGTAAACAAACAAAATCCGTCAGTAAAGTGATTTACCAACGGATTTTCAATGGAAAATTTCAATTGTTAAAATGTTCGTCGTTAAAATGTTAACAACAGAACATCACATCCGTCGTTAAATCCACAAAATGTTGTCGCTAAAATGTGGGAAGAAATGTGTTCAGGACGACTTCTTGGAGACGGATTTATCGTCGGTAACCCGTCGTTAATTAATGACCGATTAACAACGCTAGATAACGTCGTTAAATTTCCGTTGCCAAGCCGTGGCTATATGGAAGTAAAAAAATTTTGTGTCAATCAAAAACAGTCATTAAGCCGTCTCTAAGTAACGTCGACTTATCGACGTTATATAACGTCATTAAAAGTCCGTCGTAACATCGTTGCTATATGGAAGTAAAATTTTCGAACATGTGCATCAGAAAACCGTTTTTAATCTGTCTCTAGTTAACGTCCGATTAACGACGTTAGAAAACGTCGTTAAAATGTTGTCGTAAATCTATTGCTACATGGAAGTTATATTTTGTAACTCATGCATCGATAAAACGTCGTTACTCTGTCTCTATGGTAACCATCGTAAATCCATCGTTAAGTTGGTAAATTTAGTGACTTAACTTGCTGTTGTTAATCCGTCGTTAAATTTATAATAAAAATTTTTTAATTAATTATAAATTTTTTGTAATTAATTTTTGTTATGATTTTTAATTTATTAATGAGAATAATCAACCAATTGAGTGAAAAAACAATGTATAAATAAATATCGAAAAAAATGTATATACACATCTAGCTCGATAAAAAAAATCTCAATAATAATAGTAAACAATGAGTAAAAAAATTGATGTTGTTCAAAAGAGTAGTCATGTGGATGGGGTGTTGTCATTCGTATCAGGTGGAAACCGAGGTGGAGGAGGCATGCCCAAGGTCGCTAACATGCTCTGGACGTAATCCTCAAATTGTTTTCTATGCGCTTCCGCCTGTGTGAACCTGCTCTGTAAACTCTACAAGCGTGCATCACGCTCATCTATCTCAGCCTGTAGGAGGGTCACCTCCAATGCTGAAGTTTGAGGAGAAGTGGTACTCGGCTCAGAACACCCTGCTGCTCCAAAATTGGCCCTGTCGTAATACACAAATGCTTGGGAGCCAAGTTCGTAGACCCTCTGCTTTTTCTCCCCACCGACAACCCTCAAATATAAGGTTGTTTGATCTACTTCAGCAGGGCCAGTAGATGGAGACACGGCCTGGGACATCTCCTGCACCATGGCATTCCACCTATCCTGCAATAACATAAAATGTAAACACAAGTTAGAAACATAAAATTATATGCATAAGCAATTTTATTAATATTTTTAAAATGATGTAACAACTTACACTTGTTTCTCTAGACTTCGCATCCACAAAATTGATCTCATCCCCATTACGCGTGTGTGTCTGTACAAACACCTTCATTGGGGTTGGTGTACGACCCAATGTCTTTTCCTATACGCAACAAAAGAACTCATTAATAAAATATATGCATAAAGTTATGTACATAAAGCATGCATATATATATATAAATAATGTACATAAAAGTTGAATTCAAACTTTACCATTGCCTCTGCATGCTTAGCGTGGGACCGAGAGCCTCTCATATGCAACGAAGTTCCAAAGGGACTCAGTAGATTACTAAAATTTTGTTGACTAATCCTCTGAAACTCCGGTGTGGCCCATATCTCTCTATACCTCTGTCATTGCTGCTCGGTCAGATAAGGAGGCTTGCTATCTTTGTTCCTTATGGCATTTAACAGGTCCCTATATCGGACTGCGGCATTCTTCTTCCAAGCTTTCTTCACCACATCCTCGTTACATTCATCCCATTGATAATGTTTCTACAAAACAATAAATATTATAAATTTTTATTTTTATTTGTAGTTGAAATTGACAAAATTAATGTGTGCAAATGTTTTTCGCCAACTTACCCTAAACTCCTCCTAATAAAAATCTAATGTAGGCTGTGAAATGGCTTTCCAAATATGACCGACATCATCCATCCTCTCCTTGAAAATAGCAGTAATAGTATGCACAATGCCATTTGATAGATGCATCCTGACATAATTACATACAAGTTAAACACTAGAAGTCCAGCCAAATGAATTTAAATAACTAATAATTTAAAATTCGATTAAATACTTACTGGTCGCCAACAAACGTAATTGCTAGTCTCAAATCCCTGTGAAGCCCCCCTCAGTGGATTCATCTCTGCCTGTACCCCTTGCCATATCTGCATACATTGAAATCAAACATATTAAGTTTTTCTTAAACCCATATCAAAATGTGGAATATTTAGACAAAATTCAATATAGAATTAAAACTCACACAATCAACAGAATCGGAAAAACCAATATTAAACGTTTAGAAATTTGGGCAAGTAAATTAATCTTATGTTATAACTGAAATTGAATATATAATATTTTAACATATATAAACACATTAAAATCAAAAGGTTGTGCATATATAAGTTTTACAATCCGTCGTAAATAAACATTGAATTGAATAATGAACCCAACAATGCAACATTACACTTTATTTCATTACAAAGTATGTTTCAATAAAAATAATAATGTGAACTACACTATTCTGAATCATCATATACATATACATCTTATTCATCTTTAGTTTCATCGTCTGAATCCTAATCATATTCACTTTCACCTTCATCCTCAGCATCGACATCATCATCCTCATCATCCACATCTATGAAAACATCATTTGCATCATTTAAAGGCCCCGGCACATCTAAATCACTGTCAATCCCATGTTGTTCAATTTCATCCTCTTGGAGAGTCAAATCTTGCATCAACGCATCGATTATTGATCTAGGTTTGACTTTGCACACATCCCACCAGTCAACCTTGTCACAACGTTGACTCGGAAATGGAACATAGTAAACTTGTGTTGCTTGCGCTGCCAAAACAAACGGTTCATACTTGTTAAACTTTTTTTTTGTGGTTGATTTCTACCAATTTGTAGTCTTTATGAACTCTAAATCCACGATTTGGCATTGGATCAAACCAATCGCACTTAAACAACACGATGCGTTTAATTGGGACATCGGGGTACTCTATCTGTATGATCTCCGTAAGTTGGCCGTAATAATCAAATGATTTGGCTGTAATAATCACAAAACTTACAATTACTTCTATCACTATCCTCACCCCAGTACAACATGCATCCATTTATACAACAGTGACTTTTTTTCACATGGAAGTCCCAGCCTTGCCACAAACTTCTTCATTTCGTAAAAATTGTCAACCATTTTGTCTTCTTCCGGTAATGCTTCTTTGAAAAATTGCACCATCGAATCAAAACACACCTCTGACATATTATTGTCAGACTTAATATTCAATAACCTTGTAACCGCCGACAACTGTGTGTAGCTTTCACACCTAGACCATAATGGTTCCTCAGCCCTATGAAACATCTCATACAATCTCTCAGTTGATGACTCTGGTGTCTCTTCGTCATTAACACCGTAGTTTGGGTCAAATACAGGCCCAATAATATCAATGACCATATGACGGTATAGATTAAAGGGTCTTTCATCCACTAGGACATCAGTGTTCGACTGTGGCTCACTGTACCCGGCAGTAACCAATGGTTCCCCATGGCAAACCCATTAATAGTATTCCTTCACAAACCCATTCTTCATGAGATGCAACTTAACTTCATCAACCGCTATAAATCTTCTATTCTTACACTTACAACATGGGCACCTTATTTTGTCACCGTCCATCAAATTCGGGTGGCCGCATGCAAACTTCAAAAAACCTCCGACACCATTCAAAAAGTCAGGATTCATAGACCTACGTCTTTTTGTAAGCCTATTATACATCCATTCCCGATCCAGTCTCATTGAATCTGTGTAACAAAAAATTAAGGGATTACCTATACCCTAAACAAACTAACCCTCCAAGCAGTTTTATTTCATGATAACGTTATGCATGAAAGGTATTTGCTCCCAACTGTTTATCAAAACCTCTCTTCAACAAAACTATTAAGAATATAAACCTAAATTATGAAAGGAAGTGAAGAAGTATGGGTTTTATGGATATATCACAGAACTCATGCTTCTTCACTACCCCACATAATTTAGGGAAGGTTTAAGTATATTCCTATCCTAAAGTATATATATGTGTGTGTGTGTGATGTGTGTGTATATATCCAAAAGGGAGAGACACGATCGTTTATCCAGAGGAGATATGCAGAAATCTTAAATAAAACTCTTAAATAAATAAATAAAAGTGTAAAGCTTAAAGATTCAAGATTAAAACTTAATCTTTGTACCGGCGGCACTGGAACTAGATCAAGGGATGCAAATATTTAAAGAACATTTAAATGAAAGTAAATAATAATTTAAACCAGCCATGAAGGCGGTGAGATATGAAACATAATTGAAAAATAGTCTTTATTGAAGAGATAAAGGAACTTACATCCAAAGGTTTGCTTTGGTTGAGAATGCTTGAGAGAGAGTTCTAGAGAGAGAGAGATTACAAGATGAAAGTTTACAAAGAAAAGAACTTGAGCCTCTCGTAGGAGGAACATTACATTTATAGAAAATCCTAAAATACTATTTGGTATTTGTAGCTTCACATGTCTTGAACTGTTGAAACAGTGCTCTTGTCTTCTGTAGCTTCACATGCCTTGAACTGTTGAAACAGTGCTCTTGTCTTTTTTTGAGAAGTGTTTTAGTTGTCGATTCTTTCGGTGTCTGAAAGGATAAAATTGTCAGAATCTGAATTGTAATCTTCTGAGAGGTCATCATTTTGGGGGGTGCTAGTATAAGAGGTACTAGCTATGTTGACTGCATCATTTTGGGGGGTGCTAGTATGAGAGGTACTAGCTATGTTGACTCTGAGGG
>WYDK02000041.1:9049522-9061775 GCA_009867345.2 Toxicodendron radicans
CACTTTAATTTCACTTAAAAGCCTTAAATAATGCTTGAAAATGAAGAAATTTTGGGGGAGAAAAGCTTGAAGGAATCGACAATGAAGGGTGAAAGAGATGATGTTCAAACAAATGAAAAATATCTCCTTTATACTAATATTTTATTTTCCAGCTTCATCCGAGACCAAGGTTGGTTAGGATTCGAATGGTTCTCGTTGTTAACATGTACTAATCCTTCCCTTGAGCCACTTTCCCCATTCCTTTGAGAGCCCACTGTAAGAGACTGCAACATTTCATGAATATCCCTGAGTTGATGATGGAGGGTGCCTAGTGCCTTTTCGTGTTTGGATATAGTATCTAATAGTTGTGACAATCGGGTCCCTTCCGCCATGCTCTGATACCAATGTCAGAGTTCACCTAAGAGGAGAGCACAATTCAAGATGGCCAGTCTCCAGAATATTAAAAAAAAGGATAAAGAGAGAATTTCAGAGAGGAAAAGTTGTGATGCCTGTCCTTTCTCATTAATTCATTCCATTATATAGGTTCATACACGTAAGGGTAAAGACAAAATAGGTTATAACAACCCAAAGTTAAAAGACTACAATGACTCCTAATTATATTAGGTTCATATCAATACTAATAGTGATCTCCATAATCATATTGAACCATAACATTCTCTTACATCATTATGTGACAAAATATGGTTGGGTGAAATTTTATTTTTAATTTGAAATCAACCAATCAACTTTTACCATATAATGATGTAAGATAAATAATATATGGAAATGATGTTAACATAGTATTATTGTTTCATTTTTAATATTAGGCTTAGCTTAGATAGCTTAGATCACCTTAATCTATGGGTCGGAGAAATTTTCTCATCTGGGGGCCCTTTAGTGATCATCACTCCCTCTCTCACTCTCTGCATGTAGATATATCATACGTCATACTGATGGCCATTGACAATTGTATTATGTGAAAAGTCCTTTTATCTTCTCATTTATGCTTTTAAATCATTCAACTTTCAAGACCTATTTTATTATTTTAAGAATAAAACTAGTTTGACAACTATCTCTCATAATATTTTTTTACAATAGACGATTTAAGAGTCTAAATTTTTTTTGTTACTATTGATATGATGTGAGGAGTTATAAAAGTTGTTGGATGAACTGTTTATAAGAAATTATTGTAAGAAATGATTATAAGTGAATTCTTACTCTTATTTTAATCACGGAAGTTACATACTGGAATCCTTTCAAATTGTATTACTTTGACCTATGACAACACAACAAACACTAACCCTTTTCACTATGCAACTAAAATATTGTATTTCGTTTTACAAATTCCCATAAATCTGCCCCACCATTCACCTGCTACTAATAAAATAGTAGCAGCAAAATCAGTTACCTGACTCTTCGTCCTGGCGATGATGTGAAAAAAATACTGAATTCAGTTATCTAATTGAAGCAGTCGGTGGAGAATTAAAAAAACCCTTTTATCCGCCTAGTCTTTTCATCTTTCAGACCGTTTAGTTTCAACATGAACAACTAAAAATTAATGAAACATCAACTAACACATTCCCATATCAAATTGCAGTCTAGTCTGAAAAAAGAACTGCATTTCGTTCCCAAGATTGCTATATAATATAATAACATTCAATCAAAATAAAATTACAGAACTACAATAACTTGCAACCTTTTCCATCTGTATCTATTATACATCTTTGTCAAAAGATGAAAAAAAAAGAAACAAAAAGAACTGTACAATAAGACTGCAAATAATTAATCTTTATAACTAACTAATGGCAAAAAGACTAATGATTTAATTATGTAGCGGGTTCGGTCCCCCTGGAACTGTTCGATAAGAAACGCCGTAAAGAGGGTCGGTCGCTTCTTTGCTAGAGCTTTCAGGAGCTTTTGCAGGAAAATGCCACGAAAAAGTTGGGTGGAATTCAGTTGAGGTTTTTTCACTAGTTGTGTGGAGATATCGACTACTTGAAAGTTGGCAGGCTGCAAGTATGATCAACAAGACTAGACATGGGAATTTGGGATTGAGAATCTTCATGATTTTAATGGTGAGAAACCGATTAAAAAGATGCTAACAAGAGAAGAAAAGGCTTAATTGAATTGAGCTTGGTCATTAATAAAAGCAGGTATGAAGTCTTTAATATATGGGCTCAAGCAACCTCTGGTGATGTAGCCAAGACTCACAATTAATCTGGTGAATGACAGTTTTGCCCTTGTATTTCTATAGATTTGCAATGACATCTGTACCTCACCAAATTGCCTAAAATTCACTTGAAAAACAAGTACCAAGAATCTGCAAAATATGCATCAATTATATGCACAAGATAGTTTATTGAGAAACATCAAAACTGTTAAAAGAAATTTGTGTAGCATTGTCGAGATATTTCCTTCGAATTTATCTCTTACCGACCTCAAATAATATGTTTAGAGTGTGTTCCCTTGATTTGAACCCATGATGAGGAACACGTTTTAAGATTCGTTATTTGAGATGGGTAAGAGATAAATCCGAAAACAATATCTTGACAATAAATAGGAGTGTTACAATGTGATTTGTAACTGCAAGAATTATGCTAACCTGAGAATTGAAAGGGTAATTTGATCCTTGTGGATCCAGTAGAGTGCTAAGTTGAAACACCAATTTTCAAGTGCTGCTGCTGGCGTTGACTTTACAATTAATCAGATCTCTCTTTGTTTCCATTTGATATTTAAATAATGGTATAATTATTGGCTCTTATATATATAGTTTTAAGTTAAGGCACATTCATCAACACGGCTTGGTTGACAAGTGGTGCACATGTTGATGATATGCTACATCACATGTTCTTGCTTCTAAGCTATTCAAATTCTTCTTATTAGGGAGAAGCCATGTTTTAACGATGAGCTTCATGAACTCCCATTTAATATTGGAATTGAAATATACATACAAGGTTAATAATTGATGCTGAAGATATAGATGTTTTTAATACAAGGGTCTTCTGCCACATCAGCCGAAAGGATGTTATTACTCAAATGTTGAATTTTAGTGTGTGGCATATTTTAGATTTATGATACAAAATGATTTCATTTTGAAGATTTCTTTGAAATGATTTTATCTCCGTAGAGAACCAAGTCATTTTCCAGGATCTGACAGCACCGACCCCGTTGAAATTTTTTTCCTTTGCTAACTATTTCTGAAGTGAACTTGATCCTGCAGGCCTAATTTAATCTTTTTTATATTTAATATCGTGGAGTTTAAGCATGGTAGTTAAGGGAGAGACAAATTACAAATTAGAGTTAAACATTGCTAGAAGCTAGGCAGAATTATAAGAAATATATCTGAACAAGACTTTATTGTGACAGCAATATCTGATTGCTACTTCCCCACAGCTAATATATTTTTATCAAAAGAATGGATAATCAATGAAAACATAATTTTATAAATTTGTTTTCGTTTGCTTTATTTATGATTATATATAGAATACCCACCCATTTCCCAAGTCATAACATTCTTTGATGCATCACATTAGGCCCCAAATGGAGCTTCAAATTAATTAGGTATTACAAAAGTGGACCCGATTACATTTGATTATGATAAGGTCTCCATCTTCAACAGTTGTTCTAACTCACCATGTTTAGGCAAATTTGGTCACAATTATACGGAAATTATTATAAGTTCTTAATCCCATTAAATTTCCTGCTTAGTTTCCTGTAGCACTCTTCATTGTGTTACACAAAAACAAGTTATGTTTTGGGTTTGTTTTGTATGAATCATTTTCTTGCTGCAGAAATGAAGTGGGTTGTGATTATTTGTGTTATGGCCTTTTGTGGAGGACCAGTCAACAATTGCCCAACTTGACGTTTCTTAAAAGAACATCATTCCATTGAATTGCTATGAATCTTTCTTTCTTGTCTAATGAATCTGTTGGAAATTGAATCTTTCTGGTAGAAGATGAAGATGAAACGCCCAAGAAGAAATTAACTCTAGATAAATTCTAGAAAGCAACGTGTCACAATTGAAGAAATATGTGTCGTGGCATGACCTAAGAATTTCAGTTTTAAATAAAATCAATTGGAAGTTATTTTCAATTTTATCATTTTAAACTTCTCTATAATTGGTGTTTCAGTTGTTTTCAATTATCCCTTAAAACTTATAAAAGGGAATATACGGTGTACGGTTTATTTTAGAGAGATTATTGAATAAAATTTCTCTCATTGTTTCACAAGTTTATCTACTTAATATTTCAAGTCTTATCAAACTCTATTTTTCAACATGGTATCAGAGCCCTTTTCTCAAGGGACCTATGGAAAATGAGAGATGTTTGATGTTTATATCTCTTCCTCATTGTATACTGAAGAGAGAAATTGTCTCTTCCTCGTTGAAGAAAAAAAAGAGATATGTGGGAATTATGAATTGTCTCCAACTTGAAGGTTAGGAGAAGAAAAGGCCACCACTCTAAGCATGTAAGAGTGGTTGGTTGAATTTGCTGATCAAAACATGCTTGTGAGACTCCAACAGAAGGGTGGAGGAAGAATGCCGGTGAGAGGACTTGATGATGTCCTAGAAGAAACATGCAGAGGAACATGCTTTCTACAACTTACAACTTGAAGTTGTGTGAGACTCCAACAGAAGGGTGGAGGAAGAATGATGGTGAGAGGACTCAGACGATGTCCAAAGAAATCAGAAAGTGTGCCTGTAAGTGTGGCAGCAAAAATAGCAGCAAGAGTGGCTACAATGTTGGCTGTAGAAATTGGCAGCAAGATTGGCTGCAAGTTTGGCATGAAAAGCCACAAAGGCATGAAGAGCCTTTGAAGGCATGATGAAGAACATGCTTTGAACTTTCTACCAAAAGATTCATGGAGGAGTGCTGTAAATTGAATCTTTCTGGTAAAAGATGAAGAAGAAACGCCAAGAAGAAATCAGCTTTGGATAAATTCTAGAAAGCAATGTGTCACAGTTGAAGAAAATATGTGTTGTGGCATGACTTAAGAATTTCAGTTTTAGATAAAATCAATGGAAGTTATTTTCAGTTTTATCATTTTTAACTTCTTTGTAACTGGTGTTTAAGTTGTTTTCAGTTATCCTTTAAAACTTATAAAAAGGAATATACGGTGTACGGTTTATTTTAGAGAGATTATTGAATAAAATTTCTCTCCTTGTTTCACAAGTTTATCTCTTTAATATTTCAAGTCTTATTAGACTCTATTTTTCAGCAGAATCATCTTTCTACTTGTTTGATTTATAATATAATATATGGTTAATCGAACTTTCAAAGCATTATTTAGTTTGAAAGGAGAATGAAGACTTTTTTGCAGGTTGAGAAGAGTCAATAGTTTGATGATTTAAAGTTTGTAAAGATATCTTATTCAATGTCAAAATCTAGGAATATAAGGGATTAGTTTGTTGCATGGTATAAATAGTTGGAAACATAATTATTATTATGGTTGAGTAGATGAACAATGTGATGGCTTGACTAGTATTTGTATCCCATTACACACGGTGATGTGATGAAATTCTGGGCAGCTGATATCGTCCTGGAGAAGGTAAGAATGTCAAGAAACGTTCACACTGACTGATTTCCAATAGAAAATTTTGGGAAATATGCTTAGAGAATGATCTCAAAAAAGGGGAATGACAAGTTTGAATCTGATTTAAAGCACTGAAACATGTGAAGAGCGTTCAGAATCATAGTCATAGAGAATTATAGAAGATACTGTTTAGGAAGTGGGTTGAGAATGGTCAAACGAAAAGAGGAAAATAAGTTGATTGGTGATCTTACACATCAACTAAATTAATATTTGACAAAAAGAAGTAGATCTAAACAGCAGATGCAATGGGAAAAGTATAATTTAGAAGACAGTATATGGTAAGTGGGCAATCTGATGAATTACATATCAATGATATCAGCGAAAATAGATGTGGACCCGAAAGAAAAGGAATGTGTCCACTCTGAAATGGGGCAGTGTTTGCTTCATCAGGAACAATGTTCCTATATAAGTTTATACATGCCATTCATTGATGAGCCAAACCCCTTTTGTAATTTCCGTAGGAAGGAAATTTGGTTTGTAATTTTATTTATATTTTATACGCCAAACCTAGGAGATAATAAAAGAAACAAGAGAGGAATCATAAAGTAAGGAGAAGAGAGTAGAAGTTAATAAAAGAAGAAATGAGGGGACACGCTGTGAAAGTTTTTGAGCAGTAACATTGTAGTAATCGTAATCAATTCTAGAATATATATATATATATATAGAGTAATACTACCTTTACACCACATCCTTACACCATTCTCTTACATCACACTCACATTCAATTAAAAAAAAATTTTTTTTTTAAAAAATAATATTTTAATTGAATGTGAGTGTGATGTAAGAGAACGGTGTAGGAAAATGATGTAAATATAGTATTATTGATATATATATTTATAAGGTTTATGTTTAGGATCTCAATTCCTTTTTTATATTTAGGATCCCAATTTCTTTTTAAATCATTCTTACATTTTTTTTTTTTTTTTATTCTTGTTAGATGTAAAATTGTCGAACAAGTTTTTTCAGTTGTCAGAAAGCTCAATAAAATGTAGTGAGCTCTTTAATATTCGATAAGAGTGTTGACAACCCAAACATCACAACTTAAAAGATAATGAGCTCGCACTTTCCCAGATTGCATTAAGAAGATAATTACAATGCCCTGGATTCACGGGATAATCAATACACATTTAAGGATAAAATTTCTACTTGTCAATATCCCAAGATTCTTGCCGTTTGAATACACCAATGATCATGGGATTACGATTATGAGAATCAATTTAAATTCAAATTCCTTTTGTAAAGGGAGAATCTTGTAACATGCCTTCTCAAACTTTCCACTATAAAAGGGAGAGAGGACTCCATGTAAAGGGTTGAAAAAAATATAATTGATAGAGGATGTAGACTTTAGTATCAATACTAGCTGAACGTTTTTAAAACTTTTATGTGTTTCTTTGATTATTTGTTTTACAATACCAATAAGCTAGTTACTTAAACCATGCGCACATCAGAGTCGATCCCAACCAAGGTCGATTGAGCCACATGGAGTGTTACAGATTCCTGTAGCAATATTTTGACGCTAGAAAGAGGGCAACCTCTATGTAGTATCAAACAATACATGGATAACCCAATCTCAAAGTCCCAGGTGACATAAATGGCAAGGACTAGACAAGGAAGGAATGCTGAAAGCGTGTCCAATGCCAATCAAGGTGCTAGCAATGATCACAATATGCATGAGATTGTTCCAACGGATCGCCAGACAAATGCCCATACGAATCAATTATTGAATCCACATGAAGCAGACACTTCAAATCTTGAGACTTTGCAGGTAATGACTATACTCAAAACCTTAACTGGTGCATTTCAAAATCTCCAACAGGATGTGGATGGGATGAAAGAGGGGCATTAAGCCAATATGTCTCACGGTTAGAGGGTGGCGTCTCAAAGATTCCTAGTTAGGAATTAGAGACTATCAACGATGACAACACTAGCAACAACAACCCATCATTTGAGTGTCACAATGAACGTTCCAAGAGAGTAAGGGGGCCCAGGCAGGGAGAAATCATTCCAACCAATCCCACGAGGCGTCCATGGAAAAAGCTGATGACTAAACCCCCAAGGCACCCAACAAATCAAATGGAACACTTGTGTCATCAACCACAACATGTGGGTAAGAGTGCTCAGCAGATACGACCCCACTAGTGCCAGTGGGTGGAGCAGCGCCATTACGCCCGTAATAGGTTCTTTAGGCAATCCCAACGCCAACGACAGTCAAGCTTTAGGCCACCTCAGATAAAACCTACTACCCTAGCGAGAGTACCTCGTCGCATGCTAGTGTTCCCTTAGCGAGATACCAAAGTTGACAGTCAGATCTTCATACTTATTTGACTAATAGGAGAACTGATATGAGAACATACTTTGATGCGTGGAAAGCCAATCGAGCTCCCACTAGCACAAATAGTGGGAGCTACCAGTTTGTCTTTCACCATAGAAGTTTTACAAGCACCTTTGCCTCAAGGATTCAAGCTACCAGGGTTGAGATTCAATGGTTGAAGTGAACCAGGTGATCAAATGGATGCTTTTAACGACTTGATGGATCTACATAAAGTCTCGGAGCTAGCCAAATGCAGTTGTTTTGCAGTAACATTGGTAGATGATGCTAAAAGGTGGTTTAAGCGACTGCGATCAAATTCGATCAGTTCTTGGCAGCAGGTCGCTACTCTTTTCCTCCAACAATTCCAGGCATGGAGGAAATTTGCTGTGTCATTGAGATACCTGAGTAATATCATGCAACAAGAGAATGAAATGCTAACCTCGTATTTGCAAAGGTTTCATACTGAGTAGAACAAGGTTGTTGATGCACCCGAAGAGTCAATAAAGACGCTATTAATAGCAGGTGTGAGGCTACAAACCGACCTGTGGAAAGACTTGCAAAAAGAAGAGAGTGTAAGTCTAGCTCAATTTTACATTATAGTTGAAAACCACCAATGAGTAGAGAGCTCGCTTGTAGCTCTGAAAGTCAGGACCTTTGGATCTAAAACTACCCAGAAAAATAAAAGGGAAACAGGGGATAAGAAAAGAGATAATCAAAGCAAAGACAAGAGACGTTTCCATAAGAAACAAAGAACAGAGCAAAGAAGGGAGCGTGATCTATAGCCATATTACAATGATTATAGCCCGCTACTGGTTTCATTGTTGGAGATATATGCAAAATCAGATGAAGCAAGACGCCTTCCAGAACCTAAAAGAATCAAGGCCCTACCAAACAGAAAAGATATGAAGAAATATTACCGGTATCAGAGAGATATTGGTCATAAGACGGACAACTGCCGTACTTTAAAAAATACAACCAAGAACCTCATCCAGCGAGGTCATTTAAAAGAATACATTGACAGGAGACAAGCCCTAGTGGTTCAAGGAGGGGAGGGTGAGCACCCCTTTAGAACCCTCGAGAGTTCACCAGGTAAGAATGATTTACGGTGGGCCTACCCTGATAAGCGAATCCAGGCGAGCTCGCGAGCGTCATGTGCGAAAGGCTAGGACCAATTCTATGCCTTGAATTCTAACTCTCAAGACTAAGCCGACAAAGAAACAAAGGCTGATGATGTCATGGTTGGTTTCTCTAAAGAAGAGATTAACTTGATGCCTTGATCGCAACATGACGCTCTTGTCATCATTGCTCAGATTGGAAACAATGAGGTCTTCCGTATAATGGTTGATAACGGGAGTGCTGTAAACATCATATATCTCTTCGCTTTTCGTGAGATGGGGTTCAGTGAGTGAGACTTGAAAGCAACCTCCTCGCCTTTATATGGATTCACAGACCACTACTTGAGCCCAAAAAAGGTAATAACACTACCGATCACTTTGGGCAAGGAGGAGCACACAACAAAGTTGATGGCCGATTTTGTGGTGATAGAATGTACAACAACTTACAATGTTATTCTAGGAAGGCCATCCCTGGATGATGTGGGAGTAGTCACGTCGACCCGTTGTCAAGCTATAAGGTTCCCAACTGTAAATGAAGTTGAAATAGTGAGCGAGTCACCTGCAAAGTCAAGGGAATGTTATAACATGGCAATTGACATGGCATAAAAATGGAAACTCCCTTAGACCATGAAAGTTGAAGAAATTAGGCCACAACTAGGTCGAGTCGAGGATACCATAGATCCTCGACTTCATAAAGAAGAAGCACCAATTGGCTTTGTGGAGGACTTGCACAAAGTTACTGTACTTTAAAAATCGGGAGTGGTCTCGATGACAACAAAACTTGTAATTTAATTGCTTTTTTAAAGTCTAACTTAGATGTTTTTGCTGAGGTCCATGCATATATGGTAGGGATAAATCCCGAGGTGATATGTGACAGGCTAAACATCGACCCACATGTGCGACCTATTCGATAGAAAAGGCGATCTATAGATGCTAAGCGATCAAGAACACTTAAGGAGGAGGTTGACAAGCTCATTGGTATCAAATTCATCAGGGAGTGAAATATCCTGATCAGTTAGCAAACCCAGTGCTAGTAAAAAAACCTAACAAAAAATGGTGGACTTGTGTGGATTTCACCGATCTAAACAAGTTGTGCCCTAAAGACAGTTTCCTGTTGCCCCGAATAGATCAATTGGTAGATTCAACAACAAAGAATGTTCTCTTGAGTTTCATGGATGCATACTCAGGATACAATCAAATCCCGATGTATAAGGCATATGAGGAGCACACCTTGTTCATTAGTGATCGAGGATTATACTATTATCAGGTGATGCTGTTTGGGTTAAAAAATGTAGGGGCGACGTATTAGCGCCTTGTGAATAGAATGTTCGAGGAGCAGATCGAGAAAACCATGGAGATTTTTATTGACGACATGCTCGTCAAATCAGAAAGGTTGATGATCACTTGAGACACTTGAAAGAAATGTTCGATATCTTGCAAAAATATCGAATGAAGTTAAGCCTTTTGAACTGTACTTTCGGTGTTGGCTTAGGCAAATTCCTAGGTTTCATTATGAATCAAAGGGGAATAGAAGCTAATCCCGAAAAAGATACAAGCATTGTTAGACATGAAGATCCCAAGTAAAGTTAAGCAGGTACAAAGCTTGACTGGACGCGTTGTCGCTTTAAGTCACTTCGTTTCTCGGGCCATAGGCATATGCTTTCCATTTTTCGAAGCTCTAAAGAATAATAAGGAGTGTAAATGGAGTGAGACATGCTAGCTAGCCTTTTAGGAGTTGAAGAAGCACTTGGGGCGACCTCACTTGCTCTTCAAACCAAATCAAGAGGAAGTTCTTCTGTTATATATGTCAGTACCTCCCATGCGATCAGTGCTGCTTTAATCCGTGAGGAAGAAAAGGTGCAATGACCAGTATATTAAATAAGCAAACGTCTGTTAGATGTTGAATTAAAATATCCCGAGATGGAAAAGTTGGTGATGACTTTTCTCGTCGCATCAAGAAAGCTGCGACCTTATTTTCAAGCACACACTATACCTGTTAACCAACTTCCCGTTTCGTAAAGTTTTGCAAACACCTGAAGTGTCGGGTAGATTATTGTAGTGGGCAATCAAGCTTAGCTAGTTCGATTTAAAGTATACCACACAAACTGTCATAAAAAGGTAGGCTTTGGAAAATTTTATCTCTGAATTTTCGTATTTGCTAGAGGGGATTCCCGTCAAGGCCAGAAGAAGCAAATAGATCAAGCATTTTAGCTACTCTAGAAGAAAAAATCAAAGCGCTGAAGACGTGGGTAGTATATGTCGATGGGTTATCTAATGAAAGGGGGGCAGAAATAAGTCTCTTGTTAGAATATCCCGAGGGGAAACAAATACGAGCAACTATGAAGTTCAATTTTACCGCCTCAAACAATGAGGCCAAATATGATGCAATATGAGCCGGAATGCCTTGCGACATAGATGGGGTGGACTTAGTAAATATTTATAGTGACTCACAACTTGTTGTTTTCTAGGTTGCAGGAAAATATCAAGCCAAAAAAGCTAATATGGCGGCCTACCTATAGAAGGTGAAACATGAATTGAAAACTTTCAGGGATTATACTATTCAACAAATCCCAAGAGCAAAACACTATAGCTGATGTCTTATCTCGCTTGGCATCGACCATGAATGATAAAGGTCAGACACAATTCCTGTTGAATTTCTAACAAAACCCAGCATTACAACATATGGAAGTGAAGTGAGGCCGACAGAACAGACTACCTCGTGGATGAATCCCATAATCGCATATTTAATAGACAGGCTAGAGCCAAATGATAAGCTTGAAGCTCGAGCTTTTCGCACAAAGGCAACTCATTATGGTCTTATGAACGAAAAGTTGTACAAACGGGGATATGGCATGTCGTTACTACGATGTGTCAATAATTAGGATGAGAGTTATATTCTTCGGGAAATTCATGAATGGATCTACGGAAATCACTTTGGTGGACGAACTCTGGCTTACAAAGTGTTGCGAAAAAGGTATTATTGGCCAACAATTCATAAGGATGCAGCGCAACTTGTTCGAAAATGTGATAAGTGCTAGAGATTCTATAATATATCGCGAGCTCCTCCCCAAGAATTGAAGACTTTAACCAATCCATGGCCATCTGCGATCTGGGGAATCAACCTAATTGGTCCATTTCCTCAATGAAGGGGGGGGGGGGGGGGGGGGGGAGAAAAATTAGGGGGGGGGCGAGTTTTTTCTCCACAAGAGGGGGGGGGGCCACACCCCCTCCCCCTCCCAAACCAGCAAAAACCCAC
>WYDK02000041.1:9076219-9086380 GCA_009867345.2 Toxicodendron radicans
TCACCAAGGTGCCTCATACAAAATTCGTGATGCGCTAACCGGTAAATAGTGGCAATCCCCTTCTTTATAGATTTGTGTCTATCAGATATTATGCACAACTCATCACTATCAGGCACTATTGTAAGTAATTGCTTAAAAAACCAAGTCCACGACTTGTCGTTCTCAGAGTCAACCACACTCCTTGCAATGGGATATGTGTGATTCTCGCAATCCTGTGCAGTGGCAACCAACAATGTACCTCCAAACTTCCCTATCAAAAAGCAACCATCAACAGCCACCACCTTTCTCATGTTTCGAAAACCCCTTGTAGCGGCTCCGTAGGAAACAAACAAATATTTAAACCTCATATTATTGTCCCACTTCAAAGTTGTCTTGCTACCGTGGTTTGTCAACTCAATCATATAACGATATGCTTCTAGTACTGCGTACCCGTGCTCTGGCGTTCCCCTGACAAAATCTTGTGCATGTTGTCTCCCTTTCCAACATTTCCAATAACTGACATCACATCCAAACTCTGAGCGCACATATCTCCGAATCTCCTTTAGAGATGGACATTTCCCTTCAACAAAATAACTTTTCACAAATTGCCCAATAACATCAGCAGAGGCCTGTCGATGCTGGCCAGAAATATGTCCCACCCCACATGTGTGCTCTGAGGTATATGTTCAGATTCTATATAACTTTTACAATAAACCCGCCACTTGCAGTTAGGGTCACGACATGCAACCATCAGTACCGATGAATTAGACTTTTTCGTGATAAACTCAAAATTACCTCTGACAGCAACAAGTTTTAGCTTACTCACCACTTCCATTTTGTTGTCAAATAAATACCCTACGTGCAAATCCGATCCATTGCTAAAAACATGAGGTGATTGGCTACTAGCTACAGTTCCCACCTCTAAATCAACATGAAGGACTATTCCTCACAAACAATACCTTCTACATCGACTATGGGAAACTCAACATCTATATTTATAGGAATCTGTACACCTTCCTCGTCCACAAATTCATTATGCCACCCATGACCAACCTCTTCTACAGTGACATCCTTACCACCCAAATCACCGTATACTCTTGATTTATCAACAAAGACATCAATGCCCTCAAAGTTATAATTAAAATCATCATTCTGCACACCAACTTCCTCATTCTCTCCTGCTTTTGAACAAATTTCCAAAGGTTTATTCACAATAGAAACCCTTAATGTCGACCTAAGACCACCATTACCCACATTAAGCATATATAATTTAAGATCTTCATCCGAATTTAATACAATAGGGGGCACCTTATAAGGTTCCGGAACTCTGTTAAAAACATATTTCACAACTATATCACTACATGAGCAACTCAACTGACCTATTCTAATAATTTCATTAATCAACTCATCCAAACTAACTTCTGAACTAACAACAATTGCTTTAGCTACTTTCCTCTTCCCAATCCACTTCCAACAATATTCATCCTCAACCCATTCACCAAAGTATTCAACACATAAAATAACTTGTTCCATGCCCAATAATAGACAAGTACCTACAATGCAAGGGAAAAAACTCAATTTAACAAATAATTCAAGGTGTATGTGAAATTAGGAAGTTTTTGTGATGGATCGTTTAAGCGATCTGGTCTGGTATGACAGATTGCTTAAGGGATCTGGTTTACCAGACCAGATCACTTACGCGATCCATCACAAAAACTTCCCAATTTCACATGAAATTCAAACTCTAATCGATTATAGATGTTGCTAACACCCTCATCTAACCACAATGCAACAAAATCATCAACCAATTTCACTCCTATCAATATGTATTACATCAAAAACATAACCCAACAAACTAAAACCCTAATAATAAATCAATATCCAAAAGAACTCCATCACTCTTTAAGGATAAAAGTATAAATCCAATGAAGAGTAACACAAAAATGGACCAAATATGCAGTGAAGGAGAAGAAGGAGGTGGATCTTCTACCAAAAGACACAAATTGAAGAGGAAGATGTTTATGGTGGAGGAGGAAGAAGAAGAAGATGTAGATGAGACTATGATATACACGAAGAAGAAGAAGAAGAAGCAGAAGGAGTGGGGCTTGGGTTTTGCTAAGAAAAGATGAGGAGAAGAGATGGGAGAGGCAACAATGGTGGGAGGGAGGGGAGAAGAGAAACAAATGGGGGCTTTGTTGGGTTTGTGAAGAAAGATTTTTTAACTTTTGGGAAAAAAAGTCTAATTTAAAAAAGTTCATTAAATCTCCTCGTAAACCATCATTAGTGATTAATTATCATTAATTAATCTTAATAAAAAATAAGGTCATTTAGCTAAGAGTTTAAAACTTAAGGCTTTTTAATTGAAAAGCAAACCTATTTTTGCCTCTTAATAGAGTGCCCCTCTTGAGGAATGGTGATTTTATCTGTCAGAGATGGTGACATGGTAGTTTACTATTCTCTATTATATGTACCAGACCAGAGTTGCTACTTTAGACTTCACTGATAAGCCACTAAAAATATGACAAGGAGGCATAATTTACTTATTTTATTTATGAATTTTTAGCAAACAGTTTGTGTGCATTTGCATCTATGAGATGTTGAATTGTTGATTTGTGAATTGTGACGGCCACAAGGGGGGAGAAGAAACTTTCCCTTGACAAAAAAGGATACTGGGTATTTTTAGTTTCGACCAAACGAGCGAAAAGCATGAACCATAAAGTCACTGTCTTGTTGAGAACCCCAAATGAACAACACATATCACCAGTGTCTTTCTTTGTTGAATCATTGTAAGAACCTGAAAGCCATCAAAGAAATCCACGCTTCTTTGCTCAAAACCGCCCTTGGTTTAGATGCTTTCTCCGCCGGAAAACTCCTCCTCCATTTTGCCGTTACAATCTCCGATTTTCTAGACTACGCTTGCCGCTTCTTCCTCTACTACCCAAACCTAGATGTTTTCATTTACAATACACTTGTTCGAGGTTTCTCCGAATTTGATAAACCTCAAAATTCAATCATTGCATTCATTGAAATGCTTAGAAAATGTTTAGACCCTCCTGATAGCTTCTCGTTCGCATTTGTGCTTAAAGTAGCCGCAAACTTAAGGTCTTTGAAAAGTGGAATTCAGTTGCATTGTCAAGCTTTGGTTCATGGGCTTAATGTACATCTCTTTGTCAGGACAACTTTGATTAGTATGTACGGAGAATGTGATCGCGCTGACTTTTCGATGAAAGTGTTTGATGAAATGAGTGACCCAAATGTGGTTGTATGGAACGTGGTGTTTACCACTTGTTTTAGAAGTGGTAACATGGAGAACGCGGAGAGAGTGTTCAATACCATGACATTTTGGAATTTGACCACATGGAATGTAATGCTTGTAGGGTACATGAAAGTCGGGGAGCTTGAGCTGGCATGCAAGGTGTTTATAGCAATGGAAATTGTAGACAGTAAAATCTATGGTCAACTAGAAAGGGATGGATACAGTGTCAGATGAGTCACTATCGATCTGATAGACCTGCACAAGGAAAGTAAGAACGCGAAGCTACGAGGGACACTAGTGTGGTGTCTGTCGTAGGCACTCTGACACTCAAGTCAGTAAGGCTATGGGTGCTTTAGCGAGGCTTAAGAACAACGATTTTACCTTGAGATGACTAGGGACAAGCTGAAGCAAAGTGACCAGAGTACAACCTTGCTAGGATGGGAGAAGAGAGTGGTGAAACCTAGTCAGAATTAGGCTTAATGATAGGAAAATCGGGATTATTGGGAGCAAGAATTTTTGAGCTATTTGAAGTAGGTGATTTATGAATGTCTTATGAGGGGAACGACCACTGTTTATACAGCGAGCTCAAAGTGTAAGAATCCTAGTAGGACTATGAATCCTCTTAGGAAGAGGAATTCGGATTAGGAAGGAAGTCCTTGGGACTTGCCTTTTATTTTTTTGATGTTCCCTTTCATGTGAGATGCAGAATCTCATATGAATTAGGAATTCAGTAGGATTTAGATTCCTATTCTGGGGATCGTATAGATTATCAAGCTTTGACCTATTTTGGCCTAATAAGTTGGAGGGCCCTACTGCGGAGTAGTAAGTCCACGTGGTGAACTTAGGCATGAGCCCAATTGGGATTGGGCTAAGTACTGGACCATATCACACTGATTCTATTATTAGGCCTCGTCAGACTCAATACAATTTTTGGCCCATACAGAAATGAAAGAGTATGTTTCCTGGAGTACTATGATTGTTGGGTTTGCTCAAAATGGGTGTTTTCATGAGGCTTTTGGGTTCTTCAAGGAGTTGCTGCGTGTGGGGGACGAGACCAAATGAGGTTAGCTTGACTGGGGTGCTTTCTGCATGTGCACAGGGGGGTGTTTGAATTCGGGAGAAGTTTACATGGATTTGTGGAGAAATTTGGATTTGATTGGATTGTTTCGGTGAATAATGCACTGATCGATACTTATTCCAAGTGTGGAAATGTGGGCATGGCTCAGTTAGTCCTGGAGAGAATGTCAGAGAATAAGAGCATTGTTTCTTGGACTTCAATGATAGTTGGGCTAGCAATGCACTGTCGTGGTGAAGAAGCCATGCAACTTTTTCATGAGATAGAAGAGTCTAGAATTAGGCCTGATGGCATTACCTTCAATTCTATATGCTTGTAGTCATGCAGGATTGATTGAGCAAGGAAGTAGGTATTTTTCTATGATAAAGGATGTGTATAGTTTAGAACCTACAATTGAGCATTATGGTTGCATGGTTGATCTTTATGGTCAAGTTGGTAAGCTTCAAAAGGGGTATGAATTTGTATGTCAAATGCCCATTTCACCTTATACTATCATTTAGCGGACGCTTCTTGGGGCATGCAGCATACACGACAATGTTGAATTGGCAGAGCAAGTGAAGGAAAGATTATATGAGCTAGACCCTAACAACTCTGGTGACTATGTATTGTTGTCCAATATTTATGCTGTTGTTGGGAAATGGAAGGATGTTGTGAGTGTGAGAAGATCAATGATTGACCAAAGGTTGAAGAAGACTCTCGGTTGGAGCATGATTGGAGTTGAGAAGATCATGTATAGTTTTGTAACAGGTGAAAAACCAAATAAGCTTACAGAAGAAGCGTATGAGAAGCTAAGGGATATAATGCATAGGCTTAGAGTTGAAGGAGGTTATGTTCTGGAAGTTGGGAGTGTTTTACATGACATAGAAGAGGAAGAAAAGGAAGATTCAGTGTCGAAGCATAGCGAGAAGCTAGCTTTAGCAATTGGGATAACAAGAATGTGTAAGGGAAAAGCTATAAGAATAGTGAAGAATTTGAGAATTTGCAGAGATTGTCATACAGTGATGAAGTTAATTAGCAAGGTTTATGGGTTAGAGATTGTGGTAAGAGATAGAAGTAGGTTTCACTCATTCATGGATGGTTCTTGCTCATGCAGAGATTACTGGTGAGCAATGAAACAAAATAATCTTAAGGTTTATAGAAGAAAAAATAGTTCATGACAAGAATATACCACTTTAATCATGTCAGGCCAACCATTTTAGCATAAAACTCTTTTAGAGAATCAAACATGTGTTCATGTATAATTTTTGTTATAAAATCTACTCTAATATGATTACCTTTAATACTTTTTAAAATCATTTTATACCTTTTTGATCTTTAGAAAAAAAAAATCCAAAAGAAATTGTACATAAAAACATGAGAAAATGTTACAGATCCAGTACATATCTAAAGAATAAAGAACTAAGTTGACTAAACGAAGGAAGGTGGATAATATAAATATAAAAATAGAATCTAAAAAAATAATAGGATTTTGAAAATTAGTTTTTGCATATAATCTTAAACTTATATAAAATAAATGTTTATTTTCTTTATTGGATTAAAGTTAAATCATACTTAACAAAAATTTAAATCAATTTTTCAGATACTGAATGAAACAAACCTTATTTTAAATTAATTTTTCATATACTGAATGAAACAGACCTTACTTTTACTTCTTTATAAAATAAAAAATGAGTAAACGACTTTTTCCAACCCAAGGTTTGCCTTAATGACACTTTCCCACCCAAAGTTTACATTCTAACCAATAGCTGGCCGATTCCAACATCTTTGCTACCCCAAACCACCACCCTTCTTTTTCCTGATCATCACTCACCACCCCTCAAACATTGCTCTTGATGACTTGCCAATCACCGGAAATCAAGCGATTTGTGAAACGCACAGCCGCCACTCCCAAGTCAAATTTCGACCAATACCAACCACCAAAATCCAACCTTCCACAACCAAAAGACTCACCTACATCCCCTCTTAAAAAGTCCCAACAATCTGGACCGGGTTTGCTTTTCGTTGGCTACCGAATCGGAACATGTATTATGGGTAGTAAACAAAATATAAACTTTGGGTGGGAAAGTGGTTTTTTGAAACTTTTTGGGTGGGAAAAAATCGTTTACTCATAAAAAATTTATATTTCTGAAAAATCCTAAAACTAACAGAGGCCTTTATTTATGATATTTTGAGAAAGGGAGAATGACATTTGTCTACCCAAGGTTTGGCAAAATGACACTTTCCCACCCATCAAGTTTCAAAATGACACTTTCCCACTCACCGTTATGTTCTGTTAGGAAATTCTGTTACAAAAAAGGGTAGAAGGGCCAATTTAATGAAGCCAAACAAATCAAAAATTAAAAATTGAAATCTCAATGAATGGTAGCCACGTGTCCCATTAGAGTTGACTATTTAAAAAAAAGGAGAATGAAAAATTTGTTGCCTTTCTCCCTATTCTCTGTAACTCTCCCTACTCTGTGTAACTGAAGCTACTACCGACCTAGGGTTATTGGTCGTGGGATCATCTTCACCCTTTCTTCTGCTTATCGTACCCAATAAAGATACACCGTGTCGCATTTTTTTCCAAATTTGTCTGACCTGTTGAAGACAAAAACGTAGCAAACACACCCACTTTCTATTTTGGTGTCTTGTGTGTTGATTGATAATGGGAGTGGTTTGAATGCATGACAATTATGTCGACTGGCTACTTAGGGTTGGCGACTAATGAAAAGTCATTTGAGTTGTTCTTCCTGTTCTATGAAACTGAAGCGATTGGTTACTGACGATGACGACGACAACTGAGAAAAAGGTTTAAAAGCTACGACGATGAGTGAGAAAAAAATAGCTACGAGGAAAACTGAGCCAAACACTGTGGGTACTCTTTTCTTTTTAGGTTAAAAAAATTGTTATGTGTTTTTCGTTTTGTTCTTGTGTTCTTTTCGTTTGGTACTACAACATCAACAACTATTTCTTCACAGGTATAGTTAATCTAGATTACTTATGGTGTTCAATTTAGTTGGTATCTGTTGATACGAAAAATTGCACCAACCAGAGTGATCCGATTGACCTTGATTGAAATCGGAACCGGAACGGATCTGTACGTGGTTAGAATAACCAGTAAAGAATAATAAAAAATGCGATAAATGCCATTTGAGTCCGCTATTTCGAGATAATGGAACTTCTTCCGATGTCTGTCGGGCTATCTTGTCTCATTTAATACAACTGTTTTTCATTAAATTTAACAACTGCCCACGTCGCTTCGTGCGTCAGTGGTTATCATTACTCTGTCGGACGGTTACACTATTTTCTCGGATCTTTTGACACAGGCTAGTCTTGACGGTTGAGGTCGCCCCACGTTGAACGGCTGAGATCACTGGTTCAAATCAATGGTTGTGATCAGTTCCCGCCCCTTTTGAATTTTCCTATAAATAGGGAACCTCTACTCTCTTTTTCTACTTGCCTGCTGCTACCCTCTTGTAAGAAAGGAAAAGGCTTGTCTCGCTTCCAAAACCTTGTTTCGGTGAATCCAGTTGGTAATCTTCTTTCGGTGAGTACCTTTTGTCTTGTTTTTGCTGTTATTGCTATTTCAGATAGACTAGAATGCTTGGCTTTCTTAGGGTTATCTTTTAGGACTTATTTGGGTTTTTCTTGAGAAATCACACAGAGAGCGACCCAACGGTCACCTGATTCCGTTATCGAATCTGGGTTTTAGGATTAAGCCAGTGAGTTCATTTTAAATCAGCAAGATGTTGCTTGATATCGGGCTTTTTTAGGCACCTGGTCTGATTACAAGTGTCTATGTGCTCGACTCATGGGCTCGATCGTAACACTTGCTTATTCGTGTTTCAGGTGTCTAAGTCGCCATGTCGATGTCGAGGTCCAACATAAGCATTGACAAGTTGTTCGAGGATAACGAAGTTCGCTCGGATGCAGGTTCCAGTAATAAATCAGACTATTCAGTAGAGGTTCTGACCCCGAAAGCTCCCCCAATGCTAAAAATACAACCGTCCTCTTTGATAACCGAGGAGGACCTCCAAAGAATTAGTAAACAATACGCCGTAGAGGCCCCGCTCATGCTATCGACAGTGTACTTAAGGAAAATGCCACCAGCGGGCTGGTAGGCTATTTCTGAAATGATACTTAGATGCGGGCTATTCATTCCCCCTCATCCTTTTATTTTAAATGTCCTCAACTACTACAAAGTTGCCCCGCTTCAACTTTCGGCGAACTCATACCTAGTTATAATTGGGCTATTTATCGCCTTCCAAGTTTATGGTATTGACGACCTCACGGAAGATGAGCTCACCTTCTTGTATAGACTTAAGAAAGGCCAAGACTATACGTTCTATCTTTCGAAAATGGGCAGGAGAAATTTTAATGGTCTGGCTAAGATCCTAGGCAAAATAAAAAACTGGGACTCCGACTATTTCTTTTTTCCTTATAGCGGTGAGGGTGTTTTTTGGGGGGATGCCGGTAAGCTCGTCTTTTTCCCCTGTTTCTTCTTTTTCAGTGAACTAGGCCTAGCTCTTGTTTCAACTTTTTCAGCAAATCGTGACTGGGTTCCACCCCCTGATTTTGATACTTTTCGCCTTGCCGTTTCAGCGCGCTCGACAAGAGTCAACGATAGATAAGGTAGCTCGTCCATCTCTCCAACTTAATACAATTCGGGTTTTGCCGGAGGCCCGCCAAATTTATACTAGCTTACATTCTTTTACCTCGCAAGATGAGGATGTTAGTGTAGGTGCCCTAGAGCCAATACTATTTGTAAAAATTGACTCTTTGTAAAACATATTAATATATCAAATAAAAGACAATTTTCTACATTGTGTAAATCGTGTTTAATTATATGTTGAATGTATGTCTTTAAAGTAGTAAAACCATAACGAGGGTATTGAGTGTTTAAAATCTTGATAGTGGAAACCCTATGATCAATATGGTGGCTACTTTAGAAACGTCTATAGCCCTAGTATTAGTATGACCAATGATACAGATAATACGGTAAGACTATCATCGTGTTGAACAACCCTGTCGAAAGACAGTGACAGATCTGACTTGTCAAGGTTGTTAGGTGACGACTTGGTGCAGCACATGGGTGCTTGTTCTTTGAACAAGTTCACTAGACTGACCCCAGAGGATTCCACGTAGATGGTAACCCCCGTGTCTGTGGAATAAATGCTCTAATGGATGGTGGTGCATGTTTTCTTTAGACTTGAGATCACCGGAGTGCTTTATGCATGGATTGGTGTAGTTTGACGCTAGCCCGACGTAGTTCTATCTAGGACTATCATAATGGTAGTGATTGGCTGCATTAGGAAGTGTATTGGGGCTATGGTGATCAATAGAAGGATTCGTCACTCTTGGTTACTGGGCAGTTCGGTAGTATTGGCAATGACCATAAATCTGTGGCCACAGTAGGATTGAGTTGGTGCTCAATTCAATCTATTTGTTACCAGTCATTGATCCAATAACCGAATATTAAATATCAAGGGTTTGATCTGAGGTTGGCACTATTTTTATGCCTCAACCTTGATGAGATACGGAGGATGAAGAGATCGAATTGCACAGTAACTATACCATTGATAAAGGGAGCGATTTCGCTGATTCCGTATCTATCGGGTGGTCATGATGCTTTGCTAGAGGTTGATCTTGGTCTGTATATAATGAGACGATTGATTAGTGTAAATCACGATATTATATAATAACGATATGATTAGGAGCCTTCGAGTCACACACATAGAAGATAATTTATGAATCGAAATAAGAGGAAGGGCAATTTCATCTTTTGGGACGAAAGTGTATTTTGGTAATCTCACAGTGCAATTAAATTTGTTGAGGTTGTTGCCTAATATTTAATTTTAATATTAAAATTAAA
>WYDK02000041.1:9086480-9104832 GCA_009867345.2 Toxicodendron radicans
AGAGAGAGAGAGAGAGTTATGGCCCACCACAAATATTAATTATTATTATAAATTTTTTTCTTTAACATTTAACAATTGTAGATGGCGGCCTACCCTCAGTTAGTCAGTTTACAAAGTACAAATATAATAACTCTTTTAATAAATGTCAGCCTCAGCCGTCACATACTTAACATTATAACATATATGATATAAGTGCGGCTTGTGTGGCTAGTTTTTACTCAGAAACGGGTAAACCAAATTTAATGAGCCGTTATTGTTAGTTTGTATTTTCACACACGCTACATTAAATTAGTCCTAGATCAACTATAAATCTGCCTTAAAAATGTCTCAACCATCTCTCTTTCTCTTTCTCCTTTTCTCTCCGTCTTCTTCATTTCCTCTCACATTTTATTTACTCAGTCTTAAATCATGTTCTCTATCTCGTTTTCCAGTCTCTTTATCTCATTTTCTTTCTTGTATGATCACTGTTATTTCATCAGTTTTTAGGTACATATTTATTTCAATTTAATTTATTTTAGAGTTGAATCAGCATATTTGTTTTTTTAGAGGTTTTTAATTCTAATTTGATGGAAAAAAGCATGAATCTTGTGAGTTTGATTTCTATTTGGGTTAAATCATGTCTATTTTTTTAAACATGCTTTTAAGTTTTAACAACCAATCTATTCACAATATTTCGTTTTTCTTATTAATTGTTATGTTAATTTTTACAATGTAATTATTGTAGCATGTAATTTTTACTATGTAATTATTGTAATTAAGATGTAATTAATGTAATACAATCAAGAAGTTAATGTGGGAGTGTATTAAGAAAATAATATCCTTAATTAATATTAGATTTTACTACCATAATAGTTATTATATATTTTTTATTATTTTATAATGTGATTAGTTGGCTAAGTATGTTTTAATAGTAATTAAATTAAATCTAGCTTGATTTAAGCCAATTATTTAAATTAGTCAGGAAATTGATTAGTTAATTATATAATCTTTTAAATTTCAGTAAAATGATTTTTAAATATATTCATGAAGGAAATTAACACAACAAAATGACTAATTAATTACTAATATCATTTAAGTTAGATCTAATTGTTCATATAAAAACATGATAAGTCAGTCTTTGTAATTTTATTAATTAAAGTTTCATTTATCTTTCTTTATATGTATCATATTATTATTTTTAATTTGACAACTATGATATCCAATTATTTCAAGAGATTAAAGAAAATTCCAGCAAATATTGTTGATGGAAACTCTACTGATATTGAGGTTAATCAAATCCCATTAGAAGAAGAAGCCCCACCACAGCGACAATAACACCAAGTAAAAGAAGCACAACCTTCGATCGAGGTGTTCAATTTAGATGAGCTTGAAACTGATCCCGGATTGAGGATACCAATTAACGAGATTTGTTGTACTGATAAACAAAAAGAGGACGTTCGATGAGCACACTTGTTGAAGGGTCCTTGCAAACCTAAAGATCATAACTTTTCTTTTACTTTGTTCGGAGATAAAAAGCGTAGGTTTACATCAGAATGGTACAAAGAAGGTCCAAGTTGGATGAAATATAGTGTGGCAAGAGATTGTATCTTTTGTTTGAATTGTTATCTTTTCAAAGCCGATTATGGTGACCAAGAAGGTGGTGAAGTTTTTGTGAGTAAAGGATTCAATAATTGGAAAGATAAAGCAAAAGTGAAAAAACATGTTGGAGATAATTCTAGTACTCATAACCAATGTCATGCCAAGTGTGTTGATTTGATGAACCAAAGGCAACATATCGATGTAAATCTAGCTTGTGTGTCGAAAAAGGCCAAGTTGGACTATCGCATTCGCTTGAATGCATCAATTGATTGCATTAGATTTCTTTTACATTAAGGATTGACATTTCGTGGTCATGACGAGTCGGTTGAATCTGAAAATCAAGGTAACTTTATGGAACGGTTGAAGTTTTTATCTAATCACAATGACGACATAAAAAAAGTTATGCTGGAAAATGCTTCGAAAAACAATCAAATGACGGCCCCCAGAATCCAAAGGGAATTAACTAGTGTTTGTGCTCATTTGACGACCAATAAAATCTTTACAGAAATTGTAAGAGATAAACAACCGTTCTCTTTACTAATTGATGAATCTCGTGATGTGGCTGTGAAAGAAAAAAATAGCTATTGTTTTTCGCTATGTGGACAAAATTGGTTGTGTTATTGAATTTTTTATTGGGGTGGTGCATGTTAAGAATACTTCTGCAAAGTCTTTGAAAATTGCAATAGATGCCTTTTTTGTAAACCATGGATTGAGTTTGACAAGTTTACAGGGGCAAGGTTACGATGGAGCAAGCAATATAAGGGGTGAGTTCAATGGTTTGAACACTTTGATATTGAGAGAAAATAAATCAGCTTTCTACATTCATTATTTCTCTCATCAACTGCAATTGGCGTTAGTCAAAGTTGTAAGTAACCATTCGGCATTGGGTGAGTTTTTTCAATCTCTTTCTATGTTATCAAACACCGTAGCAGCGTCTTGCAAGCGCATATATCTTCTATGTGATAAACAGTATGAATATGTAATATCTTTGATTTCTAATGGTGATCTTCAGACAAGACAAGGTTTGAATCAAGAATGCACTATTAAACGACCATGAGATACACGTTGGGGTTCACACATAGGGACAATTATTAGTGTCATAAACTTATTTTCTTCTGTTGTTGATGTGCTCAGGGTGATTGAGATTAAAGAAGACGGTTGGCAAAGCAAAAGTCAAGCAAGGAGTTTATTACGAATCATGGAAAATTTTGAATTCGTCTTTTTTTTTTATTCTTAATGAAAAGAGTATTGGGAATCACAAACAAATTATCACAAGCTTTACAAAGAAAAAATCAAGATCTTCTTAATGCCATGCAGTTTGTACAAATTTTGAAGCGTCGATTGCATAAAAAAAGAAATGAAGACACTTGCTTCGACATATTGTTAAAAGAAGCTTATGATATGTGCAAAGATAATGAGATACCAATCGTGGAGAACATGGAAGATAACTTTGGGAGGAGAAAACGGGGGATTGCGCCCATTACTAATAAACATCATTTTAAGGTGGAATTGATGTATACAGTTTTGGATAACATTCAAGAAGAACTCAATAATCGTTTTGATGAAGTAAATATAAGATTGCTTCAATGTATGACATCTCTTGATCCAAGTAACTCTTTTGCTGCATTTAAGAAAGATAAATTACTTGATTTTGCAAAGTTCTATTTTGTCGATTTTCCTCAACACGATATTTGGTTGCTTGATGATCAACTTGAAAACTACTATGAGGATGTTAGCACTAACACCAATTTCACTCATGTCGAACAGATTGCTAACCTTGCTAAAAAAATGGTTGAATTTAAGAAGGATGTTGCTTACGACAAAGTTTTCCTGCTTATTAAATTAGCATTGGTTTTGCCCGTGGCTATTGCAACAGTTGAAAAGGTGTTCTCTGCAATGAATCTTGTGAAAAATAGTTTGCGTAATCAAACAAGAGACGAGTGGATGAACAATTGTTTGGTGGTTTACATTGAAAAAGAAGTTTTTGCTACAATTGAAAATGAAGATATCATTGAGCACTTTCAGAGTATATCAAAGCGAAAAATCGTGTTAAATTGAAGATCTTCAAGTAA
This sequence comes from Toxicodendron radicans, assembly GCA_009867345.2. Lineage (NCBI taxonomy): Eukaryota > Viridiplantae > Streptophyta > Magnoliopsida > Sapindales > Anacardiaceae > Toxicodendron > Toxicodendron radicans. The sequence goes on from WYDK02000041.1 coordinate 9,090,131, forward strand.
ATCATTCTAACTTGCTTTAATCTTTAAATAATCAATATTCATATATTCAGATCTTTAGGTATATTATTCTAACTTGATTTTTCTGTCAGTATGTAGAGGATGTGTGGATCTTTAATCTAGACGGTTGAGTTTTGATATTAAAGGCTGGATTTGGAAGGTGATTTTAATGATGTATTTTACTTCTGTCAGAGTTGTGATTGAACTCTAAATTTGTGCGGAATATTTTTGGTAGATTGTGGTTACTGTAAACTCTTTTGATTATATTGAATTTAAGTGGATCGCTAGATTCCCATGGTTTTTGCTCTCTTCACATTGAAGAGGTTTTTCCACGTAAAAATTTTCTTGTGTTTGCTTGTGAATTGGATGTTATTTTCAACATATTTGTTCAAGTTTTTGCTTCTTATAGATTTATTCAAGTAGGAATGTGTTGTGTTATTGCATTCTTTCTTTTCAGGTTATAGATATTGTATTATTTTGTTTGCTTAAGGTTTGGTAGTTTTTTTAAAGTTTTTACTAGTTGTTTGGCTAACAGTGGTGTAGCTGTGGAGGTCCCCCTTGGGCAAAAATCCTGGGTTCGCCACTGCCCTCAAACCCCCTGGGTCCGCCCCTGACTCTACTCCCTCTTGTTCATGGCAAGCCAGCAACAGCGCCACAAATGGTGTCATCTTTGTTTCTTCTTTAGCTAATTGGCTTTATGCTTTCTATTTTTCTTGTCCAAAAATTCATTCTTTGTCAAATCAGAGGGCCTTGGGTGGCAACCTCCCTCTCTCCTCCAACAAGCCCACCACAATTACTCACGACCCTAGCCGCCAATTCTGGTAGCCTTGCTCTAGACGCCGGTCACGCAGCCAAAGTGTGGTTTGGCCATGTGTGGCAAGGATAAATCGCGGCTTGAGCCGTGCATGGCCAAGCCAGCAGATCTAGGCTTGAATCGCGCATGGCTAGGCCATCTTTGCCAGAGACAACTGAGACCTCCAAATCACGTACGTCCACGGTCCACCGCCTCTTTCTCCTCCACATCCGTTTGTTCGTTGCCAAGATGAAGGGTTTATTTTGTATTTATTTTCATTGATTTTATTGGTTTGATTTTGCATCTTTTTTTATTTTGTTTTGTTTATTATGAATTTATGTTCATGGAGTTGAGGTAGAGGAAAATTTTGATGGAATTAGAAGTGTATATTTCTGTAAACCAAATTCTGGGTTGTTCGGAAGATGTATGTAAACCAAATTTTGGTTTGTTGGGTATCCTGTAAACTAAATTCTGGGTTTTTTTAGAGGAATTCTGTTAAGCAAAATCTAGATTGTATGAAAGATTTATGTGAAGTAATTTCTTGGTTGTGTTGAAGAATTATGTAAAGCAAATTTGGTCTTACAGATGAATTCTATATAATCTTTTTACAATAATACTATATTTACATCACTTCCATACATCATTCTCTTACATCACACTCACATTCAATTAAAATATTATTTTTCAAAAATATTATTTTTTTAATAGAATGTGAGTGTGATGTAAGAGAATGGTGTAAGGATGTGATTTAAATGCAGTGTTACTCATATTTTTATATGGAAGAATTCTGTATATGGTAGAATTATGTAAAATTTTATTGTATGAAAGATTTAAGTTTAATTTTTTTATTTCTTATTATATTTAATTTATCTATTATATTTGCAGATTTTTTATTAATGGACAGAACATATATTGTGCGAACTGACAAAAATGCCCTTTCGCTGTTAAAACTAACGTCAAAATTTAACGATGGGGGTGGGAAAGTGTCGTTTCGTCAAACCCTGGGTGGGAAAATGTCGATCTCCCTTATGACAAGCGTGACAATCCATAATTCTATATGGCACTGAGATTTACGAAATAATGTTCAGTATCTGAAATTTATAGGTCTTTTATTAGATAAGCCATTTTACAGACTGTATATGGCCATATGCACGAAAATACATATCTCTACCCCATCAATTAATGAAGCTTCGCAGTAGTGAGGGAGCTCTCTTTTTTACTTTCTTTCGTTTTTTTGTCTTCTTTATTGTTATGATGCAATTTCATGTTTTCAACCATACCAAACTTTGTTGAGAACAACCAAAATCAGAGATTTACAAAATAGAAAAAAACCAATCAATCAATATCTTCGAGTGTCCGGAAATGGTCAGAAACAAGCTTTATTTCTCGAGCATACTAAATACTAAAGTCAGTACATCACCAATGATTTTTATTCATTCCAAATTAATTACAGATGATACCATAAGCAAGTACTACCATAATTGAAAACTTTATGTAATATTCTCAGGATTTAAGGCAATAAACTTTTAAGCAACATAGTAAATGACTGATTTGTGGTGCTGTAACCTCCATCTATTATAAGATTTAGTCCACTTACATACTTAGCTTCATTGCTACTCAAAAACAATGCAGCTTCCGCTACATCATCGACTCCTGGCACCACCCCTTTTAAGATTGATGTTGAATAAATAACTTCTTCTACAAATTCTTTGTCTTTCCTCATTACTTTTGTCAACAATGGAGTCGCGATGGCACACGGGGATATGCTGTTAACCCTAATGCCGTGTTGCCCTAATTCCACACACAAGTTCTTCATCAGACCTACCACTGCATGCTTCGACATTGTGTAGGCATGCGTTGTCTCGCCACTTGTCACGGAAGCAAGACTGGCAGTGAAAAGAATGACACCTTTTTTAGCCGGAATCATAACCCTAGCAGCTTGCTTGGCACCCAAGAAACCTCCGTAAACATTAACCTCAAAAACCTTTTTGAAGTTTTCATTATCCATGCCTAAAATCGTTGGATCCGAATTTCCTGTGATGCCAGCATTGTTGAACATGATGTCTAACTTCCCATACTTGGACATGGCAAAATTGACAACATATTTAACATCATCCTCACTAGTAACATCGCAATGCACATAAGAAATTGTTTCGTCCAAATTGAAGTCCTTGCAAATGGCTTGGCCAAGATCGTCTTGAACATCAGCTATAATCACTTTTGCACCATGTCGAACAAATAGTCTAGCCGTGGTCTCACCAATGCCGCTTGCTCCTCCGGTTATTATCGCCACTTCGCCTTCTAACCTGCAAATTAATTGAGGTAATCAAACACACTTAAATACAATTTTCTTTTTCACTTAAAAGAGCATACCTTTTACTAATGGGAGTTAAGGAGGAAGAACTAGCCATATTTATTAACAAAATAATACAAATTCGGAGGGAAAATATTTATACTAATTAAGTTTTTGTTCTACTGGGTTGCTTTAATTTGGTGATGCATGGGATATATATATATATATCCTCAAGATCAAGAGGGTGGCCCAAAATTTAATATTGGTCAGGTAGATTTCTCCAACTTCTACCAATATATAGGGACAGATCTATGCATTCAAATGTTCAATCAGAAAAAAAAAAAAATTCAATTTGAAATTAATGATACGGAATGGCAAGATTTAGTACTAATTAATTAAGTTGTTTTAATTTCTACTGCTCACCCTTTTATTTGAGATGGAGTTGATCTTTGAAGTTAAACCCTGGGTTTTATTTTGATAAAATTTGTTTTTTAAGAAGTATATGAATGCAGGAGCACAGCTGAAATTGTGTTTTCATTGTATGGAATAACGAAAAAAGTGGCTAAATTATCCTGATAGTCGGTGCCTAAAATATTTAAGATGTTAAACTTTGATTTGAGTTCATACAGATAAATTAATTACATCCAAATCAAATACAAAGGATAAACGACATGTATAATCTGCGAATTTTTTAATGGCTCTTGGTTCATACATTAAAAACTTTAAAATTATTCATATAAATTATGGACTAATATATGAAAATTTATATGTTCAAACTTTTTAAAGTTTTTAACGGTCTGATCAAAGGCAAACAACTAGTCATTTTGATTTTAGAATTTTGTTAAGTTAGTGATTAATTATTAGCCTTTAGTCTCACTAAGAGACTAAAAACTTTAAGATGTTCAAACTAAAAATAGATAAACATATGAAAATTCTCAAGTGCGAACATCCAAAAAATTTCAACGTTTGAATCAAAAGGCTAACAACAAATCAATGGTTTTATGATGCATCAGTCAACAGTTGTTGACCCTTGATCTGCTCGTTAAAAACTTGAGGATATTGACATTAGAGATTGATTACTATATTTATCTTAAAATTATGATGTGTAAATGTTCTGAAATTTATTTAGTGAAAATGAAAAGCCAACAAGTAGTTGCAAGTTTGTGGCAGATCTTAAATGCATTAAAATTAATAGTCTTTGACTATATACAAAGTTTGTTCAAAAGTCATTGTTGTGATTAATTCTCGTGTGTTTAGAAAAACTTGAATTAAATGGGGTAACCGTTATTTCTTTACATCTGCCGGCATGGGCGGATCTAGCCCCTTTGAGGGTAGGCCTCAAACTGAAAAAAAATTTTTTTTATTTTTATTTTTATGAAAATGTCTTCCCTATAATCTCTCTTTATCTTTTAGGATTATATTTGTCTTTATTAATTTGACATTTATATTCTCCACATTTCTCTTAATTTAGTTTATTTAATATACCACACAAATCATTATTAATTGTAAATTTTAATTCTATGACCTAACATCTCAGTCATTTCATAATTGTACTTACATTTCTGTCTTTCATCCTTCAAACCTAATTAGTTACTTAACAAACGTCAATTCTCTCTACTAATAAAATATTACATGCTGTAGCTTACACCCCTTTTTAATAGAAATAAAAATAAAAAAATGTATATAATTATAAACTAATAATCTACTTAATAATTATCATTATCTTTCTCTGATTTTAATAAATTCTGAATAATTATGCTATATTTTTTTTACAAATTTATCCTCCAACTAATGACAATGACGTGACATAATTAAAAAAAATAATCAAATTATAATTCAAATTGAATTATTCATTGAATTTTGACCATGACAGGCTAGTGTTAAGAGTAAACAAAATTGTTTATTATTTAATTTTTTTAAAGAACTTAATCATATAAAATATTCTTTAAAAGTTCATATAACTCAACTCATTTTTCCATTAGGCCCTTGCTTCTTCCCTACCAATTTCATCACAAATTTTCATAAGACATCAATAACATCAATTAGTAAGAGAAGACTTTGAATTGAAAGCAAATTAGGTCAAGATTTAGGGTTTAGGTTTTTTGCTTTTTTCACATTGGAGAGATTTTTCCACGTAAAATTTTATTGTGTTTTCTTGTGAATTGGATGTTATTTTCAACACATTTGCTCAAGGTTTTGCTTCTCATAAATTTATTCAAATAGGAAAAAATTGTATTATTGCGTTCTTTCTTTTAGCTTCTTGATATTGTACTATTTCTTTTGCTCAAGCTTTGGTAGTTTTTTTAAAAGTTTTCATTAGTTGATTGGTAAACAATGACTAAGCAGCGGAGGCCCCCACCCCAGGCAAAAATCCTGGGTCAGTTTGTCGGCTATCTACCGTCCATTTCTATTTCAAGGACGATAACCATAATTTATAAGACAAAATCCTAACCATTAAATTGGGGTTTCATTTTCTTCGAAAAGTAGTTGTAAATTAATTTCTTTAGTTATTAGACAAGACCACAGGCACATACAATATAACTTCTATAAATTAATACTCGATAAATTAATAACCTCTATTATATAATATTTTTTAATGGTTCCGACTTGGGCTAGTAGGTTAAATTAATAATTTCGATAAATTAATAAAATAATACCTTTTCTAGAAAACCTTACATAACTCGGTAGTCCCATTCATACCACAAATAAATAATTTGCTAATTGACTATGATATTTTATTAAAATATGACTCTATTGTTACTTATTTTTTCTTGAAATTTAAATCTTGTTGGATCTATCTCTAATTTTTCTCATTACATCTAGAAGTTCTAGGGTTGAATTTTCGAATTGCAATAAAAAAATTATAAAGTTTTATTGATGCTTTGAGTGCTTCCTTGCACGTAACAGGCTCCAAAGCATTGTATCATCCTCATCTTCGTCAATAGCAGAATTTTCAGTGATATAAGCAACGATTTCTTCTAAACTTGAAACCTCTGAACTTGCATCATTTTCAACAGGGTAATATAAGAGGTAATTTACATCCATTCAATCACGATAGCCCAAATCTTTGATTATTGTCTCAAGTCATGAATGTTTTTTTTCATCTAAGGATTCATTTAAGTTCTATGAGACTATTTCTTCCACAGAATGAATTTTGCAATGTTGAAAACAATTTGCTATTGTCTTTGCCTGAACATTTATTGTCCAAGATGAGATTGCAAGATTGGTTGCATCCAAAATATTTATTTTTTTTGGATTGGTTTCCTCCAGTTTATAGCCCTCCAAATTCTACGGTAAAATCGTCTACGGTAATGCATCTTGAAAGCTCTTATTATCCCCGCATCACATGGTTGGATTTTTGATGTCATGTTGGGTGGCAAAAAAATAGCTCAACATTTTGTAATCCTTCAATATTTTTTGGATGGGCTGGACAATTATCTATCACCAAGAGAATTTTTCTCCCACACATTTATTTTTGTCAAGCCACCGAACATATTCCTAAAAAAGAACCCCAGTCATCCACGATGTTTTGTTGGCACGGTATTGACAATTCAAGTTGTTCATGTTTACATTCTTGAAGCAACGTGGTTTTGCATACTTTTCGATGATCCATAGAGGATTTTTTTCTGAGCCATCCTCATTACAACAAAAAACAATCATAAGCCTTTCTTTGTCTTTTTTTTTTTTTTCCGTCAAGTTGCTTTGTTGCATGTTTCATTCTCATTGCAAGAGAGTGATCAAGTTGAAACCTACAAAACAATCATGTTTCATCTATATTGAAAACATTTTTCATGGCAAACTGATCTATTTTTTCCCTTATGGACTCCATTTTCTTCTCCATGTCTTGTGTATCAACTGATCCACTTTTCCCAAAATGACGAAATGACTTAATTCCATGTCTTAACTTGAACTTCTTAAGCCAATGTTGAGAAAAATTGAATTATGAAGTCTCTTCAAGGTTTAATATTTTCATAGTCTCTATTGCCTTTTCCAAGATTAGCTCTCCTGTTATATTCATGCGATCTTGGTATTGAAGAAACCACTCATAATCAACCTTCTCCATGTTTGGAAATGTTGATGGTTTTTGCAGCTTAGCATGATCACATTTTTCTAAGTCAACCAAAAGATACCCTGATGATTGCTTGAGTGTATTTGATATTGTACATTGACTAACTTTCAAGTGAATTTTTTCAGAAACCCATTGCTACTATTCTTTTTTAGTGCATGTGAGTTGCTCTTTACTATACTTGCATAATGCTTTACGCATCTCATCTGTCATGGTTGATTTTTTTAACACTTTTTAGATGGCAAGCCACTGTAATTATGAAATATAATAAGATTTTGTATTTGTTTATATAAATATTATTTTTAATTTAATTCGTTGAATAAATTTAATACAATTAAAGATATCAAGTACAATGAATAATTTAATTCAATTAAATTATGTACGCATATTTTTTTGTTGAATACATTTAATAAAATTAATGCAATTATATACAATGAATATTATTTAATTAAGTACACAAGTACAATGAATTTATTATATACAATGAATATTATTTAATTAAGTACATAATTACAATGAATTTAAATTAATGCTTTAATGTATTTTTAGTGGATTAATTCATATTCAGATGATTAGATTGGTAAAATACAATGAATTTTTAGTTGATTAAATGTATGTTCGTCAAATCATAAATACACTCTATAAATTAAAAAAATATTAATTTATCTATTAATTAATGCCTCATTTAATTAATAGAATTTATATGGTCCTAAGGTTATATTTTATTATATTGAAAAAAAAAAAACCTTCTCTACAACATTTGTAAATATAACCTATCAAATACCGAGAAAATGAATTGTATACCAAATACGGAGCACGTACGTGGATGTCACATGAGGTGAGATAATGCATCATAATTGATTGATTATATATATATATATATATATATCTGGAAGACTCCTCTAAACTCTAACTCTAATAAGATTTTATAAAATGAAATTACATATTTTTATTAATATTTAAATTAATAATTTATTACAAGAATTTACAAATAATATCTTTTATTCCTAATAAATAATTTTAATTATCTAATTTATCAAAACCATTTCGATAAAATTCATTACACACCATATTTTCTTTTGTTTTTACACTTTTAGTTCATTATTTTTCTAAATTCTTAAAATAAACATAATTATATTACCCTACTTTTTTTACTAATAATTTTTTTTTTCATAGCAACGATGTATATGATATTACCTACATTAATAATCATAGAGAAGAATATTTCTAGATTATAATGTTAAACTACTTAGGAGGAGTTTGGTTGGGGGTTATCCCCCATTACTGAGGTAAAATTATATTATATTATTTGTATTACCATATTTGGTTGTCAAGTAATATAAGATTCTGGTAATCTTCCATAACCAGTAATACTTACTATTGGCTATATAAGTGGTAATATGATTACCTCCATTTTCTTAGGTATTCTGAGATCTCTTGGTAATCTTATTTTTGTTACAATTTTACCCCTTATTAATAAAATTTTAGGACAATAATGCCCTTGTTATTTAAACAATTTACGTGAATGTAAGAATAGATCAGGGACTATCAGGCATCTCAAGTTTCTAGAAAGGAGGCCGAATTTAAGAATAAATCAGCGACTATCAGGCATCTCAAGTTTCTAGAAATATATCTAAGTTTGAGGTTCCTTTATTTGATGGTAAAATTAATTTCATGTTATGGCAAAGTACGATACAAGAACTTTTGGTACAATAAGGTCTTGATTAGATGTTTGATAGAGAATGAAATAAAATTTAGAGGAGAGTTATCAATACAATTAGATTAGCACTATCTCCAGAGATAAAATACAACGTGCTGACTGAGGCTACACCAAAGGGTTTGTGGGAAAAATTTGAGGGCATTTATACGTCAAAATCGTTGACTAATTATAGATTGTGTTGGAATATGGATATGTATTCTCTTAAGATGGATGAAGGTACAAATCTCCATGATCATTTAATTGAATTTAATAGGCTAGTATCTCAATTATTGGGTATTTCTGATGAGTTAAAGGATGAAGAAAATGCATTGATATTGTTGTCATCTTTGCCTAAGTATTATAGACCTTTAGTTCAGACTTTGTTGGTAGGCAGGTCTACTTTAAAATTAGATGATGTGACTATCTTGTTGCTTGAGAATGAAAGATTTATGGGATCAGAAAACTCATCATTTAAAAAAGATCTGCTAGTTGTAGAAAGTTCTAATCAAGGGAGGACTCAAGAGAGAGGTGATAAATCAAGATGAAGATCTAAATCAAAAGTCAGAGATTACAGTAATAATGAGTGCTATTATTGTGGAGAGAAGGGACATATCCAACCGCACTGAAAAAAATTAAGGGAGGATATGTTTGCTTTCAAGAAGGCCTACCAAATGAAGGATTCGATTGATGGATGGATGGAAGAATGATGCTTGTGTTGTTGATAATGATGGTGAATTTTTAGTTACATGTCAAGATGAAACTCAAACTTCAAAAGGTGAAAAAGGTTTGGGTTTTAGATCCTGCTGCATCTATGCATGTTTGTAATGATAAAAATTGTTTTGTTGAATTGAAAGAATATGTAAATTATGGAAATATTGTTGTCGCATTATAACAAAAATGCCCTGTACAGTAGCATGAAAAAAATGTTATCGTAAATAAATGGTAGCATTTATAAACATGTTGTTATAACCCATGTTACAAAAAATAGACATTGGTAACACTTTTTGCATGTTATTACTAATTTCAGTAAGTGTAATAAAAAGTTATTGTTAAGTATATTATAGAACTTATTCGTAGTTACAAATGATTTTAGGTTACACTATATAAATGCTATAAATAAGTTTTTCGTAACATTCTTAACCTGTTATAGTTTAGTTTTTTGTAACATTCTCACAATGTTATAGATAACAAATCTATAATATTTTTATAGTGTTGTAGATTGGTTTTTCTTAACATTGTTAAAATGCTATAGAAGAGTTCTTAATAACATGTTAAAAGCGCTATCAAAGTTTTAAAAAGTGCTATAGATAGGTATTCATTGCATTTTATAAATGTTACAAAATTATTTTCCATAACATTTTGAAAGTGCTATCAATGTCTCTGTTATAGCGATATAAAAAATGTTATAGTTGTTACTTTAATAATACAAATTATAAACAATGGTACACTAATTTTTTAAAAACATTTCATTGATGGTGAACTTCCATGTACAAAAAGTTTGAGATGAAATTGATGTAGTTAATTGTGTAAATTGAAGTGGTTTTGAGTTGTAATTGTAAATGAGACTTAGTATGAGAAATGTGGTAGAAAAAGGTGATGATTGGGAGTGAATTGGAGGAGACCCGTAGGAGGCAATCTGGGAAACCCAGATTGTCACCTCGGTGACAATGGAGTGTCGTCACGGCGAAGTTCGAAATTCGAAGTGTCGCCGAAACTACAATGGAATGTCGTCGCGGCGATGTTCGTGCGAAGAAAAGAAGAAGAATTCCAGAATGTTTGTCGCTGAGGCGACAATGGAGTGTCGCCGCAATGACAAACTCTCGGGTTTGTGTCACCGAGGCGATAACCCTTAGAAGAATTTGGGGGTGTAGACGCAAGTTTTGAAACTTGTCAAGTAGACAAGGATGTGAGTGTAATATTTCAAAGGTTGAGGGACCTGACTGTGATAGCTAAAAACTATAGGGGGTAAATAAAGACCAGAAAAGTTAAGGGACTAATTTAAAATGATGAAAAAGTGTAGGGGGCAAACTGATATTTTTCTATGAGGGGCCAAATTGATATTTTATGTATGGAGGTGCATGTGTATGTTTATTATAAAACCCAACTCATTTATTGTTTATACATATTTGTATTTATCCACATTTGTGTTTATCCACATTTGTGCATGTGTATGTTGAGATGTATGATTGTGATGATAATGAGATTGGGTGGATTTGAGCATGGTGGAGGATGACTAGCCGAGTGCGATTGAGGATGTCCCCATACTACCGCATGGTGATAGTATCCCATCGGGACAAGACAGGTGTCTGTGAGCTCTAGACTATCCATATTTATTTATTCCCTGGATTATATCTACCTATGCCTGTGAGCGCTGGGGGATACTGTGGAGTCTACCTATACTTGAGAGCGTTGGGGGACTACCGTGTGAGATTGTATCTATCCATGTTTATTTATTCCATGGATTGTATCTACATATGCCTGTGAGTGCTAGGGGATACTGTGGAGTCTACCTATGTTTGAGAGCGCTGAGGGACTACCGCATGGGATTGTGGATACTGTGGAGTCTACTTATGCCTGTGAGCACTGGAGGACCTTCCATGAGGTGACATTGTCTGAGGCTAGTCGGTGTTGTGTGGGTTGGTGGCCGGTTCATTACTAGAGCTTGTTTTCCATTCGAGTATTTTAATAAATTGTATTTTATAAATGTATTATCCACTCACTGGGCTCCCCAGCTCACTGTTTTGATTTCCTCTCCTCCAGGTCAGTGTCTAGTAGTCGAATCACATCCTCCAGTGTAAGTCGGTGGCCAGACGCATGTTCCTGCACTTCAGCATATCGCTTGTCATGTAGACAACTCTGATACAATATTTGATATTTGACATCTAAAATAACTTTGCATATGATTTATTTAAAGAAAAATTTATCAGGTTTTATTAAAAGTTTCTCAAAAACTCACCCTCTTTCCGAGATCCGAGTCCCACGGAGCGCCAGGATCCGATGGGGTAAGGACCACCCGGGAGGGGGTGTGACAACAAGTGTCTTTAGATATTTTAGTTATGCTGTCACCTTTGTGCGATGAGAAGCAGTAGAATTAGTAAGAAATAGAAAAGAGATTAGAAAAGAAAAGAATTTAGCTTTAAAGAAAGAAAGTCAGAGACTAGTTAACAGAGATAAGAAATAAGTAAATATTGATTTACTTACTGAGCAATTAGAGCTCACTCCGTTCCTTTGATCTTTTTTACAAGAAATAGGTGAACCGCGATCGGACGGAGCATCGACAGGTGAGGGAGCTGCAAGGCACTGTCCAAGAAATAGTTTTTGATCTTGTAAATATTTAAAAGTGAGCTCTTGTGTAAAGATTTATATATTACTTATAGTTAAATGTTTTATGCTTACGTTATGCATGAATGAGTTTTACATATGAAAATATTGTAGTCGTTGCGTAAGTTTTAAAATATGAGCAAAAAGAAAAAGAAAACTTCTATAATCTTATTATTATTTATACATATACTTTATAAGTATAATAAGTATTTACTAAAATCATATTTAATTTCCCCAAGTTTCTCCTAGCTAGAAAGAGCATTACAATCTAAATAAATGAGGAAATAAAAACTTTCAACAACTACTCAAGATATATGCAATAAATGAACACAAGTATGAACAAATGAACCCTCAAAGATTTACAATATGAGTACAAGTGAGAGTAAATATTTGGATTTTGAGCTCAAAGGTTTTGTAAGGACTTTCTCTGAGTAAAATGTATTATTTTGGTTGTTCTTTTCTTTATTTTTCTTGCAATAAATCTTTGTATTTATTGCCATTCTCGCCCTTTGATAAATTAGAGCCGTTGGTGCATATAATGCTCGTCTGAAAAGATGCAGTACCTAGTGGAATGGTTGTGCCATCATCGTGTACGATCATTCCTCTCAGAACAGATACTTTTGCTCAGCTTTCAGGTTTTCTAAATGGTCGTTCCACCACGTGGAATGAGTATTCCATCATCACACACATTCATTCCACGACAATCGTGCCATTTGGCTCTTCAAAATCCATGAAAACTCCAAAAGCACGCACGACTTCTTGGAACGTTGATGTTCTGTCAAGGAACGATCTTGTCTTAAGCATGGTAGTGCTAAGTGGTCGTTTCAGATTTTATACTTGTTCTTCACACTTGATCTTCAAGAAAAATCTTCAGAACTTGTCATAAGCACGAAGTCATTTGAATTTGAATATCTTTGACTTTGGACTTGGTTGGAAAAGTCATGCTGCTTGGTCGTGTCAGGAATGAAAAGTTGGTAAGTTTGGACAAAGGCATGCACGATCATCTGAAACGATATTGTTCTATCCTACAGGATCATCTGAGTTAAGTATGTAATCTTGGAACGGTTGTGCTATCTTCATGCACGTTTGTACCATCTGGAAAATCTGCATTTTGTTTTGGTTATGACATTCATCATGCTTTTGCATAATGTTAGAGATTCAATCAACCTTTTTTATTAGGTTTGACACATCAAAACACATGAAGGCTCAACAATCTCCCCCTTTTTGATTGATGACAAAACTAAGCAAAAAAATTTGAGTATCACATCAAATTATAAAACCATAAACAAAATGTCAAAACAAAGTTTTAAATATTCCCCCTGACAATGTGCATTTTCCAACTAGAAGAGTGAGCACAAAAGCTCCCCCTTAAACCAAGTATACTAAACACTTCAAAGATTTTCAATACATCTGCAAACACAAACAATATCAACATATCACAAATACCACAACAATATATGAAAAGACTTATCCCTTTTTTGTCATATCACCACAACAATATAAACAACAGTTCCCCCCTTTCTCCATTTATCAACTCAAACAACAACTTCAACTCATTCAATTTCTTATCCTTCTCCCCCTTTTGGTCATCAAACAAAAATTATAAAAATAGCAATAATGAATATTAATGATGAAAAGAAATTCTATCATTAACATATCATGAATGATAAAAACATAATAAATATTAAGACATATCATCCACAATGATAGGAAAATGAAATAAAAACAAATAAACAAGTGCCCAAAAGGACACAAATATATCCCAAGTACTTTAAAGTTGTCAAAATATATATGTAAGAAAAACAAGAAAAAAATGATGACTATGGCTGAGAAGGTGGTTGTCATGGCATAGATTCACGAAGGTTTCGAAGCTTATTGATGACTTTGGACAACTGATTGCTTAAGAGGAGGAATCTAATGTTCACTAAAGGATGCATGGCATGGAGAAACATGATTTTGAAATAAATTTGGCATGAGTTGTTTGAATCCTAGGGTTTTTAGATCTAGAAATTTAATTGCTTAAAAATGGAAAAACAAAGGTTAAAAGATTACCTTTAAAGCTTAATTTAGCTTGGAGAACTTCAATTTAATGATTGAAGCTAAAGAAAGTCTACAACCAAGATGGAGAAGAGATACGGGCCAAAGAGAAAAAAAATGTTGTACCATTTTTGTAGAAAATGTTTTTTTCTTATTTATTAAATTAATAAGTTTTCCTTTATATAATATTGCCCCAAAATTAATTAAAATTAATTAAGGGTAGCTCAATTCGATTTCATAATTCTTTTGGAGTTATTAAGAATCCAAAATTATGAAATTAGATTAACACTTAATCATATAAAACAATTTAACTCTTAAGTTGTACACATTACAACTTAACCCTTCCATAGTTTATATTCTTGCAATAACAACCCTTTGTCAAATGCATTTGGGCATAAAGGAAAAATATTAATTATGAATTAATCCCAATTAACAATTTAACACTTAAATTGTTCATAATTACAATTATAACCCTCCATTGAATCTCATTCAATGA
>WYDK02000041.1:9104932-9116744 GCA_009867345.2 Toxicodendron radicans
CAATCTTGTAGAATGTTCGACGGAACAGTACAAGATATCAGGAGTTTGAATCAAGTAAAATGTACTGTTGAGTTATGTTGTAGCAACAGTCATAGCATTACAATATGAGGGATTTAGTTCAAACCCGACTAACCTTTTGACTGAGTAGAAAAATTGTTCTGCCACTTGTTCTGTTGATTTAGGACTCTCATTTAGTGTTATTTAGGTTGATTGTTTTAATGATTTAAGTTACCGTTTTCATTATTGTTCTTTTTAGATTAAAATCATCACTATTTTTGTGTTACCTTTTCTGTCAACTTTGTTGTCGACAGTGCTGGAGCATTGATTGCAACTGACTAGTTTTACAATCCCTATGGGAACGATATTCGATTCTTTGAATCTAAACTACTTGTCGACCATGAATACTTGCGTGCATGTATTGTTTGGAAAAGACAACAGAAGCACTGTAAATGTTTTATTCCTAGAGGCATTCCGGGAGATGAGATTTACTGAGTGCCACCTTAAGCCTTTCTCGACACTTATCTATGGTTTCATCAGTACTAGCTTGCTCCCCAAGGGAAATATTGATCTCCCTATGATGGTAGGGGAAGGAGAATGCATAAGGACGAAGATGCAAGAATTTATAGTGGTCGACTGCCCGACGAGTTACAATAGAATTTTGGGTAGGCCATATTGATCTGTCATAATGCTCTTTCTAGAATGATGAAGAACCAGAAGATGGTGCAACCAACACTGTATGACTAGACTGAGAGCATATAGTCTACGATCTAGTCTCAACACGGACAAGTTCGGAGATGGCAGTGTCCAAGGAGGGAAGAGGACACCAATGTAAGAGTTGCACACGGACAAGCTCAAAGTCATCAAGCAAGGCCATAAAAAATTGGTGAAGACAATGTTGATTTCTCTGTGTAGCATACATCTTAGCATCAGTGGGATCCTTCCAAATAGGATCAGAAACATCAATTTGGTTCCACAAGAATTGCATGTGAGCAAGAAAATCATTTATACTCTGACCAGGTTCTTGCCTTAGATGAAAAAGCTCAAATAGAAGCTGATACTCATGAACACCATCCACAGAAGAATAACAAGACTTAAGCATATCCCAAGCACCCTTTGCTTCATCAAAACTACCAAAGAGCGCAGAAATAGATGGGATAGTAGTGTTACAGAACCATGTAAGAATTTGATGATGGTTGTTATCCCAGTCAATAAGACAAGTGTTGAAAGCCTCAGCTGATTCAGAATCCCCTTTCACTGGCTTCTCGATATCCCCAATCACATAAAGTCAAAGCTTACGGCCTTTAAGAAAGCTACGCATAGATTGAGACCACACCAAATAGTTTTTTGTCATCCAATATAGTTTGAACATGATGAATCATATTGTTTTGTGCCATCTAGAGAGCTCAAATGCAAAAATAGACCACAAAAATGAAACCAGGATGAAAACATAGAGAAGAAGGCACCTGGTCAACTTTGGACGAAAAAATCAACGGTCAACAATCATAAGTCAACGGTCGAAGTCAACACTGACGTGGCTTTGCTGACGTGGCAATTTCAAATGACAGGCGCGTGAGGCGTACGCGCGAGGGGAGAAGTGTTTCTGTGGCGCGAGTGGATCTAACGCGTCGATCTTTGGCCGGCATGTGGGGGCACGTGCGGAGGATTCTGGAGGAGTTGGCGACTATTCTAAAATCGTTGGAGCCAGATATTTCTGACGGTGGCCGGATCAACGTGAACGGACCACCGTGGAAGCTTGTGGAGAGCGGTAGTGGCGGAACGGCCGGATCTTTGGGTAGCGCGTGAGAGCTCTGATGAGGTTGTTTTTGGCGGCTCTAAAATAGTCGTCTTCCGAGGTTTCTAACGATATATTGAACCGTTGAAAATGATAGGCGGAAGAGAGAGAACTGAGAGAGACAAAGCGAGATGTTCGCCAGAAAACACAAACGACGCTGGAAAAGATTTCCGGTTACTCATAACTTGTGCTTTGATACCATGTAGAAAATGAAGATTGTATGTATATTGAATATATATTTGGTATATTTACAAGTACAAAAAGAGGGCTTATATATACACTAACAATATATGTAAAAGTATGTACAAAGGCAATGTAGGATTACGGGATTATTCCAACAAATTTAAAGGCAAATTAACAGCCAGTTAATCATAAAAAATTCATCACAAACCAATTATCAATTATAATGTTGAATTTGTGAGAGAAAGTTTATGAGATTTGCTTGTCAGCATAGTATTACCTTTTGTCATGTCACCAATTTTATTATTTATTTTTAAAAAAAAATTAATGGGGTTAATATAATTATGTAATTTCATCCAAATTAAAACAATTTTTTTTTCCAATGCACTTGTTGTGTAAAGGGCGTTTCTAGAAAAAAAAAATATATATATTCTTCTTAAAACCACTATTTAAAGTGCTCAATGTTTTTATGATTTAATTTAAAAGCGTTTTCACTTATGTTAACTCAATATATCAAATTAAACACGAAAACATTTTTATTTTTATTTTTTACAATTGAGAACGTACGTTTTTTATAATTTTTACAAAATTTCCAAACATGCATGGTAATTTGATTATTATTACCCCATTTATTGTATGCAGATGTAGACATATTTATATATATTAAAGATGAATTTATTATCATGGACGTATTTCAATTGTGCTCTTGGATATGCTGCACAATTTAAACAATGGGATCGATGAAGAACAATTTACACTACAAACATGTGTATAAATTAATCCTAACCACACATTTTCTAGATATGCTATTCTGCTTTCAAAAATAAATAAAAATGTTTTCATCTCCTTTTATTAACACCTTGAATTGCTTTCAATTGTACCCTTAAACTCTCTTTGATTTTTACAACAAAGAGAATGCAAATTAAAAAAAATATCTTAAACTAAAAACATGTGTTATAACCTTCGTGCACCATATTAAATCATTTCTTGGTTATTATCATTTTTATTGACTTAATTAACACCTTGAATTTGCTTCCAGAATTTAATTCTTTTGTTTGATTTTTCGCATCCTTCACTGTGTAAAATACCTTACACTTGAAACATGCTGATGTACCCTATAGACGTTTCACTACTTCTTCAAGTTAAATATGTGTTTATTAAATGCCAATATTAATTAACTTTAATAAATACCAAAAGATTTCTTATATTTGTAAAATGTAATATTATTCTTTTGAATAAAGAAACAACTTTTATTTTTATTTTTTTTGGTATCTTTTAAGTGATTAATTTTTGGTAACAAACATTTGTTTCATTTTAAATAAGAGAGCGTGAAAAATATTTTCAAGGTTATAATCAAGCATTAAATAAAGTGTACGATTTATAAGGCTTATGATTCTTATGCATCCAGTCATTCACATCTTATTATTATTATTTTTTAGTCGGTAATTAGTTGTTTTTGTGAATAATATTCAAATCAGTTTGTACATATTTTAATTAATTTTTCAAAATCCTAAAATTAATAGTCGAAGAAATTTTTAATGACCACTTCTAATATAGTTTGTGGGAACTCGAACTTCAAAAAATATTTCTCATTTACTTTTTTACTATTAAATCACTTGAAGGTGGTTTAACCATCCACATCTTGATTATGAATAATATTTAATTTATTTAATTTATTTTCTCTTTTTTTTGTCACCAGATAGCTCTACAGTATGAAAGCAGAATAGTTTTTGCTAGCTCCAATGTCATTTTCTGACGCATAACCTTCTAATTTATTACCCCAATATTATAATTAAATAATATAGCAAACACAACGTGAATAGCAAGAATCTGACATCATAATATGTGTGTGAGTGTGAACATCAAATATTAATCAGACAGAAAAACAAATTCTAGAACGTCCAAATTTTTGTATTGAATTTGATCGATCTTCTGCTTATGAAAGGAAGACGAATTATCACTCAATTTCTTACGCAATTAACATGGATGGAGCTTCAGCTCAACGCGTGGCTTCATCTATGTCGAGTGTCTTCATCAGCTTTCCTACCAATAAATGATAAAAAGAAAATAAGTAAAAGTGTTTATTTAAAAATCCAGCAAAGATGAACAAGTCTTCCCCTTCACACACACAAACACAAATCGCCATCTTTTTCCCACTCCATCTTCTTCAAGTGTAGTAGCTTTTCTGTCCTTATTCATTAAATATTCATATACGTGACATTATATAATCTTTACAACAATACAAAAATTGTCTCCTATTTAGTTATGTTCATATAGTTTTTCATGCATTTTTGGATAAGATTCTTATTCTTAAGACTTCGTCTAACACAATCTTTCAAAGCAGTCTTCAATCCTTGCTTTGTGCATGTTTGTATTTTTATGAAATTTAGTTTCTGAAGGTGGACTTTCTGTTTAAATGAATTAATATTTCGAAAATGTTATAAATTAGGGTTTTGATGAATTGGTTATATCATACTGTTAATAACTTTAATAAACATGACTAAAAGTCCTCGTCTATTTTCATCATATTAATTAAGTGGGTTTGAAATTTAATTCATATATACGGACACCTCTCTTATTATTAAATATATCTCTATCACTATTGAACCCTAAACTGATTGCCATTCATTTACAATTTGACATCCATGTGTTAGCAAAATTTAATACAATAAACATCAAATTAAACCTACCAATTCCACTGAATTTTAAGTTAATTTCATCGATTCCTGTCTCCCAACTTAAAGTTAATTAAACTTGTAATCCGATTTAGCAACTAAATTAAACCATTAAACTAAATAATGAGATTAAATTAACATGAAAAAAAAAAAAAAAAAAAAAAAAAAAAAAGAAAAGAGTGATAGATTTGAATCATTTGATAATTGGACACTTCATCTTCATCAATAAGATAGTGCAAAGAGAGGAAGAGATGAGGGATCAGAGGGCTCTTAAATAGCTGGTTCCTTTCGAGGCAAAACTTAAGCTCATATTCTATCATTTTCATCATTAATTATGGGTCCAATTCGTTTACTCTGTTTCTTACTTATACACAGACAGAATACATCTTCGACGTCCACTTGTCTCACCACGTCATCCATCAATTCAAATCACCATTAAAGTCATCGTCTCTCTTGTAATGTTCACTGTTTAAGTCTTAAGAATCGAAAGCCAACTGACCGACTTCTCTCTTTATATTTTATAATATAAAACCTTCTATTGTATCTTCTAGAATCTGTCAACTTATATTAACTTCTCATTTTTTGATACCAATTCAAAGAACCAATCCCTCTTCCCTAATTATAACCCAAATTTAATTTACATAAATAATTCTATAAAATGGGTGAAAAATGTCCTCATTTACAAAATGAACGTGATGGTACCCTTTAAACAACTAGGGTTTAATCGTTTAGGTCTATAATAACAAATAAATATGCAACAAGTTGAGTCATATAATTGAACAATTTATTAAAGTATTACAAAATAAATATAAATATGCATCGAAAAGAGGAAGTTAATAATGCAATATTCAGATTGATTGATTTAAGGACGTCGAATTAATGGTGCATGGTGTTCAATTCATGTGTAATATAAAACTTTCTTTTGGTGTTTAAAATGATATCAAAGTCTCAATATATTAACAGGTGATTCATGCGTTTGGTTACATGTTATATTGTTATACGAACATATGATGACTCTTTATGATTACAATTTGATAATTAATTAAGATGGGTTGAATAAAGAAAATAAAAGATGATTTAAAAAAATGGAGAAAATACAAAAGTAAATTAAAGAGAAGAAAAATAAGAAAGAAACTAATACATAAGGTAGAGTAAACGACCTTTTCCCACCCAAATAATGGTTTAATGACACTTTCCCTCTCGCAAACTTTTAAA
Source organism: Toxicodendron radicans (assembly GCA_009867345.2). Taxonomy (NCBI): domain Eukaryota; kingdom Viridiplantae; phylum Streptophyta; class Magnoliopsida; order Sapindales; family Anacardiaceae; genus Toxicodendron; species Toxicodendron radicans. Next base: position 9,110,795 of record WYDK02000041.1, read on the forward strand.
AGATCAATTTCTCACCCAAATGACACATTCTAATGAAATTTTCTCAACTATCCCGCTAATCATTGGCCAATTCCGGTATCCTTGCGATCCTACACCACCACCACCATTTTCTTCTCCGATCATCACTCACTAAAACCGCTCAAACTTTACTCATGTCGACCTTGTCAATCGCCAACAATCAAGTGATTAAGGTTTGCGCAGCTGCCCCTCCAAAATCAAATTTCGCCCAATCACGAACATAAAATCCACACTTTTACCACCAAAAGACTCACCATCCTCACCTCTTTAAAACCTCAACAATATGGATCGAGTTTGTTCTCTGTTCGCCGTCAAATCGAAAAGTATATTTGTTTGGGTGAAAAAGTGATATTTTAAAAGTATGTGGATGAAAAAATATCATTAAGCCATTATTTGGTTGGGAAAAAGTCGTTAACTCTATATATATATACTGGATTGTCTTAATTTTAATTGGATAAATTTGATCATCCCTTACCAAAACAATAATATTATGCTTACAACTGAGTCATACAAACTAAACATACAACCAGATAAAAATTACACAAAATTCATATAAAATTATTATTATATTCTACATTTTTTGTCTGGTTGTATGACTCAGTTGTAAGCATAAACATTATTCTTATCAAAATCACATATATATTATTTAGTCTGTTTGATATAAAATTTAAAAAACAACTTTTTTGTTTTTTAAAAGGATTATTATCAATTGGAGGACATTTTTAGAAAGCTAAAAAAAATGACATAAGTTTAATTTGTATCAACAAACATACACTTTTATCAATCAACATACATTTTTCTATTTATATATGAACGTATGCTTTTTATCAATAAACGAACACTTTTGTATTAAAAATGTCATTTAATTGATAAAGATGTTGTTTATTGATACAAATGAAACGTTTGTCCTTTTTCCTTTAGCGTATGTTCAGAAACCGCAATGTAATTACTAGGGTGTGTAATTACACACCCTAATAATTACACATTATTTTAAAATACATGACATGTTTGGATATCACATCATAATTATATCTGAATTACCAATGTCATGTTTGGTAAGACAGTTGGTAATTACATAGAAAAATAAAATTATTAATAATAAATATTTAAAATTAATATTATTTATTAAAAAATATTTAAAAAATATATTATTAACTAACAAATTTTGTATCAACAACTATAGTGCTTTTTATAAAATAAATAAATAAATAATTATAATTAAAATAAAAAACTAAAAACTCTTCTAAATTAAAGAACATCATGTGTCTTTACTACAATAACCAGAAAATTAAAGCGAAGTCTATCTAATTGTTCCCGCATTCCATATTTGTTGAGTTATTCCATTTCTTACATTAGATATATATTGTTTATCAACATCTGTTAATCATTTGCCAAGTTCTTCATCGTTATCTGAATCAATATCGTCTAAATTATTAGACGCTTCTATTTCTTCTTGCATGTGTTCTTCAAAACATTCATCATCCCAATTCCACTTGCGAATAAAGTTATGAAGTACACAATATGTCAGTATAACACAACCTTGTTTTTTGATGGTATATTGAGGAGCTATTGTTAATATGGAAAATATTTTTTTCAAAATGGCAAATGTCCCCTTTACCACATTTCGAAACTTTGAATGCCTTAAATTAAAAAGTTCACGAGCTGTATGTGGTGCTTGTGTTTGACTCCACTCTCTCAAATGATATCGTACTCCATGATATAGTGCTAGAAAACCCTTTATATTTGCATAGTCTGCATCTACCACATAATATATTCCTACAATTCATATCAACAATATTAATAATATTAAAGTAAAATAAGTATTAAAACAAGTAATTAAAATATTAAAATATTTTGTAATTAAAAAATATTTTGGTATTAAAATATTTGTAATTAATAAATATTGTGGTATTAAAATAAATATTAAAAAATATTTTGGTATTAAAATAAATATTAAAATATTTTGTAATTGCATAGTATAATTACACTCAATTCACAACCCCCTTATAAGAATTGGAGATGTAATTGAGTCTCTCCAATTATCACCAATTACACTCTAAGCAAGTAATTATTTGGTTAAACAAACATGTCTAACCTAGTAATTCTCATCAATTACACAAAATTTTAATTACTAGGTGGCTTTCCAAACAAGTCCTTAGTTTTTTTTTAAGTGTCTTTTTAATTGATAATAACCCATTTAAAAACAAAGAATACAACAAATCTTATGAAAAGGTATTTGATAGAAGTAAGTCGAGATATTTTCAAAAATAGTTTTTTGATACAAACCTATAAGCTAAAATATAAAAAAAAAAAAAAGCCATTAAAAATTATTTTCATAGTTTTCTATAATCTTTTATTTATGAATATTATATGAAACATTTTTTCAAAATCTCAAAGTATTAAGATACAAGTAAAAAATTCGAATCATATTTTAGTTTGTAATCAATTTCAATTTAATTTTGTAGAGGGTTTGATTTTTAAATTGAAGTTTAGTTACTTGTATTATACCAATAAGAAAAACAATATAAATGGAAAGCACTTTAATTTTTTTTAATAGGAGGTTATGATTAATTTGCTAGATATTGGAACTTGAAAATAATTTTATATGTAATTTCTCTCTCAAAATTAATAGTGTAGGGCATGCAATTTGCATGAATAAGATTAATTGTTTGTTTAATAGAGAGATAAAAATAAAAAATAAAAGTGATACATGGAAGCATGGTGGCATTAATTAGTAGGGTGCCACTGCCACCCATAGTTGACATTGCTTACCTTAATTCCTCATGATATCCATTTAGCCACAAAGTAAACCCATGTCCCTTTAACCTTTTTCCTCTTCTATATTTAGCCCGCCCATTTTTATACACCGCATCTATCCACTATTATTTACGGAGTAATTAAATTAATTAACTTCCCATTATTCATCTTACAAAAGAGCATTAATTAAGATGAATAATGGGAAGTTAATAAACAATTTGTTTTAAAAATAATATTAATAAAAAATTATTCTTAAGTAATAAACTCAATCAAATTATTAAAAATTACAAGGTGGTGACTGACAGATAATTTGTAGTTTTCCAAAATTATATCTTTTACACAATAGTCACACATAAAATCGGAGAAATAGAGGTCAGTAATTTATTTTTGTAATGGTGATTAGTTAGTGAAGTTAGGTAATAAAGAAGGATAATTGAAGAAGTAAATAAGAGAGTATTCGGTGCATGCCACCTCTCCAAATGCCCACAATGAATGCCACGCGGTTTTGTGAGGAGCCAGCCGCCCAGAGATAGAGAGAGAAAGAAAGAAAGGGTCCAAGTATAGCTGACTTTTTCCAAACAAATGAGTAAATGCTCCTTAGTGGCCGTTTTGACTCTTTGTATGCACCAAAGTCCTTTTTACCTCACTCTGGTCAGCTCTTCTCTCTATATATATCTCTTCTTCTTCATCACTCCCATTGCCTTTGGACGTTTCTCTCATTTTCTCTGCAAACAAACAAACTGTCTAACTCAACTCAACTCAACTCAGCTCTCTCGTTATTATAAGAACAACCCTTTTGTTGAAATTAGAATTTTGTAGAAAGTGTTTGAAATGGGTAGACCTCCTTGCTGCGATAAGATTGGTGTCAAGAAAGGACCTTGGACTCCTGAAGAAGATATTATCTTGGTCTCTTATATTCAAGAACATGGACCTGGGAATTGGAGATCGGTTCCTACTAATACAGGTATTAAAACCTTCTTCCATCTTCATAAAAAAAACCCTAATAACTTCACCAGCTTTTACAGGTTTATATATATATATATATATATATATATATTTTTTTTTTTACTCTTTTAGGTTTTGGTTGGTTAAGTCATTAAATTGATGTAATAAATATTCTGCACCTTCTTCACTCTTTACCTCTAATCTATGTTTTCTTTCTCTTCTTTGATATTCAGGTTTGCTTAGATGCAGTAAGAGCTGCAGACTTAGATGGACAAATTATCTCCGGCCGGGGATTAAACGCGGTAACTTCACCGATCATGAAGAGAAGATGATTATCCACCTCCAAGCGCTTTTAGGCAACAGGTATAAACTCTTTTCTCTGAGGTTAAGTTCAAGGTTCCCGAATCTGGGTGTGATCTAATAAATTAGATTTGCAAATCGCAACAGGGAAATTTATTATTAATTTTATTTTCAGATGATATCAGGTAGATTCTAAGATATTAGAAAAATATTCTTCTATTTATTGTTTATGGGTATGGAATTTTGGAATTGAAAAATAATTATTTTATATTGGTGCAGATGGGCAGCCATAGCTTCTTACCTTCCTCAGAGGACAGACAACGATATAAAAAATTATTGGAATACACATTTGAAGAAGAAGCTGAAAAAGCTTCAAACAGGAGTTGATGGCCAAAATCAAGACGTGTTGTCTGCTTCACAACAAGTCTCCAAGGGTCAGTGGGAGAGAAGGCTCCAAACAGACATTCACATGGCGAAACAAGCCCTTTGTGAGGCTTTATCTCTTGACAAAACAAGCTCTTTGCCGGCTGACTCAAAGCCTTCAACAAATCTCTATCATCCTTACACAACTCCATATCAGGGTTCTACCTATGCATCGAGCGCTGAAAACATATCCAGATTGCTTGAAAAATGGATGAAAAATCCATCAAAAACACCTCAAACAAACTCAGAAACCACTCAGGATTCGTTCAACAACGCTGTTGCAACAACAGGTTCCAATTCTAGTGAAGGGGCGGCAAGTGCTACCACACCTGAGGGTTTTGACTCACTGTTTAGCTTTAACTCTTCCAACTCAGATGCCTCTCAATCGATGTCGGTGGACGAGACCACGACAACGACGGCAAATTTGACACCCGAGACTAGCCTCTTCCAAGATGAAAGCAAGCCGAATTTGGAGACTCATCAAGTCCCTCTAACATTGCTGGAGAAATGGCTCTTTGATGATGGTGCCGCTCAGGGTCATGAAGACCTAATTAACATGTCATTAGAGGATAGTGCCGCGTTGTTTTAGAAAGGGAGCTCCAAATATAGACGTTTTCTCTCTTCGTTTTTGTGGGTTACGGGCGTTGAGCTAGAAGAGATCGAAGGTGTTAATTTCTAGCTTAGCCTAAACAGAAACTTTAACTCTCTCTTCTCCTTCGAGGAAGAACAAAAAGTGTAAATTATATTAAAAGTTCTATCTAAATTAATATGCCATAATATGTATTAGTGCATAAAATAAACCTCTTCTTGGTTCGTTCGTCGTCCTTAGAACTTGTAATCTTTGTACTTTGTGCAACTTTGGTAAAGGGAGTAACTCCGGGGCCTCTTCCTTGCCTAAGCAGCGAGTAGTAGGCTAGTAGCCATCAAACTCCTCTTAGTTGAAGAAAGTACAATGTAAATTACACATAATATCTTTTACTATTAATTAATGTGCTATGTACTACTTCATATATGTAATAAATTTCTTTTTGGATCCTCTTGCTTTACACTCTTTTTGACTCTTTGCATCATAAAGAAGCCTGTGGACAATTTTATTTTTAATTATAAAATCAAGCTACGTAAATTATAAGATGATGAATACGTATATTTATATGATTAATTAACTCTTGAATCTTATACACTTATTATAGTTGTTTTGACTATCAATTCTCATCATACACTTATCGGCGGAGGGATACTATTAACTTAATGTTGTTCACTAGGGATGAGCGGTTCTGGTTACCCTGCGGAAGTGCTAGGAATCGAAACCGGAACCGGAACCGACCGGTTCCTAGCTTAAGGAACCGGAACCTGTATTACAGGTTCCGGTTCCTTTTCAGGGTACCCTGTAAAATTATCACCACCCCCCTCTTAATTTAAAAATCGACAACTTCACTTTAAAAAACTACAATTACACCCCTAATAAATAATAATCAATTATAATTAAAATTTAAAATTATAAATATAA
>WYDK02000041.1:9137543-9161695 GCA_009867345.2 Toxicodendron radicans
TTATGTTTTGAAACTTAAATTCATGTGTATGACATTTGGATGAATTTTGGGTTTGAGTAAATTGACTTGTTTGTGTGGAAATTTATGGGGGTTTTGAGTGGCATTGTGGAGTAGGATAATAGTGTAAGTAATGTGGGATAAATGGAAGATGAATGGGTGAGAATTGAAGTGGAATCGTGGTGGACAACCTGGAAAACCCAGATTGTCGCCGCGGCGAAGTTCGTGTTTTCGAATTGTCGCCGCAGCGACAATGGAATGTCGACGCGGCGACGTTCATAATAAGGAAATGAGAGAATTCCAGAGAATTTGTCGCCACGGCGACAATAGAATGTCGCCGCAGCGACAAACCCTCAGGTTTGCATCGCCGGGGCGACAAAAGGGTTGTCGCCCCTAATGAAGTGAATTGGGGGGTGTAAATGCAATTATGGAAACCTGTCATGTAAACAGGGGTGTAAGTGCAATAATTCAAAGGTCAAGGAACCTAAGTGAAACGATGGAAAACTATAGGGGGTAAAATGAAATACTCAAAAAGTTGAGGGACTGATTTATAATAATAAAAAAGTTGAGGGTGCAAACTGATATTTTTCCACGAAGGGGTTAAAATGATATTTTACACGAAAGGATGCATGTGTATGTGATTATAAAACCATCTCGTTCATTTGTATTATATATATATATATATATTATGAGTTGTGATGATGTGGAGCCGTGGTGTGGCTGTGAGATGGTTTGAGTAGTGGTGAGTAAAATAATAATAAATTTTTTTTTTAGAACCAATTTCACACTTCAAATATAACTGTTTTATAGCCATTTGAGAGGTCTTTCTAGTCATTTTCCTTTCCCATTTTTCTCTATAAATAGGGCTTAAACTTCTCATATTTCCTCACATCCAAAATTCTCTCTTCAATTGCTCTTGCTCTAAAAATCTCTCAAATCTCAGTTGTCAATTTGCTCTCATTTTAATTTTTACTACTTCCTACAATTTTCAATTCATATTTCCAAATTCCAATTCTCCTTTTTTAATTCTTTTATATTCAAGTTTTTTTTTATAACTAGAATTAATAGATATTTACACAATTCCACCATCAATTTCAATGATGAAGAAAATTATCCTACTCCTCCTGAATGTACTAGTAGAAACGTAGTGATTCAAACAGCTCCGCTTTTCTATTCTCAAAATCTAATACACCTCATAATATTCCTCACTTCCTCCCCATGCTACTACAGCTCCTAGTGGTTCTAAAGGATCTCGTTCTCGTAATTGTCATCCTCGTCCAACTCCATCTGCAGTAAAAGAAAGTTCATCAACTACAGCTACCGAGAGAGACACACACACATCAGACGTTTGGATGCATCTCGTAAAGTTTTACGACACAAAAAAAAAGAGTTCAAGTGAAGAAAACAAGATGTAAGTATTGTGGAAATATTTATAAAGTTGATGCTAGTAATGATACTAGTACTTTAAAAAGGTATTCAAATAAACATACAAACCATCATGGATATAGACAAACTAATCAAACTCAAATTAATAGTACGGGAAATACTTGGCATTATAATTCTGATGTATATAGGAAACAATTAACTTTATATATTGCTGCAACTGATCAATCTATTAATATGACTGAAGATAAATATTTTGAAAGATTTGTTAAAAATTCATTTTTACCAGAATTTAAAACTTATTCTAAACCTTCAACTAGGAATGATTTAATAAATTTATTTAACAAAATGAAATTAGAATTAAGAAATAAAATACATAGTTGTCATGTTAGCGTGACTCTAATAACCGATATTTGGAGTGGTAGAGCTAAACAAGATTATATTTGTGTGACTAGTCATTATTTTGATAACGAATGTAAATTAAATAAATCTTTATTAGGATTTAAATTAATGGATGTAGATCATAGTGGTGAACAAATTTATTTTTAAATTGTTGAAGTTTTAGAATAATATAATTTGGTTAACAAAGTAATAAGTCTAACTTTAAATAATGCAAGTGCTAACAGTAAAGCTATATATATTTTTTAAACTAAATTTTCCTTTTTATGACAATTTAAAGTTTTTTCACCAATGTTATGCATGTTACATTATTAATTTAATTGTAAAAAACAGTATGAAAAGAATTAGAAGTAATATTGATAGAATTATGGAATGTTTAGCTTGAATTACTAGTAGTAATTGAAGAAATTATAAATTTAAAGATGTTGGTAGAACTTCAAATTTGTTTCCTAGAACTTTTGCATTAGAGATACCACTTAGATGGAATATTACTTATTTAATGCTTGATTCATGCTTACCTTGTGCAAATTTAATTAGTTATTTTGTAGCAAATAAGAGGGATCCTCATATTTTGGTAGAAAGTGATTGACATATAACTTAAATATTTAATTCTTTTCTTAAAAGTTTTTATGACGTTACTTTAAAACTTTTTGATGTGTATTATCCTACTAGTCCATTTATACTACATACAATTATAGAAATTTCAAATTTATTTGCTTGAAACAGAAACAATGAAATTTTAGCCGGACCAATAGAAGCAATGAAATTTAAATGTAAAAAATATTGAAAACCCATTCATTTTCTTTATTGTTTGGTTGTCATAATTGATTATATGCTGAAATTAGAGGGTTTAGAACATGTTTTAGACATGTTAAGTGAACTTTTATGAGAAGAAGACTACGCCAATCAACTATGATAGATAAGAGAGTGTTTTAGAGAGGTATATTTGCAATATCAAAGCAGGTATGTGAACCAGCAAAGAGGTGCAATACCCTAGGAAGAACCAACAGAAGAGACAAGTTCAACCTTCAACATATGGAGTATGGAGTGCACTTAACAGGCGGAAGAAGACCCGATCCCGAAGCACATCCCCTTCTTCCTCTTCAAAAGCATCACCAACGAATATAATCTCTTTCCTACAGAGTAATGAGTTTCACCAATATTTGGGAACCCCTGACTTGTTACCAAAAGATCCATAAGGAATAGCCAACTTTGATGTCTTAAATTATCGGAAAATCAGAAAAAAAAAATTTCCTAAAATATTTTTCCTGTACTATCAAGACTTGCTCTAGATGTTTTCTTCGTTCCTGTCTCTATTGTCTAATTCGAGCAAATATTTAGCGCAAGTGGAAGAATTTTATCAGAAAGGAGGACTAAACTTTCACAAAAAATGATTGAAGTCCTCACATGTGTTCGAGATTGGGAACGGTCGCGCCATCAGGATCAATACGAGATTGTCGACGATACTTTAATAGAATCATTTCAATTTTTTTTAATTTAGATGATATAGATGAGAGAGATCCTAGTCAACCCTCAAATTAATTATTTTGTAAATTGTAACTTTATAATTTGTAAATTAACTGTCAATTATTGTATTTTTTTTCGTTACCAAGTTTTTTGTCCCAATTGAGTTTTTCTTGGTTAGGTTTTTAACGAGACAATACTTATTGTAATTTCTTATTTCTTATTTCTTATTTTATTTTTTGATAAATGAATAAATCTAAATTTTCTTATATTACAATTAAATTGAATTAATATTTGAAATGTTAATTAAAATAATTGAATTGAATGGATATTTTGAAAGTTAACTAAAAAAATTTACACAAAAAAAAAAATTTTAAAATAAAAAAATTAATTTTTTTTAATATTTTGTGAGCCGTCCCGTCAGACTCGGGATATCAGGTCAGACTGGGCTGACCCTTTTAAAAAAAGTGCAAGGCCAAACCCGGCCCTGCCCTCAAATTGCCCAGGCCCGCCAGCTTTTCCACCACTTGTGTGGACCGATAAATTCATCCGAAAACCCGCTAATGAAAAAAATCATATAAATCCACCAAAATACTTCCACTACTTTAAACTGACAAGGGTTTTACAAACTCTAGGGTTTTAGTTTTAAACAAAGAAGAGACATGGCGGAGGAAGCAGCGAAAGAAATCAACGAAACCAACGCGGCCACGGAAGACATGGATCTCGAAGCAGGCGGAGACGAAAACGTCGAGTCCAAGGCGAAGCGAGCGAGAGAGGAGGAAGAGGAGGAGGACGGTAACGGTGAGGTTTCGAAGAAGCAGAAGGTTAATGAGAACGAGAAGTCGATGGAGGAGGAGCGGTTGGAGAAAAACTTAGGAGGTGCGGAGGAGAACAATGGATCGGGTCGGGTTAATTTGGGCCCGAAGGTGTTCGGATCGTCGGTTGAGATGTTCGATTACTTTTACAAGATTCTTCACTTTTGGCCTCCCAATTTGAACGTCAACAAGGTACACGATTTTTAGTTTTGTTTGTTTTAAGAGATTTAGAATTTAAGTAATTGATAACTGACAGTTAAGAAAGGTATTTGGTTTTGAATTAATGAACTGAAGTGCGCGACGAGCAATAAATGTTAATTTTGGGGAAAATATGAAAGAAAATTATGCCAAATAATTTTTGTGCGTTTTTCAAATCAAACTTGTAACTTTTAATAATTTTTGGGGAAAATATGAAAATTATGCTTGATAGCAGAGTCATCATTGTACATGCAGGTCATAGGTTTTATATGTAGTTGAGGTTATATTCTAATTAAAAAATTTCTTCTGCTAGGCATAAATATGGATTCACGCATGCACACATTGATCTTGAAACAATATTGAAGTTATGTGGTTGTATAATATATGCGGAATTGAAGGGAAAATTTTATAGAATGGCTATAAGGATAGTTATATTTATGGAACAGAGTGATGGGAAGTTAAAAGTAACATGCACATAGATGTATGTGGTTGAAATGAGAATTTCCGGGTGGAATTGTGTAAATACAAGAGAGGGCTAGGCAAGAGATGAGTAAATCTGCCAGAAGGTAGAGATAGCAGCTACCAAAGATAAGTAGATAGATGGCATCCCTCTTCCTTAAGAGCTATGGTGTGGACGTAGTTGTGGCATTTGAAAAAGCTTTTACAAGATGAACATTTTCAATTTCAGGATTTTAAGATTTTTGGGCACATAAGCTTTGGCTTCATGATTTTGCCTTTTTTTTTATTAGACACCTGCTATGTAGTATGTTAGCTGTTTCTAGGTACACTCAGAGTGCGATTTGACCTAGGTAGTTTTCTGTTGATACTAAATACCTCTCTCTTAAGAATGAATCAACTTCGTATGAGGTGCCCTTTTCTTATTATTTTTATTATTCATTTCCTGTTTGGACTAAATATTTGTAAATGACTATCGTGTGTTGAGTAATTAGAGACATCTCCACTGGTAATGGGTGGGATGGAGCTAAGGCATGAGTAGATCAGATGTTTTAATTGTACCTATCACACTGAAAACCTCAGTACAGTGTTTGCTTTTAGTTTATACTCAGCATAAAGTTACAATCTTTCTAATTGCTTCTTGGCTTGCAAATGGCAACATACTTCTAAGTCAATGGAGTTACTGGATTGTGTTGTACATTCCTTTTATATGTGTAGTTCTTTGTGCTTAATTGTTGGTTTGTAGCTGACTCCTTTCTGATCCATATGCATAGTTTTTTTCATTAAACTTGTGCTGGATTGTTGGTTTTTACTAAACTACTTCATGATCAGTATGTTCAGTACTTTCAATTAAACTTGTCCTTGTGTTCGGTGTTTCAGTATGAGTATATGGTGTTGCTAGAGTTGCTCAAACAAGGTCATGTAGAAGCTGACAGGAAGATTGGAGGAGGAGTCCAAGCTATCCAAGTCCGATACCACCCAAGTTGGAAAAGTAGGTGCTTTTATCTCATTAGAGAGGATGAATCCGCAGAAGATTTCAGCTTCAGGAAGTGTGTGGATCAGATACTCCCCTTACCTGAAGACATGAAAAATAAAGTTGATGCCAACAAGGCATTGGGTGGTGGTGGCAAGGGTCGTGGAGGAAAAAGTGGACATGGAAGAGGTGGGCATAGCCGTGGAAGAGGTGGTAGGTGGAGAAACTGAAGTATTTGTCTTTGAATTATACGGGATGGAGTAGGGTGTACGATTGAAAATGGTTGACAGACTCATCTTCTATCTATCCAGCTAAACTGCTGTGTTATTCAAATTTTCTTTGGATTTGTGCTTAATTTTGTTGTCCGTATTTGATTCCCCATTATATATGCCAAGTAGATTTGATTAAAGCCTGCTCACTTAAAAATGATTTGTTTGCTTTAATGGACATTATCATAATATTTTCACAAAAGGAAATAAATGGATTGGATTCAATTCAATCTATTTTGCGATCTAATCCCGTGTTAAAAAACAAATTGATCTTATCTTTATTATTTCTCAGTCGTCTAGGTTGGGTTAATAGTTGATTAAGTAAGTGGGAGATGAAAAGTGTAACTTCTTTCCTCAGTTATAAAAGCTAATAATAAGGTATTATCAACCACTCATTTACAATTAAACTGTAACCTCCAATTTTATCTGAACAGTTTTATAATTATTACTACACATTTAAACAATAGAAATCTTTTAAAATAAATATTATTGGGTATTCCAAAATATATAATTATTTCGAATCTGTTGTTCTAAAATACATCATCAATTTAACAGCCCATGCTCAAGTAATTAATTAATAAGAATAAACAAACAGATTATCGAAGCTTAATTATTAAGCTGGCTCGAGAAAAGTTGGCAGAGATAAAGTAATAATAATGTTTATTGAAAATAGAGTTACTGAATCCAAAGTTTTTAGTGCATAAAAAAGATAAACATAAAATACCAAAGACTCTACTTGTACTTGTATAGATCCAATGAAAGCCCTATTTATAACCTTTCATACAAATACAATAGCCTTTTACGTGTTGCTCATGCATTCATTCTTCAACCCTACCATTTCTTCTTTCTTTCAAGTTAATTATATATCTCCAAAAATCTGTTTTAAGATTTGAAAAGAAAAGCATATTTAGTATGTCATTTGTTATTTTTTTTTTTTTTTTTGAGATTAATCGAGTAATATCTCATTTAACTTCAATAATAAAACCAGAGATTAATCGAGTAATATCTCATTTAGCATCAATAATAAAACCAAGTATATATAAATATACATAGAATAACACATATCAAATATTCAAACTTAATTTTAAGTATTTTTATGATATAGAAAAATCTTTTTAGGAAAACCAAAACAAAGTCAATTAATTTAATTAATAACAATTAATCAAGTGAATTAATTTAGTCATATAGATTGTATAATTTTTTAGTTATGACTTAGTTATGTGTATATCATGATGAGTAAATGCCCTTCTCTCTCTATAATAAAAGTGGAAAATAAATAAATAATCTAGTAACTCTCGCATACACACACAGTAATCAATAATAATATTAATGCATAATTCTCATTCATTCTTTCATGCATGGCCGGTTTTATCCCATGAGACGGCGCACGATCTTCAAGAATTTATTACTCCATTAGATTCCATATATATCATTCATCTCCATATATCTTCCCTCAATGCCTACTTATACTCCGTTATTTCATATTTTCTTCTCTCTACAGAAAATAAAGAATCCCATCCAACGAAAATGGACACTCACCCTTGGAATAACTATGAACTTGTTGCAAAAGAGGATCAAGATCCCTTTGTTTTTCTTTCACAACTTCCATCACTGGATATGGGGTAAGATTAGGGTTTTTGTTATTATTCTGACTTCAAAATTTGGTTAATAAGTTTGAATCCTTTCTATTTTTCTTCCAGAACGGAACATTGGCAGAATGAAATGTCCATTCAGGAAAGCTTTATGGATGGTGCTCCTTTGATGGAGAGCTTACCCGATCCTTTGTATTCATCACTGGATATTGTTTCAACCCCAGCGGTGACACAAGGTGAGATATTCACATACATATATAATAATGTAAATAGATTAATTTGAACTAATTACTATTACGTATTCTTATTGTCACTTCAGGGGATATGATGGTTTACGATTATGGAAACGGGTTTGGACCGTGGAGTGAGTTGGTTCCTTTATTTGAGCCCGAGAGACAGCAGGTAATAATGTCGTGTAACAATGGAGGAACATTTTCAGAAGCGAAACGTGAAAATAGGGAAAGGTCCAAAGAAGAAAAGATTGGAAGTACTGAAAGTCCAAAAACGTTGTCTAGAAAAACTATTTCAAAGTTTTTCTACATGCCCATTACGAAAGCCGCTAAAGAACTAAACGTTGGGTTGACACTTTTGAAGAAACGATGTAGGGAATTGGGAATCAGAAGGTGGCCTCATCGGAAACTTATGTCGCTTCAAACCCTAATCAAGAATATCCAGGTTTTTATTCTCTCTGTGAATCTATATCTCTTTCTCTTATAATATATAGATAGATATTCAAAATTTAATATGGAAGTTGTTAAATTGTACAGGAGTTGGAGGAGGATGGAGAGGGGAATGAAGGGAAATTGAAAGAAGCAATAAAGGTGTTAGAGATAGAAAAGAAAATGATGGAGGAGTTGCCGGACACAGAGATGGAGGAAAAAACAAAGAGGTTAAGGCAAGCGTGTTTCAAGGCGAACTACAAGAAGAGGAAGCTGATGGGAATAGGGATGATGGATTCAATGCAGCTGGGTCATGCAATTCTAGAAGAGAGTAGTATTGCGTATGAGATTGATCATGAAGAAGATGAGGTGCTTAGAGCTCTGTTTTCCAACTCTTGTTCAAACAATACTATTTTCTGATTGTTTAGGATGTGAAAAGGAATATTTTGTTTGAATATATATATATATATATATAGTAATGTATGTTTATGTATCAGCAGGCACTTGGGAAATCTGTTGATGAAGTGTTACACAGATGTACTATTACGTACCTAGTAGTTAATTTTATTTTTAGAATTATGCAATTTGATTTGGGTAAAGAAAGAGCAATTCTTAATCACATGCTTCTCAGACCACCTTAAATACAGTTTGACAGAAACCAAACCTGGTAGAGATTAAAATATAAATACAGTTTGAAAGATATACAACTTAAATTAAGATATGAGTTTAATATTATTAGAGTCAGAGTCACGACAGACCACCTTCCCATGTTTATAATTATACCAAACTACAATTGAAGTTTCAGAAATAAAATGTCATATTTCTTCACCTTACATCGTTCCTCTCTTAATCTCCGTTTCTACCTTTCTGTTTCTTGTTTTACCCTATTTCCAACATCTTCACAAAACCAACTCAACATTACTAAACAAACACAAAAACATTGGATTTCACTCATAAAATCATCTACCAAAAAGACCCATTTCCTCCAAATCCATGCCCACATCATCCGTACATCTCTCATTCAAGACCCCACCATTTCTCTTCACTTGTTGTCCCGCATTTCCCTCTCTCCCTTCCGCGAAATTCGTTATTCCCGCCAAATATTCGATCAAATACCTAACCCGAATGTGTCTCATTTCAACACTATTATAAGAGCTTACTCTATTAGTAACTCACCCGAACAAGCCTTTTATTTGTTTAAAAAAATGAGACAAAAATGCGTGCCCACAAACCCGTTCACGTGTTCTTTTGTAATTAAGTCTTGCATTAGGTTTTGTTCATTGATAGGCGGTGTACAAATTCACGCAAGAATTTTGAGAGATGGGTATCAATCAGATAGTCTTTTAATGACTAATTTGATGGATTTTTATTCAAACCGCGGGAAAAGTGTTCAAGCTTGTAGGGTGTTTGATGAAATCTCCCAAAGAGATACGGTTGCTTGGAATGTTTTAATTTCTTGTTATATACGTAACCAACGCACCCGAGATGCTTTGTGTTTGTTTGATAATATGAATAGCGAGGTGAATGAGTGTAAGCCGGATGATGTTACTTGTTTGCTTGTTCTTCATGCTTGTGCCCAGTTGGGCGCGTTAGAATTTGGTGAGAAAGTTCATAGCTTTATCGAGGAACATGGGTATCCTGATGATAAAAAACTGTGTAATTCTCTTATAGCAATGTATTCGCGGTGTGGGAGTTTGGATAAGGCTTATTGGGTGTTTAAGGGTATGCTAGAGAAGAATGTGGTTTCGTGGAGTGCTATGATTCATGGTTTTGCTATTAATGGGCATGGGAGAGAGGCTATTGAAGCATTTGAAGAGATGCAAAGAAGGGGTGTTTTGCCAGATGATCAGACTTTTACTGGGGTTCTTTTGGCTTGTAGTCATTGTGGGTTTGTTGGTGAAGGAATGATGTTTCTTGGTCGTATGAGCAAAGAATTTAATATATTACCTAATGTACACCATTATGGATGCATTGTTGACATGTTGGGTCGTGCTGGTTTGCTTGATCAGGCTTATCAGGTTATAATGTCAATGGAGGCCAATCCCGATTCAACTATATGGAGGGCATTGCTTGGTGCTTGCAGAATTCATGGACATGTCAATCTTGGTGAACGTGTGGTTGGACATTTGATTGAACTTAAGGCTCAGGAAGCTGGAGACTATGTTTTGTTGTTGAATATATATTCGTCAGTTGGAAACTGGGAGAAGGTGAAGGAACTGAGGTGTTTTATGAAGGAGAAAGGAATCCAAACTACTCCTGGTTGTAGTACAATTGAACTGAAGGGAGTAGTACATGGTTTTGTTGTGGATGATGTTTCACATCCACGAAAGGATGAGATCTATGAGATGTTAGATGAGATTAATAAGCAGCTGAAAATTGCTGGTTATGTTGCTGAAATAACATCTGAATTGCACAACCTGGCTGCAGAAGAAAAGGGGTATGCACTCTCTTTTCATAGTGAGAAGTTGGCTATTGCTTTTGGGGTTCTTGTAACTCCACCTGGCACAACAATCAGAGTGGCCAAGAATCTGCGGATTTGTGTTGACTGCCACAATTTTGCTAAAGTTCTTTCAGGAGTTTATAATCGAGAAGTTATCATTAGAGATCGTACTCGCTTTCATCGTTTCCAGGAAGGACGTTGCTCTTGCAATGACTATTGGTAGGGTATTAGAGGTTGGAGAATAGACTCTTAAAATATGATACATGAGGCAACTGAGAAATTATTAACTGCCTGTGCCAGGCTTGGCTTTAATTCTACCGATGGTCTGATGCCGTCTTGTAAGGATCATGTAGAGAAGTATTTTTCTATTTCCTTGGCAGAGAAGATAAGGATTTAAAAGCTCCAAGTCCAACAATAACTAGGAACAAGTGTTTCCACCACTAATGCATAGGGTAGTGTTCAATTTGTGTTTACTTAAATCAAGCGGCCTTGCTTACTCTGACACTAGTGAAGATTGCAAATGCTGATTCGGACTATTCTGGAATCCTACCCTGTATTCATTGGACAAGTGAATTTCATTCATGTACTGTCTTGTTCTTGATGGCTTGATCGGGGCAAGATCACCCAAAGATTGACTGGCAAAAACTATACTTTATCTTTAACTAAAGGACAAAGGCTTCAGCAGTGGAAAACTTTTTGCTGTTTGGACTATGGCAAATTATTGTCTGCAGCAAGAATAATTCTATGTTGGGGGAGAAATGATCTACATGGAGTTAGTTGATGCAAAACTACATTGATTTTGGATGTCATTTATGGGAAAAAAAGAAAGACATTTTAATGTCATTAATAGAGGTACTAAACTCATGTATGTTTTCAGTGCAACTACTTTGTGGTGATCCCAGCCCAAAGGGGAGCCATTTTTGCAAAGGGTAGTGAACGGCAAACTCTTCGCTACGGTGTTGTTGTATGAACTGTCAACAGTGACTTGACAAATTTATCTGTTGATAGCTTTTATTTTGAATGATACATAAATTGAGTTAATTTGGTTTTGTTTGGCCATTGGCTTACGTTCGTTATGAGAGATGTGTACGCGGAATTCAAAGGTCCTCATAGCCCAACAATCTACTCTAGAAAGCAGCATATTATTCAAAGATCCTATCACACTTTATATAATCAGAGACACAAGACAGAAAAAGGAAGTTTTACATTTTCGACAACAGCAGCATTTTCTGTGAGATTTGGGAATCCTTAGATCCACCAAAAATATTCTATAGAGTTCAATAACTCAGAATTCAATCTTTCAACATTATTTAAAATTAAAAAAATTCTCAAAACTTGGCTACCATAAGCCAGAGTATTTAAGAAATATAGCCCACCTGCCGAGTTATTCAAAATTGTCAACTACTACAAGGCTCCGATGAGAATGCTTATGCTTACATTCTTCGAATCTACAACAGCAACATACCCACTCTAAACTTTCATGTTTTATGCTTTAAGATTTTGCAGGAAGAAATGAAAATCTTCCCATTCTACAAAAATGAAACTACCGAGAGACACGATCAATCCACAACAAAAATAACCAGACTCATCAATTCTTCTCTTAAGCATTGTATTTTAATATGGTTAGAGCTTCAATACTTGAATCCTAAGCAGTAACTGCTTGCTTCTGCACAAAAGCAATTCCCTTCTCAATGCTGCCCTTCAATTCAGGCTTCAGAGCTTCCAGAGCCTTCTGTTCATACTCGGTCAATCCTTGGATGTCAGATGAAATCAAAGCTTCAACACCTTTCCTTCCAAGCTTAACCCTTGATGCAAAGAATGGAAGCTCAGTCAGATTTGATTCCACATAAGCACACTCATAGACATCCCCATCTCCATCCAGTGCACGAAGAGAAGACTCAACAAATCTTGCTGCTGCATATGCCATCGAAAGTGTAGCAGATCCTGCACCAGCCTTTGCCTCCACAACTTCAGTTCCAGCATTCTGGATCCTAACAGTTAGCTCCTCCACTTCTTCATCGGTAAAACTGACAGCGGGTTTTGTCTTTGACAGAAGGGGTAAAATAGTTATCCCAGCATGTCCTCCGATAACTGGAACATCAACATCAATAAGCTTAAGATTTTTCTTTTGAGCAACAAATGTGTTTGCCCTCACAACATCCAGTGTGGTAACGCCAAAAAGCTTCTTTGGATCATAAACGCCTTTCTGTTTCAGAACTTCTGCAGCAATTGGCACAGTAGAATTAACTGGATTACTGATAATATGGAGGAAGGCGTCAGGGCAGTTATCAGCTACAGCCTCAACCAGGGTTTTTACTATGTTGGCATTGATGTTGAAGAGGTCATCACGAGTCATCCCAGGTTTTCTTGGAACACCAGCAGGTATGACAACAACATTCACACCTTTCAAACAGTTTGCTAATTCAGAAGCTCCCGTAAAATCCAGAACTTGAGAGGGAGTATTGCAGTGACTGAGATCGGCAGCAACTCCCTTGACATTTGCTATATCATAGAGATGCAAGGCTGACACTAATGGAGACATCTTGACAAGAAGTGCCAAGGGTTGACCGATTCCTCCAGCGGCTCCAAGAATTGCCACTTTGAATGAAGCCTGGGGTTGTAGGCCATACTGAGTCTGGTTGGGTTTTTGGGCTTTTCGTGCAAAAGAGCTTCGAAGTGCTTGAGCAGTCTCCTTGCTCAACAAAGAGGTCTCTGATTCACAGCTCACAAATGTTGCTGCCTTAAGGCCACTGAAATTCGCAAGTGAATTCTTGGAGTTGAATCGCACACCAAAGGGCTTTGATTGTGGAAGTTGGCTCGCTTTGGGGCCAAAGGAGACTCTCGATCCAACTGAAAAAGTAGTTGCTGATGTTGCCGCCATCTCACACTCTGCACAAAAGAAAACAATATAAGGACCTTATCTATTGAAATGTATAATGGCAAGGACAACAAGCTGAAAATGTTAAGTATCCAAAAAGAATCTCAAGGACATACATGACACTATGACGTACCAATATATGAGTGCCAAAAATGACAATACAATCTAACCTTGGAAGGTTTCGAAAGGAAGACAAGAGAGGGAGGGCAAGGGCATCATTGTTGTTATAACAATAGTTTCTTAAACACAAGATGTTCCTCAATTGACATTATGTTTGGTTAAAATAAAAAATTGTTAAACTATATTAACGAAAAATAATGAATTCGGTAGTATAGAGTATTAGGTATCCAAAAAAAAGCATCAAACTATGATTGGTCAATTTAGTTCCAAAGAGAGTGTTCAGAACCATTTCTCCTTCTATACCTCAAAAAACACTTTTTTTTTATTTATTTTTTTTATTTCAGCAAAATAGGCAAGAAAACAGTTTTGACAATACTAGAAACACTCCCAAACACAATTAATAGTCCATTGGGTATGCTTTTAGAGAGAACTCTTTCAACCAAAAATGCTTCCTAAAGTGTTTCTAAATGAAGTAGTTCAAGCACTCTTTCATCAGATAAATCCCTTTCTAGAAAATTAACACACCTTAATATCTATTTCAACCGAACACAACTTCCAAACAAATGGCACAATTCACTCCCTATGTCTCGATTAAAAAACATAGTTTATTCAGCTATACGGTTGGAATTTAGACATAAAAGAAGCTGAATCTAATCCTCGCCTCTTCTTACAAATGCACTACAAAGTGATTTCACGACCTTAACCGTAACGTTGTTTAGTCATTCATTCTATATATTATTCTTCAAAAGATTAAAAAAATATCAACATAAAAAAATATAAAATCTCGAAAATTCCGAATCAATCGATTTAGAGATTAAAAAAAAAAAAAAAAAACCTAAAAATGACAGATCTGAAGGCGATAATTAAAAGAAAATGAAAGTAGAGAACGGAACCTTAAAGAAGAGAGGGTGAGCGAATCTGTGTTTGGTGAGTGAAAGGTGAGAGCGGTTGAGAGAGTTTATAAGGGGATTTTGGGTTGCGTGTATATGGGTTTCTCCGCCAATGGGCCTTGAACGAATCTACGCTTTTTCCGGTTTCAAACAGCTGTGATTTTTTGTTCTAAAGAATATACTGTTTTTCTTTATATCCTGGCCGTTTCTTTTTGACGGCCAGGATTAAATAAATTTAAAAAGAAAACTCTTGTATTTGTATTCCTCATTCCCTATTTTATAATCTCATCATAAGCAAATACAAGTAGGCTATACTATACCTAACTTCAAACTAAATGAAAAATTTCATGACAAAGACAACTACTTACCCTTTAATTGGATTAATATATTTCATGACAAAGACAAACTACCTACCCTTTAATTGGATTAATATATAGTTAAGTATATAGTTAAACTATATGGTTATTTGTCTTCATTCAACTTTAAATAAAATTCGGTTTACAAATGACAAACCGGGCCATATATAGAAAGAAACTACTCAAGTGTAGCTTAAAACAAGAGATCATCAATCCAAATTCATCTATAAATGCATAATTGAAGCAGTCATAACCCATGAAACTACAGCCAATTTTCTTACAATTAATTCATTTGTGGAATAAACAAAATGACATTAACCACTTTTTATTCTCATACTCTCAGCTTCTCCATCTCCTTTCTTAATGCATTAGCTCTCACCAAGCTCCCAATTGTATTCACAGCCAACTTCAAATCATCCAATGGGTTCCCTGGCACCACCCTCTTGTACAAATAACTATCAAATGTCATCTTCTGCACATACTCATCAGCACACATCTCCACAAATGCTTCCCTCGCCGGATTCGATCTGTAAAATACTTTCTGCAACACATCCAGCACCTTATATGTTGGCCAATATGTTTTATCCCACTTCTCCAAGTACTTCCTCAAGTCTCCTTCATCTATCATTCTGTTTCCCTGCTCCGACCCTTCAACAATAGCCTCGGCGCACATTCTCCCACTCTTTGCTGCAAAGTAGATACCTTCACCAGAGCATTTTGTGACATACCCAGCAGCATCCCCGACCAATGCTACTCTTCCTGATAACCTCCGTGGCCTTGGGTGCTCAGGAATAGGATGCGCCTCCACTCTAATGATCTTTCCTCCGAGGATTTTATCCTTGGCTCGGTTCCGGGTTGCCAGTTGGAACTTCTTGATGTCACCCTTGTGTGTCACTGTGCCTGTACCCACTGCCACATGATCACACTTGGGGAACACCCAACCATAGAAGTCTGGTGACACATCATCCCCAACGTACATCTCTGCCAGGTTCTCATAGTATATCATCTTCTCATCAGGGATCCTCACTCTTTCCTGGAATTAATTACAAATCTACATTATAATCCAATAAGCATTCAACAATCACACCATTATTATCATGAACAATCAGGTAATGAATAGAAAACAGTCTAGACATTCCATTAAAACTCAAACTTCATAATCAATTTCAACCTTTCAAAACTAAATACATCTCTTGCTATGAATAATACAGGAAACAAAAAATTCTATCCAAACTCTATACAATGATAATGCAATAAAAGTCAATTCAATCAATAAGGGTGAATGAAGAAAAAATCATACAGGACAGTCTCACCACGTCAGCATGGTGAGACTCTCTAATCCTACAAAAGACACATGTTAATTTTCAAAACAATCTCTGTTATAAATAAATGATAATGGGTTGTTATTCATGAATCATGGTGAGAAAATTTGATAAATATGTGGCGATATATATATATATATATATAAATTGGATGGTGTCACCACCGTGTAACTGTTTCTTGGGTGAATGATACCTTAAACGAATATCTTAATTTTATATGAATGAATTTGTATACACTAGCATTACAATTTACAAAAACTCCAGCAACATTTCTAATCAGAGACAGAGAAATGAAGATGTAATATACCTGGAATGCAATTGCGTAATCATAGTCACCAGCATTAATGGATTTGGCGACCCTGGAGTTTGCACCATCAGCTCCAATCACAGCATCAACTTCCAGCCTTCTCTTCTCACCCATCCCGCCCTTCTTATTATCATACTCAGTATAATACAAAACGTAAGGCTCCTCGTTGTTCCTGGGCAAATCCATCTTCAAAAACAAACCATTTATAACGCTCGCCCCGTTCTTCTCTGCCCTCTCTCTCAAATACGCGTCCAAAACCTCTCTCCTCACCATCCCAATATACTCGTGCGGCTTCAAAGTCTGCCCAATATCCACCGCGATATTCGACGGCGATATCATCTTCATCTTCGTAACTTTCCGGTCAATGATGTCCAACGGCAGGTCAAACTCCCCCACCATGCACAACGGGATGGCCCCACCGCAGGGTTTGCAATTGTCGAGCTTACGTTCGATCAGGTACGTCTCGATGCCATTCTTCGCCAGGGTTTCGGCGGCGGACCCACCGGCGGGTCCGCCCCCGATGACTGCCACGCGGAGGTTGCGGTTAGCGAGCTTGGGGCTGGTTCTACTGGCGGAGACTCTGAAGCGTTGTTGCTGACGTGGAAGTGGGAATGGCCGGGCGGTGAGGTGGGGAGGGTCCGATGTGGAACGGCGGAGGCCGGTGAAGGATTTGAGGGCAATAGAGGCCATTGTTTTGGGGGTTCAGTAGAGAGTGAGAGTGAGTGAGAGTGATGGAGTCGGGGGGTTTTTGTTGCGTAATGAGTTTTTGGTGGATATGGTTCGGGGATTTTGGGGGGATTGGGGCCGTTGGATTGGGGGAGTGGAGGGTGAAGATTGGATGTGGATAATGGAAATGGATTTTTGGGATGGGTTTTTAGGCAGAATTTGGCATGAATGTGTTTTGTCTTAATTAGATTGAGTGGCTGATATTGTGACACGTAAGATATTTGAAGTTCACTCAGTCAAAGAGAGATTTCTTTCTACCTTATTTCTAAAGATTTTTTGGCTTTAAATTTTGTGTGCCTTCCTCGTCTATGTATTAACGAATTTAATATTATTAAGATAATATTTATTTAAATTAATTAATCTCTTACGTTTTTATCTTATTAAACTTGAAATTTAAAAGTAATCATAATTAGTATATTATGTACTAGTGAATGATGAAAAGCATGAAGACTTGTAAATAAGTAGGTGAGATATATAGAGTTGATGTCATTAATTTAGTAGCAATTTGACAAGAATGAAAAAAGAAAATTTGTGTTATGAAGTAGTTGCTCAACAACGTTACAAAATCTAAAACTAAACTAGTTATTGTTTCATAAAAGATTTGAATTATAATTCCTCATGTTTTCTCTTTTCAATGTTCTAATGACTTGGTAGCTCAACTCACCATAACAACTCATAGAAACATATATATTGTTTTGTTGTTCACGCTTCTTATTCAGATTCATTCTGATTGTCACCCTCTTGGCGGCTAACAAGTAGTTGCAGTAGGTTTGAATCTTTAGCAGTTGGTTCATCAAACTATTCTCACCATTGCTTCTAATGCATAAATCCCAACTCAATTCTTTCACAAACATAACTTCCAGGCCCTGAAAAAATTAATAATTCATTATTCTGTCAAACATGAAGCTCACGCCCAATCTAATAATGATTCTGATTGTCACCCTCTTGGCGGCTTACATTGATGGCTACCATTGCAAAGTTGTTCAGTTCATTTTCGGTGACTCCCTTTCAGATGCTGGTAACAACAAGTACCTCTCCAAGACTCTTGCTAATGCAAACCTGCCCTGGTATGGCATTGATTTTGGCAATGGCCTGCCTAATGGCAGGTTCACCAATGGCCGCACTGTTGCTGATATAATAGGTAAATATTTATGTTCAAAATGTTGTATATATATGATTTTCAAATGTTTAAGGTTTTAAGCTAGTTTTTCTCCCAGGAAACAAATCAAGTTCCTGAATGAAACTTTCTGTTGACAAACTAAATATATTCCATTTTCAGGTGATAAGACTGGTCTCCCAAGACCGCCTGCATTTCTGGATCCATCTTTAACTGAAGATATCGTATTGGAAAATGGAGTAAATTATGCCTCTGGTGGTGGTGGGATTTTGAATGAAACTGGTGGTTACTTTGTAAGTTGCAACCGTTCTATCATATATACTTCATTTTTTAGTACTCCATAGATTACTAAAATTTGTAAGCCAATACAACACTAGCTCTAAGATTGAAACTCCATAACTTCTTGCAGATTCAGAGGTTGTCACTCTATAAGCAAATTGAGCTATTTCAAGGGACACAAGAACTTATAAAAAGCAAAATTGGCAACCAAGAAGCAGACAAGTTCTTTCAAGAGGCCCGTTATGTGGTTGCTTTAGGAAGCAATGACTTCATCAACAATTACTTAACAGGAGTTTACAGCGATTCATGGAATTACAATGATCAAAGTTTTCTTAACTACTTAATGGAAACACTTGAATCGCAACTCAAGGTAAATTCAACTAGAAGATATAATCTTTTTTTCTTTTTTTTTTGGGTTATCCGAAATATTATGTTTCTGATTGAAGCATGTTCTTCCGTACAGATATTGCACAAGTTGGGGGCTCGGCAATTGATGGTGTTTGGGCTAGGACCGATGGGTTGCATTCCACTCCAAAGGGTTCTAAGTACAGATGGGAGCTGCCAAGAACGAACCAACAAACTGGCTATTAGCTTCAATCAAGATTCTAGCAAGTTATTGGATAATCTGTCAACCCAACTTGTTAATGCAAGCTTCAAATTTGCCGAAGCTTATGATGTTGTCAATGATGTTATTACCAATCCGCAAAAATATGGTATGTAAATATGCTATTCCCTTTATCAAATTTGAGGACTATTTGTTTTTCCTGATACTAAATTAAGATCCTTCGAAATTGTATGGTTCCAGGATTTAGTAACGCTGATTCGCCATGCTGTTCATTCGGGAGAATTCGACCGGCTCTTACATGTTTACCTGCATCATCACTGTGTAAAGACAGAAGCAAGTATGTGTTTTGGGATGAATACCACCCATCAGATAGTGCTAATGAGCTGATAGCTAATGAGCTCATCAAGAAGTTCGGATTTGTTCGCGTCGATGGTCCATCTCCTGCACCTGCAGCTTTCGGTCCATCCTCAGAGACAGATGGATAACCTATTTTGCTGATAAAGCTACAAATAACACTGTGAGGAGAGCAGCTTCTTTGCATTCGTCATTTGTTAGCAGAATCAATAACTATTAATGTTTGGAATATGTTTTTGTAATTGTTTCTTCATTTATCACAAACTTGCACGTCACATATACAGATATTCAATACTAACAGTGATGAGGTTTGAGTTGAATTATTGTACAATATAATTCATCTTCTCCCTGAAGAATTCATCTGTTTGATGAGTTCTATGTTATGTACTCGTATGATTAATTAATGTGTGGATAATCTTTAAATGTGATTTCAAATGTCAATATGCGCTAAACAATTGCTTCTCAACATATCAAATTTAAAAATTCTAAAGCTAGCTACATAGAAAAAGGCATTGCGCCATTAGTTTCTTGCGTTAAGAAATTCTACTATCATAATCTACAATAATTATATCCGGATCTGATTAGAACATTCTTGTTATAAATTGAGCCCACTTGGGCAATCAAAAGTCAGTATTAAATTCTCTTTAGGATCGATCATAATATAGTGGGTTTCCCAATGAACACCTATTGATCTGGTATGAACTTTATTGCCAATGGCTGCTACCTTGTCCATCTGGTTTGATCTGCACGAACCACTTTTGCACTTTGCTTTTTCATGTGCATTATTTTTATTGCACAAAAAGTCCAAGCAACCACAACATTTTGTAATCAAGATACTCTTGTATAATTTATAAGATATGTGTTTCCAACGTTTATCAACTATATAAATACTTTGTTGTCCATTACAAGGATTATACTTTGTGCCAAAACTATATGATATTCGAATTTGACTATCTTACAATTCTTAAGGGACAGGAGCATTCAGAAAACTGTGTGCAATTGAAAGTGAATGCATAACACCTCATAATCCACTTTCTCCACTAATTAAGCTGAATGTAAAAATGGTTTGAGATATTTACACATGGGTTTTCTAATTTCTTGAGTGGTTTGTCTAACCAACATGTGTATTATAAACAATGCAGATTACCTTTATTGGACTTTCTGGGAACTTTGGAAAAGCATTTTTAAGGTCTTGTTGCAATTTGCTTTTTAGCACAAATTAGGGTAAAGCTCATTGCAAAGGCAAGCAAATTTGACGGTAGAGGTTGCATGGTTTATGTTTATGGTAGGTCCAAACCCAATTGCATTCTTCGTCACGTAAGCCACTGGTGTTTCTTTTCTTTGTTTTTTCCAGCACAGAAGCTTCAAATGTTGTCATATAGATAATAGATTAACATCACATAAATGAACATACAAGATATAAAAAGAGAAAATTACTTGCTGATAATACACACAAGTACAGAACACTTTGTTCAAATTTGGCTCCAAAATTACCAAGGAAAGCACGCCAGAGTAGTAAGAAACTTGTAATTGCAACCAAAGTTTCAGAATCTTAAGTGTAACATTCAAAATTATGGAACTTGGGGCTGCAGCATCCAGTTCCAGGAAAAAAAATCCGATTCAGAATTACTGCTAGCTGCCAAGTACCAATTCATGTTTCATTAATTAAAATCCTGTAAGGATGTATGATGGGATAAGAAAGCATAATTGGAGCAAGAGAACATGCGCTCATGCTTTGGCATCAAACATACATAATAGTAACTGGTATTTAAACTCATACATAAAGATCAAGACAACATAATATTGCTTACAATATTGCACTGGAATCCACTCCAATTACTTCACTTCTTACTCCTAAGCAGAATCTCATAATACTTTCCACCTTAATTTCACCTAGTTTATCAAGAACTCGATCCTCCACCATTTAAAGAAGAAAGGG
Organism: Toxicodendron radicans; assembly: GCA_009867345.2. Taxonomy (NCBI): domain Eukaryota; kingdom Viridiplantae; phylum Streptophyta; class Magnoliopsida; order Sapindales; family Anacardiaceae; genus Toxicodendron; species Toxicodendron radicans. Next base: position 9,159,042 of record WYDK02000041.1, read on the forward strand.
AATAAAGAACTTCCTAAACAAATAAAATCGTGCTTAATTTTTTATCTACTACTTAAGTTACTAACTAGAGTAGCCCATTACTTAACAATCAACACAGCCTCTCCCAAGTTGTGCCCTTGGAGTGTGGCGGTTGTTGGCCCCTGATCCTGGATAATCATTCAGCTCCACTCCCATCCTTCCAATAATACTTTTTTCCTCCCACCTTTTCTCACCAGTTACCTGTTTTATCAACACAAAGAAAATGCATAAACACACCGATCAAACTTAAAACACTATAACTTTGACGGCAGATAACGATGAGATAAGAAGTACCAGGCCGGTTTTCTCTGGAAGTTGATAAAATTGAGAATCATGCATTAAGTTTACAGTTCCTGCAAATACCAAAATGTTAGGGTGATGAAAATACAAGAAGATAAAGTATTGGAGGTGTGAAAAAGATTAATTACTTGAAACTGGGACTGCATTCAAGCATACAATTAGAAGAGAAAACACCAATGAAGTTACAAGTAGTAGACGAAAGAAAGAGCCTGTAGCCATTTCTGAAACAAGATTGTTTCTTGTGCACAAAGTACTACTTCTCTGAATGCTGCTGTGTCTCGTAAAGCAACAAGTCTCAATTTATACATTTACATGAGAGATTTTTCTGGAAGTTTATGATGTTGGAAAAGGAAGAATTAAATGATATTTACCAAAGACAAAAAGGTGAAAGGAACACCACAAATTGTGGGGGGTTAACGCGTTTCATAAAGAGTGTGAATGTGAACCATAGATATAGATATGAAAACCACGCAACAGTAAAGCTGGTAATGAGGTTGGGTAAGTGGGGGATGCCATCAAATTTTTTATATAAGCAGCATTTGCGAAGAAAGATGGAGCACACTATCCAAGTGGAAGATGACACAAGGATGCGTGACTACATTTCTTCTCCTGCGCTAGTTTAAGTCAATCCCCTAGTGGACATTATCATTACATTACACCTTCCATCACCTTGAATATATTTTGTCAAACTTATGTTGTATGTGCTCATAATAAGGTGTGTGTGCACATGTCTGCCAGACGTATGTTTTTGGCTTGTTTATTTTGAATGCGTGCACAATGACTCATGCTTGCACACTTGCATTAGACATGTTCTTAAATTGTATTTAATCGAGAAATCGTATTTTCGTATTTAATTCCAACTGTGAGCACACTGCGACTCTGTGCTCACAGTGCACGTCTGATTGATTCAAACGAATATTGATCTTTTCTTTAAATTGATTTGGTCTTTTGTTTGCAATATCAAAATTGACATTTGGACCACATACAAATATCTTTCTTTTCAGAAGTGGTCCAGGGAAAATTTGCTTTTCCCGTTTTTGGTTGTGGTCCCAAATTTATTTTTGGAAACTTTTCCTCTTTTGGGTAAACTATGTCAGCCTTGACTGCTGAGTTGGGACAAAGTGTTGAGCAAGAAATCTCCTTATAATATCATCTTCTTGCACCTTTTCATTTGAACCTTTTGCACATATGTTTCATATTGTTCTCTGAACGTTTTTGTGCTTGTTAACCCTAAAGGTTCCTCTTTGTTTTTGTGCCAAACTTCAATATCTTTTGTTCATTGTGAATGGCGGTTGGAACTTGGTTCCTGTCGTGTTGAAGTTGAAGCGTGGATTCGAAGATTGAAACTTGGGCTAAGCTCAAGTGTCCTCGGGTGTAAACCACAGCTGAAGAAATCCTTGGAGAGACAAGACATTAGAGATTCAGAGGGTGATGTTTAGTGTAACTAGAACATGAAGTTCTCTTTGCTGAAACTAAAATCAACTTTGAGTTATATCTTGTAATGTTTGTTTTCATAGTGGATTTAGCTTCTCTAGACGAGGTCCCATGGATGTAGGCTAAGAGTGGTTTTAGCCGAACCATGTACATGCTTGTGTGCTTTACATTTGCTGCTCATGTATGTTGATTTGTTCCTTACCTTGACATTGATAAATCAACTTGGTAAATCACTTCTGCTGCACTTAAAAATGGGTATCCTAACATGAACTAGAGTCCTCCGACTCTAACAATATGTTCATGATATTACTAATTAAAAGGTAATTATTATAATATCTATATATTTTAATTCTTAGTGCACGCTCCACTTCTTTGATATTGGTAATTTCAATTTGGACCACGTAAGGTCACAAACCAATCCTGCTATTATCTCTTATATGTGGCAGGCAAATGGCTTTCCTTGGTGGGCAATCATCAATTGGAACGTATGATTCGTGAACATCTAATAAATATCTTCTATCATTACTTCAGAGGGCACGCTTTGAATTTCACATTTTTTTTCGTAGATGGGATCAAGGCGTTGCGGGATGGGCAGTCTTTTCAAATTAAATACAATGTATGGTTTTCATAAATTAGTCAACATAATCTATTAATCTCAAAATACAACTTCCCGAATAGATTTAATTAAGAATCTTGTTGGTATAAAAGGATGTGTCTGGTTGCAAACTTAATTTGAAGGACAATCTAAACCTGTCCGTTTAGTTCATTATTGCCAAAATGAACTCTTCCCAACTTTCACTTTCATTCCAATGGCGGCTTCTATCCGTCTTCATAATTTTCTCCATCTCTGTCAGTGCTACAAGCTTCAACATTCCAAGGCTTAGTCCAATCAGAGGATCATA
>WYDK02000041.1:9161795-9173166 GCA_009867345.2 Toxicodendron radicans
AGTTGCCAAGTTTGCATCTCCAACGCTCGTCTACCACAAGTTAAATATCTCTCAAACTTGGTCCAAAGGCTGCCACATGGAGCAAGCTACTCCATAAACTCATTGCAACAAACACTATAAAAGGAGAACTTCACTCTTTTATTTGAAGGATGACCTGGAGATTTTCTCTCTGACCAAAGCAGGAAATGACTCTCAACTCACAAATTGAGATCGAGATGGTTTATCTTCCTAATGACATCCCCTTTATTTGAGCTTCGGCTCCCATTGTAAACACATGAATAAATTACAGTGGACGTAGGATTTGCCAATGGCATCCGAACCACTATAAAAATCCTTTGTCTTAATTTATTTATTTTATGTCTTTATAATTATTGTTCTCAACGATCAGACCCAAATAAATATTAAACATTGAACACGATCAACCCGATCAAACCATTGGCGCAATTTTTGTTGGCAGAAATCACCCGTCAATAGAAGGAGGGTCAGTAGCCTCCGACCTCATGGTTAGCATCTACATGCAAACTCAATCAAAATTCGAGCAGCAAAATACTTCCAGATCATAGATTTTTCTTAGCTAGCGACCTGATTTTTCATCAGTTTAGCTGGGAAGTGGCGCTTGAAAAAAAAATAAAGAGAAGAAAGAAAAAAATATATGTGGCCAGCAGGTGAAAAAGGAAGCCGGCCATACAAAAAAAAAAAAAAAAAAGAAAAATGGGTGCAAGAAAAGTCAAACAAAGTGGCTGGAGTAAAATAATGAAAAAGCAGGCAAGCAAAAGAGTGCGCTTGGGGACTGAAAATCCAGTTCACCAAAAAAAAAAAAGAAAAACGAGCTGGAAGTGGCGATGCGATCTGTGTAAGCAAATTCCGATCAGCTCCCTTTTCCAGCAAACTATTTTTTTGTTAGTATGAGTCAGCGAAGAAACAATTCAGCAAACTAGAGTACGTCGCATGAAGCCAGTGAACTAAAGTTAAATTTCAACGATCAAACTCCAGTATTCCGGCAATTAAGAAATTCAGCGAGCAAGGTTTGTGCGATCAATTTCCACCTCAAGTTTCCTCTGCGAGCTGCTGAAATTTGGCTGAGGCTGAAATTTCCGATGACCTGCCTCAATTCCAGCGATTTGCCATAATCAAATTTTAAACTCTAACGATCGGACTTGTCGAGCTGCTCCTTTTTTCCAGTGAGCTGATGTTTTGATTGTGGGAAGTCTGCAAAGTTGTTAAGAGGGAGAAAAAGCAAAGAATAAGCTGTTAAAAAGTCGAAGAAGGTGGCCATAATATAATATTGTATTATAAATATTGGTGAAAAGTTGGTGGAATGACAAAGAAAGCTTGCAATATGAAATTCCAGCCATGCATTCTTGGAGATCAGTGGCGTTTCAGCAATCAGCTTCAGATTTCCAGTTCCAACGATATCAAGTTTCGGCTCTTTCGGCGATCATCTTCAAAATTCTCAGAATCCAGCGAGTTGTTTCTACATGTCAGAGTTGCCGCGATCTGAAGCTTCGAGTTCCCAACAAACATGTATCTTGTTCGTGAGAGAACGTCATTCCTGTCAGCTTCCACTGGTCAATTTCAGCGATCAGCAAACACGATCATTCCAGGGTCAGTTTTCGCATTTCCAACGATCATTTTCTGGTCTATTCAACGATCAAAATCCAGCGAGCTTCATCAGTGAAAAAAACTCAAGAAATGCTAGCGAACGAAAGCAGTCAGTTTGTGAAAACTGGCAGAGTAAAAAAGAAGTTAGAGGAACTTGTAAGAGTTCATGAAGTTAACGAGCTGTCTTAAAAAAAAAAAAAAAAAGCAAAATGAAGCACATTTTCTCGACAACTTTCATTTCCAATGACCTGCTAGCTGGCTGGTGGTTCGCGATTAGTCTTTGAATCAGTTTGGAGATTAAATGTAGCGACTTGAAGCTGACTAAAGTTAGCCGCGATCAGGGTCCAATGATCAGTTTCTTCCGATCAACTCCAACAATCCATTTCACGATCAGTGTGGCGATCAATTTGGCGATCAATTCCAGCGCTTCCCACGCTCGTTTCCAGTAAAGTCAAGCCAGCAATCTAATAATGATTCCAATGATCATATTCTCCGGCGACTTGCTTCCTGATGCCCAGTAGCGATCCACGTTCAATGGGCGTTTTCTAGCGAGCTTATTTCCATCTCTAGCGATCATTTTCCACAATTCGCATTTCTAGCAGTCTGAAGCTTCACGTTCCTAGCGATCAAATTCAGTTCGCCAGCGATTCGCATCCTGTTCAATCCATTCATGAACAACCAGGAAAGAAATCCAGCGAGCTATCGACAAACAGTTTGTGGAGTGCCAACTTCGTGAAATTCCCTGTTTTTCGTGAACGAACATCATTTTTCTATTCGTGAGCTTGCGACCAATTCAGTTCTTTGTCCAGTGATCTGAAGTCAGTTTTTTGTGGGCAAAGGCCAATAACTGACGTGATGAATCAATCACTTGAAAGAGAGGTAATCTTTAATTTTTTTTCCTTTTTTATTAATATTTTTCTCTTTCCTTTAATATGTCAAAACATGAAAGAAATCATATTGCTGGAAAGCTTCACAAACAAAGCAGCGTTCCAACCATCTGTATTGCGATCCAGTGTCTCAGGACCTGATCTAGCAAGTGGAATTTAGCCAACGTGTTGCGAACTGAAACTCACATAGGTAACCAAAGCTGAACCCCGCTGACAGCGACTTGACAAAACAAGGATTGGGTCATACAAGGGAAATTGTGTGTGCAAGTAAAAGTCAACGCCATATACAAATGCATAAGCCCAAAAACCCACGCATGCAAGTTTACGCTTCGAGGCGACAAAAGCATTATGCGCAACCATGATTAGTAACTACACCTACAATTAATTGATGAGGTCGCATCTGTGAGCGAAAGTTCGCCTCACCAAAGCTTCTCCTAGAGTAGTCTTTTTTTGAGCAAAGCATATGAGTTTTCGGAGTCTACCCGCGCACTCCAAAAACTGGGGGGTTCTGTTATCCGGAAAAAATTTCACGCCTCATAAATTCCCCCCCCCCCCCTCTTCCCCAAGTTACCAAGTTTGCATCTCCAACTCTCCTCCACCACAAGTTAAATATCTCCCAAACTTTGTCCAGAGGCTGCCACATGGAGCAAGCAACTCTACAAACTCATTGTAATAAACACTATAAAAGAAGAACTTCACTCTTTTATTTGGAGTATGGCTTGGAGATTTTCTCTCTGACCAAAACAGGAAATGCCTCTCAACACACAAATTAAGATCGGGATGGTCTATCTTCCTAATGACCTTCCCCTTATTTGAGGTTCGACTTTCATTGTAAACACATGAATAAATTACAGTGGACGTAGGATTCGTCAATAACATCCAAACCACTATAAAAATCATTTGTCTCTATCTATTTATTTTATGTCTTTTATAATTATTGTTCCCAACAATCAAATCCAAATCAATCCTAAACACTGAATACAATCAATCCGATCAAACCATTGACACAATTTTTGTTGTCAAAAATCAGCCGTCAACAAAAATATTCAATTATCTAAACACCTCTCTTATACCCAATTAATTACATTAATCTGTCATTAAAGAAACATTATATTAACCGCCCACGCAGCCGCCCATATTAACAAAGCTTAATCTTAAAACCCATCTTAATCTTTCATTTTATAACTGGGACACGTGTTAAATCTGGAGAAGCCCATGAGTGTGGCCTTTGGGACCCACGTGGAAAATGAGGTTGGACCAATAAAATAGTGCCATGAGTTATAAGCATTTTAATTAATTTTTAAATTTCCCAGAAAGTTGGACTGGGACTGGGACTGGGAGCATCATGCAGGTGAAAATTAAAAGATGTTGATCTCTAAATAAAATGTTTTACTTATTTAATTAAATATTGTTCTAGTATTAATGTTTTGCATTGGCTTTGGAATTGGAGTATGAATATGAAAAAGACAGTAGGGCTGGGAAAGTGAAAAATAGTTTAATATCGTGTTGCATTTTGATTGGAATATTCAAATTATGATAATTTCTTCCAGAAGCTGCCTGCCAAGCCGGCCATTCATTAGGACAACTTTATCCTTCCTTTCACCAATCACTTCACGCCACGTCATCTCCGCAGCCAAACATCAGTGAACAGTCAGCTGCACTAACTTTTTCTGCAATCATAAAAAAAAATAAAAAAAGAATCAAATAATATTTTGGAGAATGAAACAAAGAAAATCTCAAGGCCACATAAACTTGTGGCTGAGAATTAAACTATTTTGCTGACGTGGCATCCACCTCCTCGTTTAAACGGATCAAAAACACAAACGACACACTACGTTCCATGCCAACAAAGACCCAAGAAACTAAACAACTACGAATTTTCTCGCGCGTTTTTTTTTTTAGTTTCCTCTGTTTGGTCGTCAAGAAAATGCAGGAAAGTAAAGACCCTGCCATCAAACTCTTTGGCAAGAAAATCCCTCTGCCTGCAGATGGCGAGAATCCGCCCATCATCTGTCAGGACTTGCCCTCTCCGGTGACAAAGGAAGTGTTTTCCAACGAAGGAGAAAAAGAGGAGGTACAATTCATACAGTTAGAGAGGGTTTCATGGAGTGTTGAGTTCTTTTTTAAGAAAATTTGAAGACGACCCTTTTCTTGAAATGCTAAAAGGATCCGTGGGTCGATTTTACTTTTTAACTTTTCTGTTTCTTTTAATGGTAAGCAATTTACTATTACCTAGCCAAAAACTGGCAATTCTTCTGATCTTTTAACTTCTTTTGGAATTTTAATTTTTTTTAAGTTGGTTTTGGCCTAAAGGGTTTACTCTGTTTTTGGTTCGGTTTTATTGTTTGGAAGTAGAAAAAGGTAAGAAACGAAAAGAAAATTTTGGTATTTGGATTGAGTTTTCTCTTTCAGAATTTCTTTATAAAATTAATCTCGTTTTGTTTTGTTATATGTCATGTTTACATTTTTCAAAGAATTTACTTTTAACATATGAATTCAAAACGAGTGAAAGTTTCATATGTTTGAAAGAATTCAGAACTTACACCTCTCAAATATATATATTTTTTGTTTTTGTTTTTTCTGATTAGGTTTTGCTAAACTAGATCATAGTTTCTATGCATAATAGTGTCGTTGATCTATTGGTTGAATTGTGCTTAATTTTGAAGTCCTGTTTGTGCCAAATGTCTGTTTATTCTTTTCTCCTTTATTCTTTCTCAAAAACACATTTTGAGTTTTATGCTTGTTAGCCAATCAAGATTTTCCGCTCTTCTTACCTTGAAAGATCCTTTAGCTTTGAGGGATTGATGCCTTTCATCTCTACACTATTAGGTTATCAGAAAAATGTTATTTCTTTCTCTCTCACTCCTCTTAATTCCAGATTTTGTTAATATTTCTGATCATAGTTTATATAAAGATGCACAGTTGATTAATTATCTAATTTTCTAGAAACTCTGTTAATTTAAGCATAGCCTTGATTGTGTCATAACTTCTGTGGCGTTTCCAAATAGGATGTGTCAATAAAATGTCTATATCTTTACAAATTACAGAAAAAAGGACTTGTTCTTTGTTTGTTCATGTCATGCCAATTAACCTCAATTACTAATGGAAAACAAACTATGTTCAACTCCAGGATTCTTCAGGAGGGAAAGCCTCTGAGACCACACAACTAGATGGGACTCCACCTCCAAGCGACGAATCAACAGATCCTGAAATATTACCGGATAGTAATGTGAACCCCAAAACACCTTCCATAGATGAAGAAACTGCGAAATCAAAGTCTTCCAAGACTGAGAAAGTTCAGAATGATGCTTCCAATTCACAAGAAAAGACCCTCAAGAAGCCAGATAAAATTCTTCCATGCCCTCGATGCAAAAGTATGGACACCAAATTCTGCTATTACAACAATTACAATATTAATCAACCTCGCCATTTCTGCAAAGCTTGCCAAAGATACTGGACTGCAGGTGGTACCATGAGAAATGTGCCAGTAGGAGCTGGGCGTCGCAAGAACAAGAACTCTGCCTCACAGTATCGTCACATCACCATTTCTGAAGCTCTTCAAGCTGCCCGTATTGATGCTCCAAATGGAATACAACACCCTAATTTTAAAAGCAATGGCAGAGTCCTGAGCTTTGCCCTAGATACGCCAATTTGTGATTCCATGGCTTCTGTATTGAATCTTGCAGAGAAAACGGTATTGAATGGTACACGAAATTGTGTTCGTAGTTTTGAAGAGCAAGAAATTCCAGTTCCTTGCAGAGGTGGAGAAAATGGTGATGATTGCTCAAGCGGTTCCTCTATCACTGTCTCAAATCCAGTGGAGGAAGGAGTCAGAAATTGCATGCAGGAACCCTTAATACGGAATGTTAATGGCTTCTCTTCTGCGATTCCATGTCTTCCTGGTGTTCCTTGGCCTTATCCATGGAATGCAGCAGTGCCCCCACCTGCCTTTTGTCCTTCAGGATATCCTATGTCATTCTATCCAGCACCATTTTGGAACTGTGGGGTCCCGGGGACTTGGAACATTCCTTGGTTATCACCCCAATCTTCTTCAAACCAGAAAGCTCCAAGCTCTGGTCCTAATTCTCCAACTTTGGGAAAGCATTCAAGGGAGTCAGACATGCATAAACCAGATGATATGGAGAAAGAGGAGCCATCAAAACAGAAGAATGGATGTTTATTGGTTCCAAAAACATTAAGAGTTGATGATCCAAGGGAAGCTGCAAAGAGTTCAATATGGGCAACGCTTGGAATTAAAAATGAATCCATCAATGGTGGCGGGCTGTTCAAGGGCTTGCAACCAAAGAGTGATGAAAAAAGTCACATCGCTGAAACTTCCCCAGTTTTGCGGGCAAATCCTGCAGCCTTGTCTAGATCATTAAAATTCCATGAATGTTCCTGAAGACAAGGCTTCTTATGTTAGCGTTCATTTAGGCCAGAAGAGCAAGGCGAATTCAACTCATTAGAGTGACTTTTAATCTCTTACTGTGATCCTTTATGTATCATTTTGATTCACTAGCCTCATCAGCCATCGTATACAAGCTAATTGACAACAACGAAAGAGCAGAGAGGGATATAGCTTTCTGGTTTTCTCTAGGATAGAGAGAAGCTCTAGGGGGAACTAATAGTCTTCTTGTAACAATACGCACAGGTGCCTTTTGATGTACTTAGTTTGCTGAGTTTGTGTTTATGTACATATCTTTTTTCATATCTGTGAAATACAGTATTAGAGTTGGAGAAACAATCTTTCCATACACACCATAATCCTGAGGCACTGAGCTAATATATTAATTCTAAACTTTGAAAATGGAAATGGGTCACTTTCCCTATTTTTCTCTGTACTGTGTATCCTGCTAAAACTTAAAAGAGAGCACAGTTGCAAAAGAAATTCATAACAGAAGAAGATTTGTACTGTAAAAGCAAATGGGTATATGATTGGATGATGACAGGCAGAAGAGGTGCATAAGCATAACTTATGACTATTGTGGGGTTAAAGCAAAGACTGAGACAGTTCCTATCAAAATTGAAATTTTTTTTAGTCCTTCTCTTGTGAATATAATCTTCAATATAATTCATAAAAAAAGGTCAAGTAGCTTTCTTTTCAGGCACATGGAATCTAAACAACTTGCAAAAAAAATATAAAGGAAAAAGAATGTAATTCAGTTAGAAAGTGTTCCATATATTCCTGCTGTTTTCTTCCCTCTCTTTAATATATTGATTTGACTAAATGTCTATTTATCTAATAACACTAAATTTGGGAGATTCAGAAATTGAAAGTGTTGTTAAGAGACTAACTCCCGTCTTAAGTAGTGGCTGAAACACGGAAAGACTTTTTGTGTATTAAAAAGATAGATTATAGATATATGGATGAGGACTTTAAGAGATGAATCCACCAATTGTTTCTTTATAAAGCATTTAATAGATACATCAAAGTGTGATTAACGTGTGTGGATGGTCCATCTACAAGCACACATTTGAGATATTTTGTTTCTCCCAGCAAATATAGTCCACAATTTATGTAGAAGATGAGCTGTTATGGGACCCCAAATTTGGATGCTGCCATGAATCCTTTTGGTGTTCACTCTTGTTTCTGATTCTTTCCTTTTTGCTCTTTTCTTTTTGATGGAAAGCACTTGTCTACTTGTTTTTCATCTATAAGCCTAATTTCAGTAATGTTAAAACCTAAAAACATTTGTCAAAGTTTGTTCAGGATTTGTATGTATCATCAAATTCTACCCATTTCATTTGGCCACATAATTTCACAATTTTTAACTTCCATTATCTGCAAACAGGGGTTTGATTGCAACCTGCACTTGTGGAATATACCTGCCAAATGCTATCCTTCCCATCTTCATTGTCACAACTCTCTATCCTGATTGGTGTAAAAGAGACCCTGTTGAAAATGAAACCATTCTAGTTACCATTTTGTAAAATAACGAATTCGGCATTTCCCCAAGCTAACCCTTTTCAGATTAGGACTAGAATGCTTAACAAAAAAAATGCAAATTCCAAACAATTCACCTCAAGAAACCTAACAAATCTGCCAAATGTCTATCGAAATAAATAACGCATCAAGAGCTTGTTTGGTCACATTGTGACCTAATTTTTAGTTCCTCAAGAATTCAGAAAGCAACTAACTGGGTTACTTGATGTGGCAAAAGTCTCACCACTAGTGTTATATGTAAAGAGATTGGCTAATTTACTTCATGTAGTGCATACTTTTCCAGTGGCTGAGAATTGCATAGATTGAAGATGGCGTAAAGAATTTGATGTTTAATTAAATCAGCTAGTTGAACCATGTAATTCCACTATCTTGGTATAATAAAATAAGGGTTTGTTTGGCTTAGAAGCACTTGTAGAAAAGAAAATTATCAATGTTGACTTTATTTAGGAAAGTAACACTGGGGTCATAGTCAACCTCCCACTATAGAATTAATTATCCATTTTGATAGAGTATAGTGCTTTTCATGTTACTCCAACTTAAACACTAATATTATGAAGTGGAGATTTCAAGCACATTGTTTTCCAGAACCAGTATCTTTCTCTTCTGTACTATCCAACAATAAGTTTCAAAATACTTACCCAAAACTTAAAATAGCTTTTAATTGTTCTTAAGATATCAATCTCCACACATATATTGGTTTAGGATTGTGATGTTAATAAACATGAATTGACCCATTTGATGTCACTGAACTGGTCTTAATAAACAAAAAAGGGAGCAATGCAATAAAAGTCAAAAAGGAAAGCCCCAATCCAAATGTTAAGTAAAAAGTTACTTTTATTTATTTATTTAAGAATTGAAATAAGTGCTTCAAAAAAGAAAAAAAGAAAAAGAAAATGTATGTTGTTCTCTAAAACAAGAAAGTGTGGTGTTGATGTAAAGCTTTTTTTTTTCTTTAATGTTTAATGGTGGGGACTGATGAGATTTATAAATTTATATACAAATATAATGTAGACAGACAACATATAAGGATTGCAATTTACTCTAAGGATACAAACATGAGTGGACAAAGCCATAAGATCAAGGGGCACGAGAAAAGAAGTGCCATGATTTTTTTTATTTTTTTATATCATCCTCAGTTCTTCCAGTTGTCATCTATATCATTCTCCAGTTCTTGCTAAGGGAATGTAATGGACTTGCCTTACAGGTTGTTCAAAAGCTTACTTAAAAAGAACAGCAAGAGCTGATTTGTGAATCAAGAAATATTAGATCTTGTTGAGCAGGAGAACTGTTACATAGTGTCACGCCCGGCCCAAGCCCAAGTCCATATGAAGCTCAAGTTCGTATTAGACTCAATATTCAATTTGAGAGACTTGACCCAAAAGCATAAATGAATATGACAGAGAATCATTCAAAAAGCTTCTAGAATAATTCTCACCAAAAAGGCAATAGAATAGGACTATGATTCTATTGCTTGTACACTCAATCCTAGCCATCCATCTAAATGGATATGTATGGATCTTGACCATTGGATCTACTTGTAAAATCCTATATAAAGGCTAGCCAGACTTAGGATTTATTCATTCCAAACATTCTTAGCTTTGTATTTATTTGATAGCAATACAATATAGTTATATTTTCTCTCATCTTGTTCTTCGTGTTTTTACTTATCTTTGAGTGTTTGTGGGTGTCTTTCAGGCTTACTTAGTGTTTGATCCACATGATCCAAATTAGGTCGTGACAGTTGGTGTCAGAGCATTGGTTTTCAGATCACATCTCAAAGAAGGGAACAATGACAGGAAGCGATGGTAACTCGAGTGATGCTAGGATGGGGCAAGATGGTGCTCACACACGAGGGAAGAAATCTTGTGGCCATTCAAGATCTTGCGATGCATTGAGATCCTTAGAAGTCAAGTTGGTGAAATGCGAGTTGGCGGTTGCAGATCATGCTGAGTAGTTGGATAGATTGAATTAGTTTGTGGAGGAAGTCGACAACAAGTTGGAGGGACTTGAAGATTCCATCCTTGAGAGTGTGAGAACTACCCCCATGGAGAATAGTCAGACAACCACATAATTTGTCAAAGCCTTCGAAGTTAAGGTGTTCAAAGCGTTGGCCAAGCATCAAACTCAAGTTGATGAGGTGAAGACAGGGTTTGGATGAGATGAAAATGGGCTTCGAAGAGATAAAAGCAGACTGGGCTATTTACAAGATGACGATAGTAGCTAGACCAGACACCCCTCCATCTATAGTGGCGACACCACGTATTGAAACTCCTAGACCCAATGAGTAAAGTGGGAAAAAGGATGCGAAGGAGCTGGACAATTTCCTTTGGCACATGGAGCTATTTTGATGCCATCAAGCATCTCGATGAAAAGGAAGAAGGTAAATCAAGCTATTATGTATTTATTGTTAGTGTATGCCCAAGGAACCAATCGTGTTGTTAGTTCTAGGTAGACTTGACAAAACGGGCGGGTCACCCACGGGTCCACCCGTACCCGGGAGCTTTTTGTAGGTATGGGTTATTACATTGGTACCTGTAGATGTAGGACCTGTACCCGACCCCCCCCCCCCCATTTTTTTTGCGGGTGGGTCGGGCGATACCCATGGGTACCGATTTAAAAAAAAAAAAAGACATTAGGTTAACTAAAATTATTTTATTTTCACTCTTCTTCATTCTCAATCTGAAATCAAATGCAAAACCAGAGCAGTAGCCGCCATCCCTCTCAAGTCTCATCTCTCACAAGTCACAAACTCTCATTGCCAACTCTTCCCGAAATCAAAGCTCTAGCATTCTTATTCATCTCTTATTTGTTTCCATTTCCAAGGTAAGTTAATCATCTTTGAAAAGTATGGCTGTTTGTTGATTAATTTGTATAACACAACTTAAACTCTCTTTTGACTTGGAGCAATCAATCATTCTCTATCAACCACTTAGATCCC
>WYDK02000041.1:9173952-9188004 GCA_009867345.2 Toxicodendron radicans
CCCCCAACAAACTAAAGAACCCTAAACCACAAACTAAAGAAACCTAAATTTAATCCTAACAACCCTCTTCTTGGCTTATTAGTTTCATTCCGTCTCCAACACACCTAACCCAACAACTGTTCCACCGCTAACAAAATCCATCAATCCAATCACAAGCCACCCATCTTGTGATTTCTTTTTCTATTTTAGTCTTTGATTTTGATTTTTTGTGTTTTAGTTTAGGTTTCTAAATTGTGTTGTTGGGCATTGGAAGTAAGGAAAAGGTGGATGAAATTGCATTGTTTGTTACTGAAATGCAAGAAGAAAGATGGAAGAATCACCTTGGGAAGGTTAGAGGTCTAATTTTGAATGTTGATTAGGTCTGAAGCAGGATCAATGATGACTTTTAGCATTTAGTTTAAGCTTAAAAAGTAAAAGGACAATTCTAACCTTCTCACCCTAACGGATTGGTAACGTCAATTGTGTTCTTATTTGATGCATTTTTTAAACAATAAGGTGTAACTTGAAAACTTGCCTTTCCAAAACCGTAGGGGTAGGGATGGGTGCAGGATGGGTAGGGCGAGGTCGAAAATCCCATTCCTCGGCCCCATCCTCAACCCCCTAGGGGATTCCCATCCCTGTTCTGTCCCCGCTATGAGGATGACAGGGATTCCTTGTCCCCGCCCCTAAGTACGGGGATCTGCCTCATTCCCTACTTACAACTTATATCTTTGCTAATTAGTAGATTGTGTAACAAACATAAATGGATAAATTAGTAGACTGTATAACATGCTTCACCATTTCTCACTTACCGTTTTGCTGCAAAATGTTTAAACCAAATAAAATTATTGTTTAAATTTATAGGTAGCTAGTAATTTTATAAAAGAATAAAAAATAACAGCCTATAATCAACTCCCATAAGGACCTGGGGAATCTTGAACAGACCCAAAGAGCCAAAAAAGCGACAAACTAAAACAAGAGGATCAAGGATATACAATCCTTATGCATAGTCAGAACACAACCACAAGCCTAAAGAAAAATGCAGCCTAAAGAGCTTTACAAAAAGAATATTGCTAGGAAAAAGAAAGAAAAAAAAAATACTAAAAACCAAGCCTGCACAGAAAGGCAGTTGTTCCTAAAAACCAACCTTTAACCAAGCTCCCCCACGCGATCGAAAGTAGCAAAAAAATGAAAGACGACTAATGAGAGAAGAAACAAATAGCACAATTGCACAAGGGTTTTGAAGAAAGTGATGAGTCGTTGGAGGTAAACAGTGATGTGTTGTTTATATATGAGTAAACCTGGCAAAACGGGTGGGTGGGCTGGGCCCAAACTGGTACAGGTCTCACTGTATGGGACCAAAACGGATTGATCTAAACGGGTCCAAAATATTGGATCCGCACCCTACCCTATGAGGGTACAGGTGGACCCGCGGGTAGTCCCACTATTCATAATAGTTTTAAATTATGACAGTTAAACCCCCAAAATTCCTACAGTTTTCATTTTTTACAATTACACCCCTACAATCAACTATTCTAAATTCAATTCAATTCACCACAAAAAAAAAAAAAAAAAAAAAAAAATCAACAATTTGTGTAACATTGTATTTTGCCTTGTTCATCCTCGCAAACTTTTATGTAGATAATATTATTCTTAAATTATAGTATTAATTTCTATGTTGTATCAAAAACTTATACCCTAACATTATTTATTTTCACAGATAGATTTTAACTATTAAAACCCATTAAGTGTCAACAAAAGCATTAATATATAATTATCTATTCATTAATTACCTAATTTATTATTCCATTTAGCGAAAGTTTAATTCAACCTAAGATTGATAGCCTAGTTATTTATATCATGGACTTGGTCAACTTCATTAGGGAAAACAAAAAAAAAAACAAGACGGATACATGTGGGGATAATTATCTTATTATACATTCAGTTTTTAAGTTTTCTTTAATCTAATCATCACAGATAAATCTTCAAGAAAAATTTCTTGAAGAATTGTCACAGGAAAGAGTAGGTAAAACCTCTTAAAATTGAGGAGAAATATCAAAGGGATATTGATCACATGTAATGATTTATCATAATATTAATGAGATACTTTCTCATTAAATATTTAAAATAAAGTTTGATTTTCTTTTCTTTTAACCATGATTACTCGATGAATTAGAGTGATCTTGGTTAATTGGAGATACTGATTAATGTAAAGTAATTAAAGATTTGGTAATATAATCTAGTAATAGTTAATTAACAAGGCATCCAATCAATTTTATGAAGCTGGAAGACATAAGTAAGCGTCTATACTGTAAATAAAACTGACTTAACTTTAAAATGGAAAACTTTTTCCCACAACCATTGGAAATGTACTTTCTTTTCTTTTAACCTTGATCAGTCAATGAATTAGAAGGATCTTGGTTGATTGCAAATAATAGTCAATATAAAGTAATTACAAATTTGGTATGACAATAAGGCATCCAGTCAATTTCATAAAACTTGGAATACATACATGAGATGACATGTCATGTACAAGGTGAATAAAATTGATTTAGCTTTAAAATTGAAAACTTTTTTCTTAATTTCATGGAAATGTATTTTGTCTCAAAATGCTAAGAATTGGGGGCACTACTTCTTGTGGTAAATGCAGGTACCCAACCAAAACATGAAAGAGAAAAAAAAAAACCAATACAAATGCGGGTACCTGCAGGTATACCCATCCCACCCGCCTAAAAAATGGGTTGGGTCGGGTACATATTGAACCATAACGGGTCCAAACTCATGGACTCGTATCCTATATTATTTTTACGGATATAAGTCTACTCGCAGGCCTAGACCCGTTTTGTCAAGTCTATATATGAGATAGTTGAGAAAAAGAAAAACCCCAAATTTGGTTTGGGTTTTTATGGGCTAAAATTAATGGGCCTAAATGGGGTATTACAACATAGGCCCAAAACTATATATATATAATGGCGGGGCAAGGACATGCCTACCCTTGTCCCAGCCCCGTCCTGAGGGATGAGGAATTTCCTAGGCATCATCCTGTTCCTGTCTTCTACTCTTTTGGGAAATCCCCATCCCGTTCAGGCCGGGTCAAAGGCCCATCCCCACATAAAGGGAATGTGTGATTTTTTCTCTTATGAAAACAATTATAAATTAACAGAAGAAGCAAGTGAGAAGAATCCACGCCATAAAAGAGTAGTTGTTACAATTTTTCTTTTTTATCATTGCAAAACGAATTCCTTCGTAACTAATACATTATCATTTTCTCATTAAATTCCTTTAAACATTCTTGTATATATATTTTATTACACTTTCCCTCCTTAACATTAAAGAGATAGTTGAAACAAAATATAACCTCATCAACTCAAGAATCAAAAGGAAGATCATAGTAAATTATTCTAAAATTGATATCAAATTATTGTAATTTGTATATATATGTTGCAAGAACTCTATGATGAAAGTTTTATTATTTCATTAATAATCTTTTATCCATTACAAAATTCAGAGACATAAAGATTAACATTTAAAGCTAATTGGAAAAGGCACTTAAATTTATTGTCAGAGGTAGGGTCAAGTCAATGCATTCATACGGACAAAATGTGGATGAGGAGAGATAGCGTTTATGTTTTAAAAGCCATTGTGTTGACATAATACAACTTTCGTCACTCATCAAATTATGGAAATTTCTTTCTCTTCAATTTAATTTTTAAGCTCATAACTAAAACAATAAACTCCTGTTTAGAGTTAGAAATTTGGATCGGAATAAACGAGTCAGACCTAGCCTAGCTCTAACACACCCCCAACCCACCAGAAGGTTTATATGCAGAGCGAGTTGAGCCTAACTTTCCCAATTCGTCAACCCGGCAGGTTGCTATAGTAGGTTACTGTAGCAACCTGTCGGGTTGACTTTTTCTAAAAAAAAAATCCCTTAAAAAAATATTTTTTAATTTATAATCAATTAATCAATTAATCAATAGTAATCATATAATTAATATTAATCAATTAATCATATAATAAATACTAATAATTTAATCAATTATAATCAATTAATCAATACTAATCAATTCTAATCAATTAATCAATTGATTCAATTCTAATCAATTAATCAATTCTAATCAATTAATCAATTGATTCAATTCATCAATTAATTAATTACAATCTATTAATCAACTCTAATCAATTCATCAATTCTAATCAATTAATAAACTATAATCAATTAATCAATACTAATCAATTAATAAACTATAATCAATTAATCAATTTTAATCAATTAATCAATTGATTCAATTCTAATCAATTATAATATATTCATCAATTCTAATCAATTAATCAATACTAATCAATTAATCAATTAATCAATTAATTAATACTAATCAATTTATCAATTCTAATTAATTCATCAATTGATTCAATTCTAATCAATTAATCAATTGATTCAATTCTAATCAATTCATCAATTAATCAATAATAATCAATTAATCAATTATAATCAATTAATCAATTATAATCAATTTAATCAATTCTAATCAATTTAATCAATTAATCAATTCTAATCAATTCATCAGTTATAACCAATTCATCAATATTAATCAATTAATCAATACTAATCAATTAATCAATTATAATCAATTGATTCAATTCTAATTAATTCAGCAATTAATCAAGTATAATCAATTAATCAATTCTAATAAACACTAATCAATTAATCAATTCTAATAAACTCTAATCAATTAATCAATTTTAATCAATTCATCAATTAATCAATACTAATCAATTAATAAATTAATCAATTATAATCAATTAATCAATTGATTCAATTTAAATCAATTAATCAATTCTAATCAATTAATCAGTTATAATCAATTAATCAATTATAATCAATTAATTAATTATAATCAATTAATTAATTATAATCAATTAATTAATGAATCAATTATAATCAATTATCAATTCTAATCAATTCATCAATTAATTAATACTAATAAATTAATCAATTATAATCAATTATAATCAATTAATCAACTCTAACTAATTCATCAATTACTCAATTCTAATCAATTAATCAGTATTAATCAATTAATCAATACTAATAAATTAATTTATACTAACCAATTAATCAATTTTAAATTTGTAATAAATTATAATTATTTAAAATTAAAAATATATTTATATATTTGGTGGGCCGGCCCCGCCCAACCCGCACCCTAACCTGTAGGGTTAGGGTTACCGGGCCGGGCTGGGCTACCCTCTCAACCGCCTAGGCGGGCCTAACCCAGTCCACACATCTAGGCGGCCCGGCCCACCATTTCCATAACCCAGTGCGGGCCGGACGAGTTTGAGCCGGGCCCACCATTTCCATAACCAGGTGCGATTTCCACCTCTACTCCTGTTTGCCTCCTTTCCCACTTTAGCTTTTGCTTTCTCTCATAAGTCATACCATACCAAAGTAAAGAATGGATCTTCATTCAATAATATAAAGTCCTTTTTCTACAGAAGAGTTTCATGGCAATTTAAGAGCTCAAAGAGTCATGAGTAAACCCTAAGAATAAGTCTTATATAATAATAGAATGAATGATGTGAAAAACACGACATAATTTTTTTTATTGTTCCTGTCCTTATCTCACTCAATTTAACTATATGTTATGTTGCAATTTGGTAGATGGATAGGCACCGCCTTCACACCAAACCCACCACTTCTAATTCTCAATGTTTTGGATTACGTCTTCATTCGGTATATAATTGATCGTCACAATATCTAACAATATCAACCCTTTTAATTTATGCATTTTTTTATGGGTCTATTATTAATTTTAATGCAAGTCAACATTTGATTACTGACATCAATCACAATAAACTCGTAAAAAAAGTGCACCTGCACTATAGACGAATTCTCCAATAATAAGACGGATTCTCCAATAATAAAGACCTTAGAATTTTTAAAAGTGCTCATATTCCCAGGTCTTTACAATACTGAGATAATTGGTTACCACTCATGACTCATGTCCTGGAAATTGTCCGGAAGATGACCCTGAACCCACTCCACGAACAAAACGAGTGTTTAGACGAAATTTAAATCGAATAAGCATGCTACGGACTACAAGCCACTAAGCTACCTGCTCAGTAATTATGGCTGTAGCTGTTGGCATCAAATTGCTCTGAATTTTCTTCATCTTTTCCATCAAAGACTTGACTCCAAAGTTTCCTACACTCCAATTGATATATATATTAAGACTCCCAGTTTCCTATAATCCATTCCTCACGCAGAAACACTAATTTCCTCCTTAGCCATTTTTTACATAGTTTTCAATCTACCCTTTGCCAAGCTTTTAACCTTTTTTTTTTAATTCTGCTATCTTGTTTATATGGAGATGATGATGGATAGTATTCGTTACATCCCTTATTCACTTGTTGAAATTGTTTTTATTATGATAATTGTGAAGTTTGTCAAAATTATCCTTGAGGACTGCTTCTTTCGTCTTAACATTATGATCCTATTCTTCCTGCATACATTTTCCCTTTTCCTCAGGAAAATCTGGAAACTTTTCTTTCATAAAATTGTAGATAACAAGTCACCAGGACAAGTGCAACAACAACAGGTGAGCAAGAAACTAGAAGAGATGATCAAGCCTTGCGTATCTGAAAATTTATATGCCAATAAGAAACTATCCATTGAAGAAGTAAACATGACGATGGAGAAACTGATCGTACTTGGAGAGACATCAAATTCCAGCGAGATTGCTTCTCTGTTTGCGGAAGAGGAGGTGAGCCTGGAAGAAGTTAAAGAGGCCTTTCGCCTTTTCGATGAGAACAATGATGGATTCATTGATGCAGGTGAGCTGAGGAATGTTCTTTTTAAACTAAATTTTACACAGGCTTCAGAAGCGGAATGCAAAACGATGATCAATGCCTTCGATGATGACAGAGATGGCCGCATAGATTTTAATGAGTTTGTGAAACTTCTGGAGTCTAGTTTGTCCTAATAGTAATCCTGAGATTTTCCTCAACCTGGAAGATGATTCATGGCATCTGACGCTTCGTAATTTTGGCCCCGCGTCAATCTTCCAAAAATAAACCAGAATACATTGCACCCTGTCATATAAATTCATCATTTTGAAGATGCGTTTGAATATTTGGGCTGATTTTCAATGTGTATAAATGTTATTTCGGTATATCTAAAATTTAAGAATATTAAATAAAGATCTATCCCTCAAATTTAACAAAAACAGAGTCATTACAAAGAAAATTTATAATTTGCTTAAAGAATTGGTTCTTTCTACGGTCATTCGGATGAGCAAAGAATTAAAGTCTTGAACGAAGAAGAGAGACGAGCATCTGCGGGGACAGGGGAGACTTGTGAAAGAACTTCTCAAACAAGTTTGGTCTACAATAAATGCACATTGAAACCTTATTGATGACATAGACTTTTCTCCCGAGGAATTGACTTGTATTCCTGAAGAATCATTTTCAGGAATGAAAATGTGTTTTCTTACTGATATGTTATAATATAATTAGATGATTTAAAGTTACAAATAATTTGATTATCACATTGTTGATGCCTGAAATCGCACCAACGAACATAATCACTTGCAGGTCGTTCAAATCCTACACGTGTTTTATGTATATTTCAGGAATGAAAACGTGATTTCTTAGTGATATGTTATTATATAATTAGATGATTTAAAGTTACGAATAATTTGATTATCACATTGTTGATGCCTGAAATCGCACCAACGAACATAATCACTTGCAGGTCTTTCCAATCCTACACGTGTTTTATGTTTACTAATGAGGGCGATCTGATTCGTTTTAGTTTGTTAATTAATACTTAAAAATAAATAACACATGACGTTTTTATAGTGGTTCAGAGGCTTGATATCGAACTCCTACATCCACTGTTCGTATATTTATATTGAGGTTACAAAATAGATCGTTGCGATCTGAATAAGCGAACACAATAACTCTAGAGAGAGAAAGTGCTACTTGAGAACTCTTGCTTAGTTTTCTTAAGAGAGAATTGATTTCAAAGTTTCTGGGATCCCAAAAACGTTGAGGGGAGTCTTTATTTATAGGAGAGAGAGTGCGGGTCCCACTAGACATATGTAAGCCTTTGGGGTGAATGGAGACAGTCGTCCATAAGCTGGAATCCATTTCACTTGGGTGACCTCACTAGCAAACACGTGGCGCAACCTCATAGGTCGAATGACGTCATCATCATGTAAATTCGTTTTTACCCCATAACAAATACCCCTAAATTTTTGGAGTGCAAGATCGTCGACTGAGTTCGGAGGTCGAAAACTTCATTCTTCAGGCGAGCAGTCTCTGATACTTTCACATCGGATTGTAGATTTTTTTTACTTCTTGGATTGTGGATTCATTGATTTGCGCAACCTTGGTGTCGGCGATCTGAACTTTCACGAACTGATTTTTTACGAACTGATGACTAGTGACGCGATGAGAGAATTAGAAACCAAACACTTGAACTTGCAAAAAGATCTTTCGAATTTCGTTTGAACGATCTTCACTCTTCTTGAGTTTCATTGACTTCTCCAAACTAGTTGTCATTTATGGGAAATCCAATAAAACATTAATGCACTCCATGTGCATTTAATGTCCGAAATAATTACGGACATTCTTTGAGGCGCATTTAATGCGCACTTTAGATTAATGATGGGCGTGTTGATCACACGCTCACTAACTCAATAACCGCTATTCGCTCTGATCACTGACGCCTGGCGACATTGAACGGCTAGGATTCAGGCAGA
This sequence comes from Toxicodendron radicans, assembly GCA_009867345.2. Taxonomy (NCBI): domain Eukaryota; kingdom Viridiplantae; phylum Streptophyta; class Magnoliopsida; order Sapindales; family Anacardiaceae; genus Toxicodendron; species Toxicodendron radicans. The sequence continues at coordinate 9,182,697 of WYDK02000041.1, forward strand.
CATCATTACGGCCGATTGCTTCCGAGTGAAGGTCGCAGACGGTGATGATTCATTCTTTGTTTGAATATAAACAAAAGAGGGAACGAAAATTGACACCTTCTTCATGTAAACGAAACTTTGCCATTTTTTCTCTCCAACTTCAAACTCTAATTCTCTCCATTTTTCCTTTGCTTTACACGTTTTCTCTCTACCAAACATCATTTTCAACATTCTGGAAGGCTTCTAATTACGCTTAGAAGGTCTTATCTTGATCAGGTAACGGGTTTTCTCACTTTCTCCCCGCAATTTTTTTTATTGCTCACGTTTGGTTTGCCATGAAAATGGTGTTTTTCGATGTGTTTGTTCTGGTTTTTGTGTTATTGGATGTGTGTTTGAGATGTTTATGGGGTTCTGGGTTTAGGATGCATGTGTTTTTGGGTTTTGGATGGTATTTCGCTTTGAGTTCATCGTTTTCTCCTTGAGCGAGCTCACTTAGGGTTTTAGTGTTTTCTGCTATTTCAGCCATGTCAGTGTGAGAATTAGGAACATTGAGTTCGTTGATAGTTATGATTTCTCATCAAGTTCGTCTTCCAGCGACTCGGACTCCGATTATATTGATTTGCGACCTTCCTCACCTCCTTTAGATATTTTACCATTGCAGCAATCTATCCGCAGAACCATCCCTACTTCAGCGATCAAGGAAGGTTATCTTCGCGATGACCAACAAACACAATGGCCAACGAACAAACCAAAAACATGAACATGGGAGACGATGTTTAGGTTCTCCCAAGGGATCCCTTTGCAGGACCCCTATAACCAGGGTCGTTTGTTCCCACTGCGATCTTAAGCTTTGAACTGGTAGCAATTGCCAAGAAGTACGCCCTCCAAGTACCAATTTATAGGAGGGTGGAGTATTCAATGAGAGATCCACCTGAGGGGATGTTGGCGATCTTCGAGCCAATCTTAGTGGCTGGGGTGACCGTGCCTCTCTATCCATTTGTGAGATCGGTGCTACTGTACTTTGGCTTGGCACCACTCCAACTCACTTTGAACACCTATCAGACCATGGCCAAGGCATACATCGCATGCAAGGAGACAACTTTGGTAAGCTGACGGCTGTCGAGTTCGCTATCACTTACTCGGTTAAGAGGAGTAAGAAGGATGACTTCTACTACCTGGGTCTCAAAAAGACCATCCACGCTAACATCGTTGGAGTGCTCAACAATGCGGACAACTACATATCGAAGTACTTATTCTTCGAGTATGACGGTCTTCGCACCTTCATGTCGCAACCACGTAAGGGTAGTTTATATTTGTTGATTTCCGACTTCGTTTAATCTCATGATCTAACTCTTATCTTGTTCATCGTAGAGAATTGACCCGATTCATTTTGGATCCATGTAGATCATACAAGGATTCAAGGGTTCGGGGAGTTGTCTGAGGCCCAACGGACTTGCGTCAATCTTCTCACGAATGAGTTGTTCAAAAAGTATAACTTCATTCATGAGAACATTGACTACAAGGAGATGACCATCAAACTAGGTAACTATCATCTTCGTTGACTTTCTAGTTCGTTGTTTGTTATAAACATGTAGACTAACTTTCCCACTCTTCGTTGTTCGCAGTGGTCCCTGCCAGTCGAAAAGCTAAGACTGCCTCTGGCCTGGCATTCCCCGTGGTCTCAAACTCTAGTTCTAGGAGCCAATTGACGGTCTCGAACATTTAGCTCGTGCTATAGAGGTCAGGGCTAATCAATTCGCCAGGAGTAGGTGCCATAAACGACCCTTGAGGTCGTGGCTCTGAAGGTCATTATCCTCCATTTGGCGATGCAATCCCAACAACAACAACCGTTGGGGGTGAGGTAGCTTTGGAGTGACCTGCTAAGGATTGTGAAAAACAGCACGCAACGGATCTTGATGGTCACTGGCACCACAAACGGTAAAGGAAAGAGAGGTCACATAGACGTTCTTCCCACCGTGCTCGGGACTTGGGCACGTCTTCATCTGTTCACGTCGGTGATTCGATAGGGAGTGAGTCTCATGTTACCCCCGAATCTCTTCGCGATGAAATCGCTCAATTGCCAAAGCACTTGGGCGCTTTGACCTCCATCATGTCGAATTACATGTCAGAGTCGCAATGGAGGGGTGGATGAGTAATGCTAACAGTGACCTGTTGGATAAGGCAGTCGAGACTCAATATGAGGTATAAGCTTGCCTTTAACTTCTAAGTCTTGAGCAACTTTTTTCATTTTCTGACATCATTCTCTCTATTCGTTGGCCACAAGGCTCGTTTCTCTCTAATCAATAAAGAAAGGATCGTCAAGCTTGAGGCAGACTTATTGAGTGTAAGGGAGGATAAAACACTGTTCTCGAGGCAGTTCGATATCGAGCGATCCAAGGACGCTGACATGGCTAATACCCAAGCTGTTCAGGCCACTGCTGTGACCCTTGAGGTCGATCTTAGGCTGGAGAAAAACTTGCAAGAAAGTATTGAGGTTGAAATTATGACCTTGCAGGAGACTACGAACAAGCCCGTTAAGAAGGTCGAAGATCGGTTGGTTGAGGCTACTCAGCAAGCTGAATGTAATGAGTTCCAAAACAAGGTCCTTGTTGAAGATCGTGCCAAGGTGTGGCAAGACTTCAAGGAAAAAATCTAAGTCAAGGATGCAGAGTTGGAGTCCACTTGTCAAGAGATCGGGGTCTTAAAAGCTTAACCTTTAAGGGCTTAGAGTGAAAATGAGTTCAATGCTAAAGCCTTGAATGTTGTCAAGGTCGTTTTAGCGAGCAACCTTGACATTGATTATTCCATGCTTTCGAAAAAGTACATTGTTGTTCTTGACGACTTCAAGAAGCAGCTCGAAGAGGACTCCGAGGACGAGTTTGGACCCATCGATGATGATGATGACGAGGACACGGTCTCAGACGATCCTTCGGTCGATGCTCCCCCTCCCAACATTAGCCTTTCTTTGTTTTTGTAGGCGTTTTGTCCCCCATTTTTTTTTTGTTCTTCTTTGTAAAGACTTACATCAATACAATCAATTTTTCCTATTGAATCTCTCTAAGGGTTGTGTTCATTTTTACTATACTTTTTATTTATGATCGAATGTATTATGCATTAGTAAATCGAACCAATAGTGAACATATAAGATCGTTACCATTGGGCCTCTTCAGCTTGTTTAGGTAAGACCGTTATTAGCATATTTTGTTATTGGCATATTTTGCTATTAAAATTTTTCTAAGTGTTGTGTTTGATTTCACTACATTTTTTATTCGTGGTCGAATGTATAATGTATTAGTGAATTGAATTAACATCGAACACTTAAGATCGTTACCCTTGGGCCTCTTCAGCTCGTTTTATGGTAAGATTAGTGATCACTTTGAGATCGTTGCCCTTTGGCCTCTTCAACTCGTATAGGTAAGATCGGTGATCACTTTGGGATCGTTACCCTTAGGTCTCTTCAGCTTGTATAAGTAAGATCTGTGATCACTTTGGGATCGCAACTCGTATAGGTAAGATCGGTGATCACTTTGGGATCATTACTCTTAGGCCTCTTCAGATCGTATAGGTAAGATCGGTGATCACTTTGGGATCGTTACCCTTGGGCCTCTTCAACTCATATAGGTATGATCGGTGATCACTTTAGGATCTTTTAGTATAAAGATAACAAAATGAAGAATTCCACTTGGTACAAACAATGATTTTTTGAATAATTCCTTTTATGGATCGTTTTTATTGAGTTTAACGATTAAAAAAGTGATTTAGTGACCTTAAGGTTGTGAATTTACAAATTAAGGTCCCGCTGAGGGTTCGTGACTCGCTAGTTCGCGAACGCCCACAGGAGACTTGTCTTCCTTGGTCTTAAGACATGCCAGCTCACTGGTAGTATCTTCTCAGGTGTTCAGAATGCCAAGCTCATTGAATTGTTTTATCGCTTAACTCCTCCAAGTGATAGGTCCTAGGTCACACAATGCCTGCGATCCGATAGGGTCCTTCCTAATTGGGGTCAAGTACTCCGGCGTATGATTCTCTTGTGTGAGTTATCACTTTGCGCAATACCAGGTCATCACAAAATGAAGTCTTTATTCTTGACTTTGTTGTCAAAGAATCTCTTCATTCTTTGTTGGTATGAGGCAAGGCAAACTTGTGCAGTAGTGCAGCGTTCTTCACCAGGTTATGACTTAGCTGCATCAACATATTGTTGTAATCTTCGTTGTATGTGTCTCTTCGCAACGATCTCGCGCCGAATTCTATAGTTATAATGGCTTCGCAGCCATGCACCATTGAGAACGGGGTTTCACCCGTAAAAGATCTACGGGGTAGTGCGATACGACCACAGGACTTCAGGGAGGTCTATAGGTTGGATTGCATGGAAGAACATGGATTTGAAGCACATAACATTATACTAAGCATGCTAGGACTGTTAAAAAAAATTCAATCAAATTGACTTAAATAAGGTACATACTTGTTACCTTAGTTCCTTAGTAGCTAGGAGTTCTTCTAATTTCAAGAGAAATTAGAAAAAGAAAGTCCATACCAAGGAAAAGATGAAGAATTGTCCAAGAGAGAATTTTAGGGTTTTTCAACTTTTTTCTACTTATTAAAAAATGCAATATCATTTTCTTTATATAGGTGTATCAATAAAAAAATTCACAATTGTTTTGGACACCCTTAAACAATTTCATAATTGTTTTGGAGTTGCATATAATTCCATAATTATTATGAGGTTATTAAACTTCTCTAAATTATGAAATTATATTCACATTTAATCATAATTAACAATTTACTCTTAAATATTTACATAACAATTTAACCCTTAAATTGTTTATATGTTTACAATTACAACTCATTATTAAATTCAATTTAATATAAAGAAAATGATTAATTATGAATTGGTATTACACTTAATTCCAACTAGCAATTTAACTCTTAAACTGTTTATAATTACAAATACAACCCTCTATTGAATCTAAGTCAATGATAATAATATAAATGACTTTATTATCCTTGGTAGGTGCTAGCTAACCTTGGATAATCAACTCTCTTTGGTTATTTCTTCATTCTCCTTAGTTTTTATGTGTGACCTCTTAGGTTCACTGTGGCCTAGCTGTGGGCCCAATATCGTAGTCTGTTCCGATATGTTTTGTTATAACTCTTTATGATTGAAACTCTGTAATGCCCACTCTGAAATGCATAAAAAGTATTAATATTGTATATTTCATTCTCATACCCTTAGTATTAATCCTTTGAAATTTCCTTAAAGGAAATAAAAAGAATTATTGTTAAATCTTCACTAGGGGTAAAATGGTCTTTTCACAAGGAATTAGAAGAA
>WYDK02000041.1:9188104-9213187 GCA_009867345.2 Toxicodendron radicans
TGCCCTAAAGCCAATAATATTGTAATTGACTCTTTGTAAAAACATGATTAATTTATAATAAAAGGCATTTTCTATATCGGACACTAAGTATGTACGACCATATGAAATGATATATGCCCTGAAGATTGGTTAAATCATGATGAGAGTATCAAGTGTTTAAAAGCTTGATAATGAGAACTTTATGATCAAATAAGATTGACATTCTTAAAACGTCCATAGCTCTAATGTTATTCTGAATTAAGGGCACATATAATACGGTAAAGCTATCATCGTGTTGAACGACCCTGCTGAAAGACAGTGACAGATCTCGTTTGTCAGAGTTATTAGGAGATAGCTTGGTGCGACACATGGGTGCTTACTTTACGAGCAAGTTCACTGGACAGACCCATCAGAGGATTCCATATAGATGGTAACCCAAGTGTCTATGGAACAATCCTCTAACGAATGGTGGTGCATGTGATCCTTTAACTTGAGATCACCGGAGTGCCACACGTGAACATTGGTGTGGTTTGACACTACCCCAACGTAACTCTCTTTAGAGTTATCAAGACGGTAGTCGTTGGCCATATTGAGAAGCACGTAGTGACTATGGTGGATTGACACATCACTCTTGGATGCGGGAGACATTATCTCAGGTATATATTCGATGAGTGATTACGACCCCAAATCTATGGCCGCAGTGAAATTGAGTTAGTGCTCAAATCCAATTTATATTTTGGTTGTCACTCGGATAATCTGATATGAATACATCGAGTCACTCATTTGAAGTTGACACTACTTATATACTTCAAGTCTTGATGAGATAAGAGATGACAAAAGAATTGAATTGCATAGTAACCATACCATTGACAAGTTTCAGTTTTGCTGAATCTAAATCTATCGAGTGGACATAATGTATGGCTAGAGACCAATCTTGGTATGTGTTCGGTGAGCCGATTATTTGGGTTCTAATCGTAATACCGTACACTGCTGATACGATGAGGAGCCTACGGGTCACACACATAAAAGGTAATAAAATGAATCATGGAAAATGATGAAAATGGTATTTTTGTCATTTTCATGTATAAGGGTATTTTATTAATCTCACACGGGCAATATAATTGCTAGAGTTGTAGCCTAAATTTAATTAATAATTAAATTAATGAGATTGTGTTAATTTAAGTATATTTGTTTGGTATATTTAAATTGAATTAATTAATTGTATATTTATTAATGTTAATATAAATGTCTTTATTTATATTAATTGATTTAATAAATAATACTAATAATTAATTAATTAAAAGGGAATAATTGGCTATGGGGACTCTATTCCTAATTGGAATATTAGACTATTCCTATATAGAATAAGGTTTTAAGTTTCCTATATAAAGGAAACTTAATTCCAATTAATTTAGGAAGAATTATTATTCTACTAAGAGAATGAAAAAGAAAACCCTAGCCACCCTTTTGACAAAAACGTGAGCCACCTTTTTGGAAAGAAAAATCTGAAATTTTTCTATGATTCCTTCACCCACTCAAGTGTTCTAGCAAATCCTGTGAGTGGATTATCTTCATGTGGACGAGTACGTGCGGTTCAATATTAAATTGAAAGCTAATAGTAATGTGAATAGTTACTGGTATAAAACCGAAAAGGTGGAGCCGTCAACGTAGGTATAAATCCATCTCCGGGTTTATCTTAATTGTTCATAATCAAAATATATATATTCTACATCTGGATTCATGGGTTATGATTGTTTAAACTTTTTATTTATAACGTTTCTGCTGTCGTTTCTATTTAAACAAATTCTTACAGGAACTTCATCTTCATATGGTAGATTGAGGTGACCGCTTTCAATGTCCTTAGGAGAGGTCGTCCCATTATTACATTCATGGCGGTTGGGCAGTCCACGACCAAGAAATCTGCGATCTTGATGGTCGATGGGATGCTTCCTACAATGACTAGGAGGGTGACCATGTCTTTTGGTATTAAAGAGTCATTTGTGAAATCGTGCAGAGGTTCGTTAACGGGCTTTACGTAACTCTCCTTTAACTTCACTTGGAGGAAGACATCATAAAAGAGGACGTTCACGGAACTTCTATTGTCAATGAGTACTCTGTGAACTTTCTTATCGCCCACATATCACAACCAGTGTGTCTTCGTAGGGATGGTGGAGACGGACTGCATCTTCTTCGCCAAAATCGATCTTTTCGCATCGCCTGAGAAAGTTGGCGAAGCCTGTCTGGCTTCCCGGGTATAACAATCTTGGGACCGCTTAGAATTTCAGGAAATGTGCGGTCCCCCAAAGATTGTGAAAAGTTCACTTCCCCCCGAACTTGGTGGAAGTTGCAGAGACTTGTCTTTACGGTCTCGATCTTTCTGATCGCGATCAAAATGGTCAATAAAGTTCTTCAAATGGCCCTTTTGAATGAGGTCTTCAATGGCATTACGCAGTGACAAACATTCATTAGTGTAATGTCCTACGTCCCTGTGATAACGACAATATTTATTGCCATCTCTGTTCGTTTTGGGCCCCCTAAGGGGCTGACATGCTGGCAAAAGTTCATTATCCAGTTTTAGCACTTCGCTGATTGTTGTGTTTAATAGAGTGTGAACCTAGGGACGTTGCAAAGGTGCCTTGTGTTTCATGGGCTCAAACCTAGGTTTTCCCCCCGATCATTGTTTTTTCATTGATCATTTTGCTGATTATTTCGAGGATCGACACGAACAGATGCATTTTCTTGGAATACTTTTCATGGGGGTGCACTTGTGGAAGCCCCCAAGTCCCTACCTTGTAACGCAGCGACATAGTTTTTAGTCCTTTAGAATTTCTCCATGAGTTGGTAAAATCTTGGGAGGGAAACGTAATCCTCCTTTTGGAGCTTGTTCCATAATTCAGTCTGAGGTCGCAGATCTGCTATTATCAAGGTGCGAACAACTTCTTCTGGTACGTTGGTTACTTTATGGAGTTCGGTGTGGAACTGCTCCAAATAAGACTTCAAGGATTAGCCCTTTTCTTGTTGGATGGTGCTCAAATAGTTTAAGGGCATGGAGAACTATTTGTTCGCCTGGAACTAGCGTAGGAACAACGAACTCATTCTGCTCCAAGAATCGACGGTGCCAGCTGACAACGATCTGAACCATCTCTTTGCTGACATGGCTAAAGTGACTATTAGGCAACATCACTTGGCCGAATTGGAGCCCTATGGAGTTCCATGATGTCGTTGAAGACGAACATGTGATCCTGGGGATCGTTGTTACCATGGAATGCTTTCATGTCAGGCATCCAAAAATTGGCAAGCAAATGAGCCTTCAAAACGTCGGCGGAGAATGTAGAGGCCTCCGAGCCTGTATTCTGCTCATCACGACGAGCTTGAAGATTATCCAGATCCCATTGTAATTCTTCGATCTGAGAAGTGTCATTGGCAGGCTAAGATCGTGGTTGAAAATCCACACTTTCAGCCATTTTTTACCGTTGTCACTATGTTCTCCTATCTAACAAGTAGTATTTTTAGAGATCACGAGTCGGTATGTTACTCAAACCTCGAGGCAATCTGGGCCCATTCGTTTGTGGTTCTCTGTAGGTGAGATGCACCAGCGAATCTACCTCCTTTTGATAAGGGGCACGAGTAAACTGGTGATATCTAGACCAAGGTTGTTGGGTGTCCCCCCCCATCTCCTCCTACGTGATGAGCACACGGGTTATTGTACCTAGGTTATTACCCTCAGGCCAATTGGAATGGCGATTATCTAGCATGTTCGCTCGATTCGACCTCCGAGCCCATGCACGGATTGGTTTTGCATGACTTCGTTACCAGATCGTGTCCGCGCCTGATTGTTCATGTACGACGTTTCTTGGGGATCGAACCTTGCATAATGCCCTTTCGATCGAGGATCAAAAGGGTCTGATCATTGATCCATTATGTCTAAACGCTGAGTGATCGTTTGGATTGTTCTATCGAGTCTGTCGATGTATCGTCATAGCTTCGGGTCCAGGTGGGGGACAGTTGCAGTGGATACATCGAACATCGGATTGGTGAGGTCGAAGCCTCCGTTCATTTCGTTGCATTCCGTAGCACCTGTTGACTGGACAACAGGGTTTTTGTTTCATGGTTCCTTCGATGCTTTTGGTGCCATTCGAATTGAGTGTGAACAGACTAGGGTTACGAACTGGGAATGTGGTGGTCACAATAGGGAATGGATTTAGCCCTCAGTCTAGTGTCAAACTATTAATGCCTGAAATCGCACCAACAAAAAAAATCACTTGCAGGTTGTTCCGATCCTACACGTGTTTTATGTTTACTGGTGAGGGCAATCTGATTCGTTTCAATTCGTTAATTAATACTTAAAAATAAATAACACAGGTCATTTTTATAGTGGTTCAGAGGCTTGATAGCGAACTTTTACATCCACTGTTCGTACATTTATATTGAGGTTACAAAATATATCGTTGCGATCTGAATAAGTGAACACAATAACTCTAAAGAGAGAAAGTGCTACTTGAGAACTTTTGCTTAGTTTTCTTGAGAGAGAACTGATTTCAAAGCTTCTAGGATCCCAAAAACGTTTAAAGGAGTCATCTATTTATAGGGGAGAGAGTGTAGGTCCCACCGGATAGATGTAAGTCTTTGGGATGAATGGAAGCATCTGTTCATGAGCTAAAATTCATTCACTTTGGTAACCTCACTGATAGACACGTAGTGCGACCTCATAGGTCGGATGATGTCATCACTATGTAAATCTATTTTTACCCCATAACACACATCAATTTGTAAATGTAGCATTATTAGAGCATGTTTTATTCACGAGTCAAAAAAGATTATTTAAAGCCATAAATATATATTTTTTTTAAAAATTAGATTGTTTGGTTGCTAAAATTTAAAATAAACTATTTTATAACTTATCTCTTTTTGAGCTCATTTAAGGTGTTAAAATTTCAAAAATACCCTTATTCCATTTTATATATTTGACTTGATTTATTCTTATATAGTTAAATCAATTTTGGTAAATTAACACTAAAAATTTCTTTTACATTTTCTTAATCAACAATTTTTCATAAAGCTTTTCTTCTGTTAGTCATTTTGATTCGTTCTTTCCGCGTTTGTTGGTGTAGGTGTTTGTATGTTGTCCTAGGCTTTTCTTTTAGGAATTTATATGGGCTTTCTACTGCCTATATACATTTTGGAATATTTACATTAATAAGACAAGATTTAATCTGAAAAGAGTACTTTTATGACATTAATTAGGTCAATAATTACCAATTCAATTTTTGTAATTCATATTCTCTAGCTCTACATTAACTATAAGTTAATAATAAAAATGAATATTTGATCATATATGTATAAAAATAAATACATAATACAAAATCTTTAAAAGAGTTTAAATCTTGACGAGTCATATTATATTTAAATTTATAAAAACTACTAAATTAGGAATTTAATTTATCCTAATATATATATATTATCTAGCCAGCCACTTGTCACCCTGTTATAGGACAGAAATTCATACCTGGCAAGATCTTCCAACCATCAATCATATCAACATTATAAAGATCTTCCTACGTGGCAAAAATGGTCCCACAGTATCTTTCATAACCAACAAAAACAAAGAAATAGATTTAAGGATATAGCATCAAGATAAAGAGATAAGGCCTCATACTTCTCATTGGCTAATCCAAAATCACAGACGCATCTCAACCGTCCGATCAATAAAATCAACCACACTAACCCACATTCAACGACAACCACAAGTGTTGCTACAAAGCATGCACTAGACACTACTAGAACCACTACTCTACCCATCTTCCACCACTTTCTTCACCGGAATTCCCTCAGAAAATATGGCAACCGTCACAACACAAGCCTCGGCTGCCGTGTTCCGGCCATGCGCTTCCAAATCCAGGTTCCTTAATGGCTCTTCCGGTAAATTAAATAGGGAAGTGTCCTTTAAACCAGTCACTTGTTCCTCATCAACTTCTTCTTTCAAAGTTGAGGCCAAGAAAGGAGAGTGGTTACCGGGTTTGCCTTCACCTGGTTACCTCAATGGCAGGTACAGAACTCAACTCAACAGAGGTTTAAAGACGATTTGTTCATTTCTTAAGGTGATTAATTTATAATTGAGTTCATTAGAAGCTAAAGATTGTTTTTTTTTTATGAATGCAGTCTTCCAGGGGACAATGGATTTGACCCGCTAGGTTTGGCTGAGGATCCGGAGAACTTGAACTGGTATGTTCAGGCGGAACTTGTTAACGGGCGGTGGGCGATGTTGGGTGTTGCAGGAATGCTGTTGCCGGAAGTTTTCACCCAGATCGGAATTATTAATGTGCCCAAATGGTATGATGCTGGGAAAGCTGAATACTTTGCATCGTCGTCGACCCTTTTCGTTATCGAGTTCATCTTGTTTCACTATGTGGAGATTAGAAGATGGCAAGATATCAAGAACCCAGGAAGTGTGAACCAGGACCCTATCTTCAAGCAATACAGCTTGCCTCCTAATGAAGTTGGCTACCCGGGTGGCATTTTCAACCCATTGAATTTTGCACCAACTCTTGAGGCCAAGGAGAAGGAAATTGCCAACGGTAAATAACCTAGAAATGGGCTTTTCTGTTTTGTAGAGAAATATTTTGTTTGTGCCTACGCTAATGATTTATGATTTTTGAATATGCAGGGAGATTGGCGATGTTGGCATTCTTGGGATTTGTGGTTCAACACAATGTGACAGGAAAAGGACCATTTGACAACCTCTTGCAGCACCTCTCAGACCCATGGCACAACACCATTGTTCAAACACTAAGGGGTTACTAAATCAACTGTCTTTCTTTTGCAACCATTTTGAGTGAGATTTGTGCATCAATGTAAACATGGAACCTTCAATGTACAGGGGAACTTACATGGCATTTATATTATTGTTTACATTACTTGCCCTAATTAAAATTTACTTTCTGTAGCAAGAATGAATACATGCAAACATCTGCTTGAAAAACCCATTTTAACCATAACTATGATTTTCTACAAAGTATTATGTACAGCTTGGGTGACTGATGCGTATATTATCAGAATCCTATCCCTGTTACATAAATCATTTTGACGAAAGTTAAAAGATTTCATATTTACAGATGATCTAGTGAACCTGTTTGATTAATATACTACAAACTGCTAAAATGAACACTTCACAAATTAAACAAACCATCTATCCATCTCTTAGTTGCTAATCTTATATCACAAACTTCATCTGGTAACAGGCCAAACTACACACAATGGTTACAGATGGAAAAACTTGTCTAATGCACATCAACTTCACAGCTATCAACCGTCTCATCCGTTTAAAAACATGCTGACTCATGAAAGTTGATTTTGTGGCTGCAAAAACAATGAAATTAATAGAAAATCATTAAGGCAGACAGTCTTCAAAAACTAAAGGCCAGAAACTATCAAGAAATAGACACAAGAACATGAAGAACAAGAAAACTCCTTTCATACAAGTTTATCACAACAGTTAAGCTTTATCTTTGATCAGGAGAGTTATGCTTTACCCTGGTTTAGATTTGAACCTCATTCCAAAACAATAAGAAAATAAAAATAAAGAGAGAGGGAAGAACTCTTAGTCTAGCCCAAATTTATAGAAATGGATTATATATCATGTCTTCACATGGAGAGTTATAATTACTTGATCTGTGAGGGTAGTTATCTTTAAATGAAATGAATGATAAGAATATCCATTAGTCTAAGATTATTTTTTTTTCTCTTATTTCAGTCATACGATAGAAACACCACCTCCCACCATGTAGTACTTTATCTGTGACCACCCATGGCACCAGAAAAGGACTCAACTTCACATGAAAAGTCAATCAAACATTTCCTTTAGCGACGCAACCGAAATAGCTACTGAAATGTACCAGGTCGAAAAGTTAAGATTTACATAGTTTTTACAAAGCAGTCAAAAATTTATATTTCTAAATTTAGAATAAAAAATATAATAGCAATAGCTTCCAACTATTAGGAGAGTTCATCTATCTACGTCAGTTGATATAGCACATTCTGACTCATAAGAATTTTTTATTTCAGTATCTCATTTCTACCAGAAAAGAGTTTAATGTAGTGAAGCTAAATTCTACTACGAATAAGAAATGTGGGTATATTCATCTTTCTATTTCAGGTTTATCAAGACAAAATGCAGATATCTTCACTGCCAATTGGGACCTAAAACAGTATATGGAGACACAGAGTTATCATAATGATTGCAAAGTGTTGACACCACAGAGTGCATTAACATCAACCAGACTCTTTATTTGCTAGCACCTAATGATTAGAAATTTAAGACAATTGGCTACAGTCAGCACTACTATGTATGGTTCTTGCTCTTTGTGAGTGATTTGAACTGAAAGAAATACAAGGATTTTTGAAAATAGTGGAGGAGAAGAAATTGGTGCTTGTTAGGAATCCCACAATAGAAGAGAAAGAGGTGAGCATGTGGGTTATAAGGGCTTGGACACCCTCCCTTGGCAACCCAGTTTTCCAAGGTGAGTTCTACCCAAACCCATGAAAGACTCATTGTCCAGCCCAATTGTTTGAGTTATTGGATGAGTCTTTATCAAATAGTATCAAAGTCATGATCCAGCGCTTGCGTGGCAGGCTGACTTTGGGCCTAAGCTACTATCCCAAAGAAGGGTGGATCGGCCCGAGGTAAGGGGATTCACGAAGTCACCCAAGGGGTAAAGAGGTCGACGTGGACGTCGGTTGTAGAAGCATGGTGGTGTGTTAGGAATCCCACATTGGAAGGGAAATGGGTGGGTATGTGGGTTATAAAGGCTTGGATACCCTCCTTTGGCAAACCGGTTTTCCAAGGTGAGTTCTAAACAAGCCCATAAAAGACTCACTGTCCAACCCAATTGTTTGAGTTATTAGATAGGTTCCTATCAATGCTCTATGGGACAAAAACAAGTTTTAGGCATCTCTTTAGGCTTTTGTCTCAAAAGCTTGAAGACACATATTTTTCATTGTCCATCTTTAATTGGTTAGGAGTTGTAAGTTATTCTGGTCTTTTGGGTCCATTGAAGCTCCATTATACTAATTAAGAAGCCAACATGTTTCAACTAATAAAGAAACAGATTCTTTCCACTTACGGGTACTGTACATCCAGAAAACGACACATGATTGACAAGTCAATAAAATGAAACTCAAACAAAGTTGATCAATCTATTATCATGGATCCTAATCCTTCGTGGAATTCAAAAAAGGGAAAACGTAGGTGGAAATAATCTTACTTGCTGGTATGAGTTATCATCAAACATGGAAATGCCACAAGGCCCAGATGCAGAAACCCAATCATGATGCCCATTGCCATACACGGGTCTGGGGAGTTCAAAGTTGCTATTGACTTGATAAAGTGCAGGATGTCCTTGCAAGTTCATCTCCATCTCAGGCTTCAACTTCTTATCATCTGGCATATTCAAACTACTATATGGAGGGTATGAATATTGCTCCCCAAGTTGTAGACTCAAGCATGCACTACTACTCAACTCATTCAAAGCACCACCTCCATGTCCCATATTATCAGCTTGCACTGAGTTGGCAACCTCTATTTCTTTACCATTGCCCAAGAAACTAGAATAGACTGGTATGGAGCCATCTTCTGAGCACCTCATATCACTGAATACACAAAAACCAGAGGGTTACAAGAAACAACAGAAGGGAAAAGAAATCTATGTTATTTCAGCCATAAGAATTAAACAAGAAATGAAGAATAGAATAACAAATAGATGAGAACATGAATAAAACTTCATAGTATAAAAATCCAGATTGCCAGGCAGTATAATACTTCATGAAGATAATATTCAGCAGTAAACTGAAGGTACTGGGACATTAAATTTCAAGTTATATATATATATCACCGGTAAAACTCACCTTCTACGTAGGAAATTTGGCTCATTTTGTACTAAAAGATGTTGACAGTCCGTATTTGGAAGCCATGATAGAAGTTGGGATTCTTGTACACCACTCATCATCAAAGGTAAATGCATTCCATTCTGAAGTGATGCAACAAAAGCACATATAAGATTTTGTGCCATTTGTGTGTATGTGTCTGGGAAAGAGAGAGAGAGAGAGACTAATGCCCCAGATTGAGAATCTGTTTACCTGACTGGTAAAATCCAGTGGCATAAGCTGGTGCTTTCCAAAATTTTCCTGCCAGGAGAGGAATATCAGGTAAGTCAGTCACATCAATTTATTATAAATTGCTATTACAGGCAGGTAAATACTTTGCACTACGTCTTCAAAATCTTTCAAACAGAATTCAGGATACAAGTTCTATAATTTTAACCCATTAAATCATGATTAGCATCTCAAAAGCCTGTTTTAAATTGTCAAGTTGCAAACAAATAGTTACAAGATCTGATTATGAGTCTTTTGATGTCAGAATAGATAACTATTTCCAATTTGAAGAGTCGCCCCCTGGTCTCAACCCAATAAATTTCAGTAGAAATTAGGATCTTTTTCTTTTTTCCTATAGTGGATCATTTACGACATTACGATCAATTACAGTTTCCACCATCTGCTTTTGCAAATGTGTAAAGATAACTTAAATAACTTCAAAGTTAATACAGAAGTAATATTGAACTAGGTAATCCACTTCCATGTCTGAATGATATTATGACTATTTTCTCAATGTAAAGCAATATGTACATAGATATGAATTCAACAGCTTCACCAAGGGAAAGGAATATCTATGAAATGTTACGAATTGGGTCATATGAAAATGATTAAATGAACAAATTTCATACCTTGTGCAGACTAATGCGGTTAATTGATTCTCTCAGTGAGTCTTCCATCTGCCTAAGATGTTCCATGCTGTCAACATTGCTAGGATTACTCCAATAACTGAAAGAATGGCATTATGAAGTAAGAAAGGCATAAGAGAAAATCCGATATCCATAATTCTAAATAGCCAATCATATATTTTCAGGTTTGTATTCATGTGTTCTGCTTCTCATGATATACGTGGTATATGGAAGTAGTTAAAAGATCAGAGGGAAAGTATAGATATACTTGCTGGGCAGTTATACTTGAAAAAATATTTTAAATTTGCAGATGATATTGAGAAAATTCTATATCATACACTCGTTTGTTAATGGGCCATGTAAGGCAACAGAGGAAGAAATTAGACAAGAATAAGCTGGCAGGGCTAAATTTTAGATTGCCAGATGCAAAAGAGCTCACCTTTGGCAGAATTTAGACCTGAGTGTTTTCTAGCAAAAAAATGAATTGTTCGCAGAATATATACCTAGAAGCCAGCAAATAATTGTTTGATCCTTAACCAGCACATATGTGGACTGTCATATCCAAAGAATGGTGTGTATCTGTGTGTGCTTTGATAGACCAATTGTTACCCAGGTCTATGTGAGGAAAAGGACTAAGGGCAGGAGCAAAGGGACAGGGTATTGAGGTGTGTGAGTAGGAGTTAGTTAATTGGGGAGGTGTACGTGGCTGAATGACATAAAGTGAGAGAGAGTATGTAAGTAACACTGTAATTCTGAGTTTATAAGTGTTTCACTGATTTCTTGTGATTTTGAGAATGGAATTGCTTAGTTTCTTATCATGCTTCCACGTGTATTAAGTTAATATCAGTCAAATAATGAAATAATGAGCTAATTATGTGAATCAGTTTTGATCAGTGAAACTTAATGATGCCAATTTCATTCAAGATGAAATGGATTGACAGTAAAACTGAACAATTAAAAATTGACTGAAATATTTTATACAAAATATATTATAGCAGTCCCCTATTGAGCAACTACTGGTCTCTGAAAACTTATTCTAAGGCTCTGACTGCAAAAAGGAACAATTCTAGAAATAAGAAAGTGTCACTCAACAAAGCAATATACACAGGGGCACACAAGTAAATATTTTTTCATATATTACCATTGGAAAAAGGATGCAGCAGTTGATAAAAGCAAAAAAACAAGAAGCGAAGGTAAGGCACAAAGCATTTGATTGGAGCTGTATTTTTAAATCAAAAGATAAGATTATGGAGCCTCCAAAGCTCTTACCACTAACTGTGCAGCTCCGACATTTAAAAGAATAAAATATAAATTTATACACAACATTAAATTCTAAATCACACTGGTATAATCAGTGAGTTCTTATTGCATATATGTTTCATGATAACATCAGATCTACAAGATCAACAAGAAATAAGGAACTCTTTAATAACCAAAACCCCTAAGGCGCACCTCAATCTCTTGTGTACTTTTGTAAGTTGAGCTTGCAGTAGTCTGACTTGATCTGTCAACTCCTACAGATAACGACAAAACAATTTTATTGACATGAAAAGTAAATTCAGAATATCAAAATAACCATAAATATTGACGATGTTAAAAGGGATTTGTACCTCAACTGCTTGAGTGCTGCAAAGACAAATATATTAATATCGGTATTCAGATCCTTCAAAAGATTTTACTCGAAACAAAATCGAAAGCTTGACAAAACAATTAAATACCTTGCCCCCAAAAAGTCCTGAATGTTTACATCGTGGTCCAACTTCTTAAATGTTTTCTTCAGTGCCTATAATCTCAAAAAGAACGCAAAAATTGTAAGCATGAATGACTACAAAGAGTTAATGTCAAATCTATTCTTAATACGAAAAAAGCCCATGAACAAAAAAGCTTATTTGAGAGATGGGCTGCAATCAGCTTACTTCAAGGCTCTCCAATTTCCTGTAGCAGTTAAATGAAAAATACTTAGTTGTAGTGCATAGCAAATTTAACTAAAACAGTAAAGGAAAAGTCAGAATCATAATTTCAGTGTTAGTTTTATCATACCTTTTAGCTCTTTCCTGAGGAGTTAATTGAGCAAATCTTGCGATTATCTCTTCAATATTACTGAAAAAATAAGAGATACAGCAAATTAATGATATGGAAAATATTTAAAAACCATAGTAGTTGTATTCTATTTTGGTATCAAACGATATTTTGCTGTTGAACTTTTATTCTGAAATAATAAAAATATAATAATAAAATAAAATAAATAAAAGGCTCCTATCCACATTGCTCAGAGTTCAACAAAAGTTGTTAAATCCTTTTCAACAGAAATGGAAAATTAAACACTTGTTCTCAATATTTTAAGGAACTACAAGAACTTGCTATTGTACCTGAAATGCTACAAACATGGAGCTGAAAGTAAAAAATCACTGCTTCAGTTGATCCCAACAAAAATGATACACAAATTATACAAGAGACATGAAAAGAAATAGTATTTTTGTCTTAACCATTAATTTTACCCATACGTCCCACCAAAAGTGCCTAAAAAGAATCAAATAATTAAGCACCCTTCGTTTCTTCATAATATATTGGTGAACTTATTGCTATATGATGTGGCTTTCTACATCCAATTTAAACTTATAGTTTATGAATGCAAACATGGTTACCATGATCTTACAAAGACAATGACGACAAAAAATCCCTGAAATTTAAAACAAACACACTTATTCTGTTTATTCATAGATTTCTTCTTGCATGCCACAAATATTTATTTCGATTTGTAAGGGCAATGTAAAGGAGCCAAAAAGAGTAGAGTTAAAAAACCTGCAATAGCTATATACATATTCTCTAACAAAATTCGTCATATGATTGTAAAATGCATTCTATAGTTGTTATTAAACGTTCAGCAATTAGTGAAGGAAGGACTCTAAAATGATCTGAGATATGCAAGCTCTTCCTGGAAAATCATACCAATAAAACTCATAATATCTCCCAACTGAACAAAGCATGCATGTTTGCTTCTCAATATACCTTCGTTGTCCATGGAATAATGTAGGTCGTCCAGTCGGAGAAAACATGAGAAGGACTATATCTATGTCACACAAAATTGATAACTCCCTAGCTTTCTTTAAGATCCCATTTCTTCGTTTCGAATAAGTCACTTGCCGGTTGCTAGTGCTCTCTAATCTCTTTATCTTTAACTTAACCCTTCCCATCCTGCAAATTGAATAAAGATCTCTTAAATGCTCATAACCCCTTGAAATTTCCAATATCCAAAAACAATTGATTTGAAAATTTTACTCACTTCAGTTTGAAAAATATAAACTTCTCCAACTGAAGCTCTCATCCCAGGCACTACCACTACATAACCATTTACTTTTCACCAAAACTTCATACCCATAATTTGCAAAAAAGAAAAAATGAAATTGCTAATAAACATAGCATGGAACATCAAAAGCAATTAAATTTGATCGACGTCACCAAAGAAAGGTGGAAAGACAGTAACAAGACCAATTCATTAAGAATATGAAATTTAAGCTTTAAAACCCAGAAAAAGAAAAGCAATTTACAAACAAGTCAAAAACTATATATATATATGTGTGTGTGTGTGTGTGTGTGTGTGTAACAAAGTTTTTTATTTTCTTCAAAAAGGAAACCCGCAGAATTTAGCAAAAGAAGGTGCAAGAAGACAAAAAATAGAGCAAAACCCAGGTGATAAAATCATGGAAAAAAAGAGAGAAGAAATTAAAGGGGAAAGGATTAAAAATAAATAAATAAACAAGAAAGGAAAGGGAGACAGGAGTAAAGTAATGGGCTTACAGAAATGTGAGGAGGGGCTAAGCTGTGATTTCGGTGGTTAAATTGAGCGGGACCAACCAACGGAAAATTGTGTGTAGAGAGAGTCTGTCCGAGTTTCCGTTTCTGCTAAAGTGTGAGCAACGGGCGGGGCGGTTACAACTTTGTTTTTTGTTTTATTAATTTATTTTTAATTATTTAAACCCATGTTAAAAATTAACCAAATTTTGGGTGCGTGTGTTAAACAAAATTAACCACCAATCTAAATCTTAAACTATATTAACCAACAACTATCAAAATTCCAAAATCATCCTCTATTACTCATTTTCTCTTATTTTTCTCTCTTATTCTTATAATTTGAAATTCAATTCTTGACAAATTGGAAAAATTATTTATTTCTTTAAAATTAAAGTTTAAGATTTGGTTTGGAAAGCATGGGTATTTTAGAGTTGGATTTTGTTGATGTCTAAAATCATACCAACAAACAGAACTCACTAGCATGTCGTTTCGATCATACACGTGTTTTTAGTTTACTGGTGAGGGCGATCTGATTTGTTATATAGTTCGTTAATTAATGCTGAAAAGTGAATAACAAATGTCGTATTTACAGTGGTTCGGAGGCTTGGTAGCAAACTCCTATATCCACTAATTGTTTATTAATTACTGAGATTACAAGAGTGGTTGTTGTGATCAGACTGAGCGAATACAATAACTATAGAGAGAGAAGTGTTACTAGAGAATCATTGTTGAGATTTCTTGAGAGAGAGAGGTTATTTGACTTCTAAGATCCAAAAGACGTCGAGGGGAGTCTTCTATTTATAAGGGAGAAAATACGGGTCCCACTGGACAGGTGTAAACCTTTGAAGTGAATGAGGGATAGCTGGCCATGAGTTGGAAAGCACTTCATTTGAATGACATCACTTGCGAATGCGTGGCGTGACCTCACATGTCGGATGACGTCATCATTATGTTAACCCTATTTTACCCATAACAAATACCCCTGACTTTTTGGAGTTCGAAAACTTCATTCATCAGGCAAACTGTCTTCGCCACCTTTGCATGGGATTGTAGACTTCTAGGGTCTCTTGGATTGTGGGCTCGTTGACTCTCGCGATCTAGATATCTGCGATCTGAATTCTTACAAACTAGATTTTTACGGACTGATGGTTGTTGATACGACGGGAGAAAACGAACCAAAGACTTGGACTTTCGAAGAGATCTTTCAGATTCTGTTGAACAATCTCCAATTTTCTCGATTTTTGGTTGCTTTTCCGAACTATCTTTCATTTATGGGAAATCTCATAAAACATTTAATGTGCTCCATGCGCATTTAATGTAATCCATAATTACAAACATTTTTTTAGGCGTAATAAATGTGCACGACAAGCCCAAGATAAATGTGCACGACAAGCCCAAGATGCGAACGTGGATCACGCGCCCACCAACACGACAACCGCTCTTTGCACAGATTGCTGACGCGTGGCGGCAACGCAAGGCCAGGATTCAGGCAGATATCGTCGTTGTTGATTGCTCCCACGTGGAAGTCATGAACATCCAGGATTTGTTCCCCGTTTGAATATAAACCAAAGAGGGAATACAAATCGCCACTTTTCTTCACGTAAACAAACTCTTGCCATTTTTGCTCTCAAACTCCAAACTCCACTGTCTCTCCATTTCCTTTGTTTTCAAGCTTTTCCTTCCTACCAAACATCATTTCGACTCTCTGGAAGGTTTCTAGTCACGTCTTGGAGTTCTTTTCTCGATCAGGTAACATTCCTTCTCACTTTCATGACATTATTCTTTATCGTTTTTCATCTCTGCCTCGCTAAGAAAATGCTGATTTGAGTGAGTTTCTTTTAGTTTTATGGGTTAGTCAAAGCTTGTTGGTGATGATAGTAGGGTTCTAGGTTTGAGATACATGCATTTTTCTGGGTTTCTTAAGTTTTCTTCCTTAAGTTCATCGTTTTCTTCTCAAACAAACTCATTTAGGGTTTTAGTGTTTTCAAGTTGTTTCAGCCACATCGGCGTGAGAAACACGAACATGAAGTTCGTTGATATTATTTTCTCTTTGAGCTCATCTTCGAGTGACTCCGATTTCGATTTTATTGATCTGTAGTCTTTCTCACCTCTTTTGGATGTTTTACCTTTGCAGACAAACTACCTAACAAATTCTATCAATTTCAGCGACCAAGGAGGATCATCTAATTTGTTATCAGTGACCACAATGGTTGATGATCAGACTGGAAACGTGAGCATCGATAAGAACGTCGTGGTTCTCAGAAGGAACCCTTGAAAAGGACCCCCAACATCGGGTTCTTTTGTTCTTATGACGATTGCCAAGAAGTATGTCTTTCAAGTCCCATTTTATAGGAGGAATAAAGGTGTCGCCTCCAGAGATGTCAACGATCTCTGAACCGATCTTCGAGTCTGAGGTGACCGTGTCTCTCTATCCTTTTGTGAGATAGGTGTCATTGTACTTTGGCTTGGCACAACTGCAATTCACCCCAAACGCATATCAGACAATGGTCAAGGTGTACATCACTTGAAAGGAAAACGATCTTGGGGAGTCGTCGCCTGCCGAACTCACCCTTTATTACTCGATTAAGAATAGCAAGAAAGAAGGTTTCTATTACCTTAGACTTAAGAAGACAATCAGCTCTAGCATCGTTGGAACACTTAGCAATGTGAGGGACTACACATCAAAGTATTTTTTCTTTGAGTATGACGGTCTCCGAACCTTCATGTCGAATCCACGTAAGGGTAGCTTCTACTTGTTGAATTTGTAATTGCTTGTGATTGCACTATCTAATCATCATCCTATTTGTTGTAGAAAATCGGTCCGATTCATTTTGGATTCAAGTGGATCACACAAGAATCCAAGCGTTAGGGGAATTACCCGAGGAGAAATGGACTTGTGTCGATCTCCTCACTAATGAGTTGTTGAAAATACAACTTCATTCACCAGGATGTTGATTACAAAGAGATGGTTGTAAAACCAAGTAATCACTATCTTCAATAGAACATTAGTTTGTTGGTTAGGAAACTCTATACAAAGACTAATCTCCCATGTTTTATTGTTCACAGCGGTCTCTACCAAGCGAAGAGCTAAAACTGCCTCTCAAGCTACCGTCAGTCTGGTACTACTCACAGTGTCCATGCTTGGAATCTAGATCTAGGAGCTAGCTAATCGTTCGGAGCATACGACTTTACCTCGTGTTCCCAAGGTCGGGGAATCCTCAACTCGTTAAGAGCAATTGCAAAAGTTGGCCTCCAAGGTCGTTGTACCAGCGGTCGATGTGTGTCCACCCAGCAATGTGAATTCGCCAATGGATCATGGCGATCAAACTGGGAAGCACAAGCATTCGTCTCACCACAAGAGACAAAAGAAGGAGAGGTCAGTTCGTATTGGTGATTCGGGGGGGATGAGTCTTCTAAGACCCTCGAATCTCTTCGCAACTCGATTGCCCAATTACCTGAGCATTTGCGTGCTTCTATTTCCATAATGTTCAATTGCGTGTAAAAGTTGCAATGAAAGGGATAGATGAGCGACACCAACCGCGGCCTGCTAAATCGGGCGGTCGGGGCTCAAAATGAGGTATATGCTCGTCTTATTTTGATTTCATGCCTTAACCAATTTCTTTCATCATTTGATTTTACTTTCTTTCTGTCGACAGGCCACATCAATTTTGATTTTCTTGCTCAACAAGGCTCGATTCTCTGCAAGCAATGAAGAGCGGATAGTAAACCTTAAAGCAAACTTGTTGAGTGCGAGGGTGGACAAGGCACTACTCAAGGGCCAATTCTATATTGAGCAGTCCAACTTTCAAAAGAAGTTGGACGCTGAAAAGAGCGATACCCAGGCTGCTCGGGCCGCTACTATGACCGGTGAGGTCGATTTAAGGTGAGAATGGAATCTACGGGAACAAGTTCAGGTCGAACTTATGAACCTGTAAGAGCAAATGGACAAGGTCTTTGAAGACCTCAAAGATTGCATGGTGCAACTGGCTGAGGCTTCTTAGCAAGTTGAACGTGTCAAACTTCACAACAAAGTTCTCACCAAGGACCGTGCTAAAGTATGAAAGAACTCAGAAGAAGCTCTCCGCAATAAGAACGCAAAGTTGAAGGTCGTTTTTCAAGAGACCGAGGCCCTAAAAATCAATCTTTATGGGCTTTGAACGAAGCATATATTAATGCTAAGGTTGTCGATTTGGCCTTGAATATCGTCAAGGTTGTTTTGGCGAACAACCTTGACATTGATTATTCTATTCTCCCGACCGGATACATCGTTGTTGTTGACGATTTCAAGAAGCAGTTCGATAAAGAGCAAAGAGAGAACTCTGATGATGAGTTTGGGGCTGCCGACGATGATGAAGACAAGGATATGATCTCAGACAATCCTCTTCCCGATGTGCCTCCCCAATAATAGCTTTTCTTTGTAGTTTCTTGTAGACATTTTGTTTTTTGTTCATCCTTATAAAGTTTTTGAACTTCGTAAAGACTTTCAATACAATCATCTTTTGATATTGATTTTACTACATTTTTTTATTCGTGGTTGAATATATAATCTATTAGTAAATTGAATCAACAATCGAACACCTAAGATCGTTACCCTTCGGCCTCTTCAGCTCGTTTTATGATAAGATTGATGATCATTTGAGATCATTACCTCTGTGGGCCGCTTTGACTCGTTTTTTTTTTGGTAAGATCGATGATCATTTGAGATCGTTACCTTTGTGGGCCTCTTCGGCTCGTTTTTTGTAAGATCGGTAGTGACAAATTTTGCCATTGAAATTTTTTTAAGTGGCGTGTTCGATTTTACTGCATTATTTATTCATGGCTGAATATATAATGTATTAGTAAATTGAATCAACAACGAACACTTAAACGTTATCGTTGGGCCTCTTCAGCTCGCTTTATGGTAAGATTGTTGTGAATGCTTTGGAATTCTCAACATAGAGATAACAATTGAGCGGTCCAACTTTCAAAAGAAGTTGGAGGCTGAAAAGAGCGATGCCCAGGCTGCTCGGGCCGCTGCTATGACCGGTGAGGTCGGTCTTAGGTGGGAACATAATCTACGGGAACAAGTTCAGGTCAAACTTATGAACCTGCAGAGCAAATGGACAAGGTCTCTGAGGACCTTAAAGAGTGCACGGTGCAGCTGGCTGAGGCTTCTCAACAAGTTGAACGTGTCGAACTTCACAACAAAGTTCTCACCGAGGACCGCGCTGAAGTATGAAAGGACTAGGAGGAAGCTCTCCGCAATAAGAACGTGGAGTTGAAGGCCGCTCGTTAGGAGATCGAGGCCCTAAAAACTCATTCTTTAGGGGCTTTGAGAGAAGCAGATATTAATGCTAAGGTCGTCGATTTGGCCTTGAATGCTGTCAAGGTCGTTTTGGCGAACAACCTTGAAATTGATTATTCTATGCTCTCGGCCTGATACATCATTGTTGTTGATGATTTCAAGAAGCAGTTCAATGAAGAGCAAGAAGCGAACTCTAACTATGAGTTTGGGGCTGCCGACAATGATAAAGACAAAGATATTGTCTCAGACGATCCTCTTCCCCAATATGCCTCCCCAATAATAGTTTTTCTTTGTAGTCTCTTGCAGACATTTTGTTTTTTGTTCGTCCTTGTAAATTTTTTGAACTTCGTAAAGACTATCAATACAATCATCTTTAGATATTGATTTTACTACATTTTTTATTTGTGGTCGAATATATAATATATTAGTAAATTGAATCAACAATCGAACACTTAAGATCGTTACCGTTGGGCCTCTTCAGCTTGTTTTATGGTAAGATTGATGATCATTTAAGATCATTACCTTTGTGGGCCGTTTCAACTCGTTTTTGGTAAGATCGATGATAATTTGAGATCGTTACCTTTATGGGCCTCTTCAGCTCGTTTTTTGGTAAGATCAGGAGTGGCACATTTTGCCATTGAAATTTTTTTTAGTGTCATGTTCTATTTTATTGCATTGTTTATTCATGGTTGAATGTATAATGTATTAGTAAATTGAATCAACAGCGAACACTTAATCGTTATCATTGGACCTCTTCAGCTCGTTTTATGGTAAGACCGTTGCGAATGCTTTGGAATTCTCAACATAGAGATAACAATATGAAGAATTCCACTCGAAGTCAACATAGCAATATCTTGAATAATTCCTCTTGTGGATTGTTCTTATTAATGTCAACGATTACAAAGATGATTCAATGATGAGGTCGTGAATTTACAAATGAAGGTCCATCTAAGAGTCTGTGACTAACTGGTTCACAAACACCTGCGAGATACTTGTTTGTTGGCGACTTACGAAATGTCGACTTACTGGTAATATCTTCTCAAATGTCCGAAGTGCCAAGCTCATTGAATTGCTTTACCACTTAATTCCCCCAAGTGATAAGTTTCAGGTCGCATTATGTTTGCGTTTCGATAGGGCCCTTCCCAACTGGGGCCAAGTACTCCAACTTTGGCTCTCTAGTGTGAGTCATTACTTTGCGTAATACCAGATCGCCACAAATGAAATTTTTTCACTTGACTTTGTTGTCGAAGAATGTCTTAATTCTTTGTTGATATGAGGCAAGGTGAAGTTGTGTCTTAGTGCGATGTTCTTCAATCAAGTCAAGACTCAACCGCATTAGCATTTCGTTATCCTTTTCGTTGTAAGTGTCTCTTCACAACGATCTGGCGCCGAATTCTACCGGTATCATGGCTTCACAACTATATTCCAAAGAGAAATGGGTTTCACCCATAGAAGTTCAAGGGGTCGTGCGATACGACCATAGGACTTCGCGGAGGTTGTCGAACCAATTCCCTTTAGATGCATAAAGCTTTGTTTTCAGAGTTTGCTTAATGATCTTGTTTATGGCCTTATCCTGTATGTTGGCTTGAGGTCGTGCAATCGAAGAAAAGTTGTTCTTGATCTCGAGATCGTTACAGAACTTGTTGAAATTGTCGTTATCGAATGGTTTGCCATTGTCAAAGATTATTGAATGGATAATCTCAAAGCGGCAAACGATGTTCTTATAGATGAAAGTCTGGATCTTACTTGTGATCATGGTTAGGGGCTCAACTTCCGCCCATTTGATGAAATAATCAACTGTGACCACCACATATTTCACCCCTTCTTTCTCTACTGGCATATGGCCAATTAGGTCGATCCCTTACATCGCGAACGGCCAGGGATTGGACATCATTGTTAGTCGAGTGGGGGTGCTTGTATGTTGGAGAATCGTTGACACTTGTCACATTTCCAAACAAAACCAATTGCATTGGAGAAAATCGAGGGCCAGTAATACCCTTGCTTGACGATCTTGTTGGCCAAGGATTCTCCGGCGGAGTGATTACTGCAAATGCCTTCATGGATATCACAAATAATGTAGTCCACGTCATCATTGTTTACACATCGTATTAATGGGGCGCTAAACCCCTTTCAGTATGGGGTGTCTCTAATCAGGGTGAAACGACAAGCTTTTGTTCGGAGAGCTTGTTCTTCAACTTGTCGTAGGGGACAGTTCATTCTCTTAAATAAGCAAGGATGAGAGTCGCCCAACTTTGCTGCAGATCAACTTGCATTACCGTTTGATTGGACGGTGTAGTGCTCAGAGCGAGAACAAACTTCACATAAATGCAGTCTGAGGCTTCTGATTCTAGCGAATAGGCGAGCTTGGCTAAAGCGTCGGCTACAAAATTCTCACGTAGCGAAATCTGATTGATCATGAGTTCTTGAGCTTTGCAAGCTCTGCCTTTGCCTTCTTTAGATAGACAATTATATTATTGTCATTTGCTTGTTATTCGCCCATGTTTGGTTCACTATCAATTGGAAGTTACTTCGGATGTTGATTAACTCGACTCTTATTTCTTTTGGTAACCGTAAGCCAGCGAACAGAGCTTCGTACTCAGCCTTGTTGTTCATTGCTTTGAAATCGAACTTGAAAGCCCTGTACATGCAAGTACCTTCAGACTAATCAGAACCAAACCGGCTCCAGCTCGTTTGGCGTTTGATAACCCATCAACAAACATCTCCCAAGTCAACAAGTCTTGAAGTTTCTTGCAGGAGTTATCGGAGTTGCTGGTGTTGCTTTTAGTTTGATTACTCTCTTTCCCATCAGGTCGTGCGAATGAGAATTCTGAAACGAAATCCGCCAAAACCTACCTCTTCATGGAAGTTCAAGGTCGGGATTGAATCCAATCAGACTTTTTACTTGCTTGATGTTTACAAGACTCTTTATATTCAACAACGCTTGAATCTTCTCCGAGTTTGTTTCTATCCCTCACTAATTTACTATGAAACCGAGGAACTTTGCCCGATGCTACCCTGAAGGCACATTTGAGGGGATTCAGCTTTATCTTGTATTGTTAGAGAACGTTGAAAGCTTCGGACAGGTGCAGAATTTGATCTGTGGTAGCTTGCAATTTGACAAGCATGTCGTCAACATAAACTTCCATTAATTTCCAGATCAAATCCTCGAACATTCAGTTAACAAGCTGCTAGTAGGTCGCCCCATGTATTCTTTAAGCTAAAGGGCATCATCGTGTAGCAATTGAGCCCACGATCAGTGATAAGCGTCATGTGCTCTTCGTCTGGCATGTACATGGGAATTTGATTATATCCAGAATAAGTGTCGATGAAACTAAGCAGTTTTTTCCCCAACGTGGAGTCAAAGAGCTGATCTATTTAGGGTAAAGGGAAACTGTCTTTTAGGCATGTCTTATTGAGGTCGACAAAATCTATGCAAGTCTGCCACTTTCCAGTAGATTTCCTCATAAGTACTGGATTTGCTACCCACTACAGGTAGCGAGATTCCCGAATGAAGTCGATAGAAAGCAATTTATCGACTTTGGATTTCAGAGCCAAATACCTTTCTGAATCCAGCACCCTTCTTTTCTGACGAACTGGGTGACTGGCCTAGTCGATATTGAGATGGTGGCAAATAATTTATGGGTTGATGCCCACCATGTCAGCGTGTGTCCACGCGAAAACATCTTGGATTTTTCGGAAAAACTTTATCATAGGCTTCGTGATCTCTTCACTCATATCACTCTCGATTTTCAATTTTCAGGTTGGTTTGTCGTCATCGACCTAAACCTCAACTAACTGCTCCATTGAGCCGTTGATCGGTAATTCTTCCTGAATGTACGAGTCAATGGAGTTCTCGACAGGGCCTAAGAGAGGCTTTGATATCTCAATAGCCATGGTGACTTTTGCTTTCAGTTTCTCTGCTAAACAAACAACCTTGTTATAACATAGGCGTGACTCCTCTTGAGATCCACACACTTCCCCTACACAGTGTGGGGTAGGGAACTTCATCTTCATATGGTAAATTGAGGTGACCCCTTTTAGTGTTCTGAGGAGAGGTCGCATCATTATCACATTAACAGCCATTGGGCAATCCATGACCAAAAAATCTGTGATCTTGGTGGTCGACGAGATGCTTCCCAAAGTCACTAGAAGGGTAATCATGTCTTTTGGAATCAAAGAATCCCCTGTGAAACCATACAGAGGCTCCCTTACTAGTTTCATATTGAACTCTTTCAATTTCATTTGGGTGAACGCATCATAGAATAAAATGTTCACGGTACTCCCGTTGTTGATGAGTACCCGGTGAACTTTGCTATCGCCCACATGCGCAATCACAACCAATGCATCTTCATGGGGATGATGGACATGGACTACAACTTCTTTGTTGAAATTGATTTCTTCGAACAGTCTAGGAAATTTGGCGGGCACCTCTCTGTCCGGAAAATAGTTGGTGCCCCATCTAGCTTCCCGTACATAACGATCTTGGGACCGCCTAGAATTTCCCACGATGTGCGGTCCCCCAAAGATAGTGAAAACTTCACTTCCTTCCGAGCTTTATAGAGGTCATGGGGATTTATCTTTCTGGTCACAATCTTTTTTACTACAATCAAAACGATCGATAAAATTCTTCAAATGCCCTCTTCAGATGAAGTCTTCAATAGGCTTACGCATAGCGTGACACTCATCAGTGCAATGCCCAATGCCTCTGTGATAACGACAATATATTTTGTTGTCTCTGTTCACTTTAGGTCGCCTGAGAGGCAAAGGTGCTAGCAAAAGCCAGTTGTCTAGTTTCAACATTTCGTTGATCATTGTGCTCAACAGAGTGTGAGCCTGAGGACTTTGTAACGGTGCCTTGGGTCTCATAGGTTCAAATCGAGGTTTTCCCCCCGATCATTTTTTTCCGCTAATAATTTCTCCGATTATCCCGGTGATCGAAACGAACAGGCGTCTTTTCACAGAACTCTTTTTGCAGGAGTGCATTTTCAAAAGCCCCCGGATCACTATGTTGTAATGCAGCAATAGAGCTTTCAATTCTCAAATACTTCTCCGCGAGCTAGTAAAATCTCAGAAGAGAAACATAATCCTCCTTCTAGAGTTTCTTCCATAATTCAGTCTGAGGTCGCACACCTACCATTATTAGGGTGCGAACAACTTCTTTAGGTGCATTCGTGACTTTATGGACTACAACTTCTTTGTTGAAATTGATTTCTTCGAACAGTCTAGGAAATTTGGCGGGCACCTCTCTGTCCGGAA
>WYDK02000041.1:9224793-9238542 GCA_009867345.2 Toxicodendron radicans
ACCCAGGTAATCTAACTTTCCCTTAATCTTTTATTCCCATTAATCTTTTATTACCTGAACCAAACACACCCTTATAGTATAATAATTCAATGCTAAATAAGAAAAAACCAAAAAACAAAAATGACTACAATGTGCATGGAAGAGAGTGGGAAACTTACTAACGTTAAAGGTATCTTTTGTCATTTAAGAAACTTAAGGAGGATTTCATTATTTATGAAACCTCAGGTAACCCTTTTAAAAATTACAAATCATGGAGGGCTTAAATGTAAATATCACGAACTAAAACCCAGAAAAGCCTTGGTTGTGTTGTGCCCTAGTGTAACTGTAGTGCTCCTCGCCCACTATATAATAATTCTATTTGCTAAACCCTAACTTCAGCCGCTCTAACTCTATAAAACCCATGTTTTCTACAATATTCCAGAGCCTTCTCACCACACTAAATATATTAGGGTTTAGCACCCATCCTAAATGCCCCAGCTTGGAGTTGTTTAGTTCTCTGTTGTGGTAAAAGTTCTGTTTTTTTTTACCCGAAGTTTTAATTTTTGATTCATTGTTTGCGTTGCTTTGTTAACTCGTATATCATACTTTGATGCCATTTGTGCTTTCTCGTCTTTTGTTAATGAGACCGATATGCCTATGCCTATGATGGCGTTAAATATACTTTGAGAGTTCATCTATGAAACGAATTTAATCTGAGGCGTTAAGGCTGTGCTTTTATTTTTGGCCTTTTTTTGTTTAAATCACATTTGCTGTTCTTCAATGACGTCTGTCATGTAATCCAGTAATTTCACCGAGCCCGGTTGTGTTTTTGCCGTTTGTTGGTTTCAAGACTCTTGTTTGGTGGATTTCATGAATTTCTCAGCTGTCATGCATAGGATCAGGGCAAGGTAGTCTGTTGTTATTCTTTCAGGATTTAATTTTTGAATCGTTTGTTTTTTTGGATATTTTACTGTTTGGCCGCATATTTAGTGCCATTGTTCATTCAATATATGGTTGAAGTTTGTTCTTGTAATTTTGTTTGTCAGCTTGGTTGAGTTATTGTTGCTTTGATGGAATAATGTTGATTACTTGGGTCCATAGAATATGTAATATGCAAGTGATGATAAACTAGACAGGGACATCAGCACTCCCTTGTGGAAATGGTGACTTAGTCTAATGGGAATCTCTCTGATGCATACAAAAATTTCACTTTACTGTACTACTATTTAGAGTTGGATGATTCATTTTGTTTCTTAAATTAAATAACTTCTTGCCTAGAAATTGTGATTTGTTACTATGATTTCTTTTAGGCTAATTTTTTATTTTTCCATTGGTCATTCAATATATCGTTGACGTTTGTTCTTGTAATTTTTTTTTGTTAGCTTGGTTGAGTTATTGTTGCTTTGATGGAATAATGTTGATTATGGAATAATGTTGATTACTTGGGTCCATAGAATATGTAATATGCAAGTGATGATAAACTAGACAGGGACATCAGCACTCCCTTGTGGAAATGGTGACTTAGTCTAATGGGAATCTCTCTGATGCATACAAAAATTTCACTTTACTGTACTACTATTTAGAGTTGGATGATTCATTTTGTTTCTTAAATTAAATAACTTCTTGCCTAGAAATTGTGATTTGTTACTATGATTTCTTTTAGGTTAATTTTTTTATTTTTGATTTTTGCTTTTACATGATCTACTATTAGTCTTTGTCTATTTTTATGGCAATATTGTGCAAGTGACGATAAAACAGACAGGGACATCAGAAATCCAATGGAATATGATGATTTGTCTTTGGGAATCTCTCTGATGCACAAATATTACTTATGATTTTATGGGAAATCATGGTTGCAATTATGCGAAAATTTCATTGAGTCATGATACTTTTGGTTATTTCAGTACACACTTCTAATATGGAAGACGTTTAGCAATGTTAAAATAGTATGATTTTTCTATTCATAATTTTCTTTTTTGTGTTTTGAAACATCCTCATTTGCCGATGATGCATCTGAATGCATTTATTATCAGATAGAATTATGATGATAATTGATTGTCACTACCTCTGAGGCATATCATGGAAACTTTCTTTCTAATTTACTCTTTGTTTCAACTTAAGCTGGCAATTTTGCTGCATCAATTTTTAATGTCCCTTTGTGATGTTAAGAAACGCATTCTTTCTATTTTGTGATTCTGTTTAATATTTGATAGAAGCATTTGTTGTAGTATAACATGATTATTTACTTCCTGAGAAACTTGAAATTTTTTCTTGAATGTGTAATTCATTTTTAGTTGGGGAAAGCATGCTCTTTATTAAATAATGTTAGAACTAGGTGTTAATTTTGATATTTGTTTAAGTTGAGTGTTTCTGACTTTGTTTTAATTCTTAGTACATCTAATTGAATAATAATTGATTGCCATTGAGGTGTTTTATGTCTTGTTTTCAGTCAAATTTTCTTGAAAATCAGAATTCTTTTGTCATTGAATAAACAAAGTTTGCCGATGATGCATTTGAGTGCATGTATGATCAGATATAAAGGTGAAGATATGCGCAATTGTCACTACATCTGAGGTAAAACCAATCATATTTAGAATCATAGCTGTGTTTTGGGATTCCTCTTTTGTTATTGGACCTATTGGTTTTATATTTTTGTTATGGAATCGTTCAAAAAAATTTCGTTGGTGGTGTCATAATCATATGTTTTTATGGCAGAAAGGCCTGATGATTGTTACACAAGAACGGAGATTTGAATGGTGTTTATGTTGTAGCTTTACCTAGAGTAGGGCTCCATGAACACCTGGTGTAAAAAATAGTTCTAGATGGTATATGAAGGCCTGAAGAAGCTAATTTATAGTGGTTGATATAGATCAGCTCTAAGAAAATGAAAATGTTTGTTTAAAATAGAGTTTTGAAAATACTTATCACATGTTTTTGGTACGAAAATAATATTTAATGCATTAAAAAATAATTAATAAATATATTTTACAAAGAAGAAAATGAAGAATACTAAATTTATCATTTCATTATATCTCTTCAAAGTATTTAACTTATTTTGTTTATACGAAATTGCTTATTTCAAATGTGTTGATTTTTGTTTATAATTCTGTTAAAAATCTTAATTAGAAATCAAAATTTTGTTTTAATAGTGAATTTTTTTTTAATATTTTTTAAAAGGAATATATATATATATATATAACTATTTATGAGAGTAGTGGATCCAAAGGCTTTTTTCCTTGATGTATTCACTCATTTTTTGGATTAAAAGGTGAAGGAACAATTATTTTGTAAATCCTGAAACAGAAAAAATGAAAATAAAATGGCCAAAATTTGTCAAGACTATTTAATACTATTCGATTCGTTTATAAAAAGATCAGTTAAATCTGATGAGATGAATTCTACAGTGTTAACTATAATAATAAAACTTATTAGAGAGAAATTAAATATTAATATAATAAATATAAATTTATTTTTAGTTTTCAATTTTTTTCTCATTAATTGGTTAGTAATTAGTAATTCGTTTTCGTTTAAGAGAATTAATTGTGAAAAATTAGTCTATTTTTATTGGAACAATAAGACAAAATAAAATAGAATATAAAACTTTATTATAAGTCTATTTAAAACCATATCTTGTTGGCTTTCACATTCTTAATAATAGTTCACTAGCAAAACCATTCTCTTAATAGATGTTATGTAATTCGGTTAATTGAAATCAAATTAAACAACAATCTTCTCTAATCTCTAAATAAATTTATTAACAATCAATTCTGTTAGCTCCGAACTAAATTTGCAAAGATTGAACCACTAACAACCTATTGATTCATCGTAGAGTAAATTACATATTCTATTCGAGGTTTAGCGAAATGTAAAGTTAATGCCTTTGGCTGTATTTATTTTTTGGAAACTACATTTTAAGAGAAACATATCCTACCATTAAACTAACACACACTATATCCATTAAATTCTGGGTCATCCTCGTCACTGTCACCGCATCTCTCAACTCAACTCCCTCAATGTTCCCTTCTGGGTCCCGCCCTTCGCCCTTCTATATACAACAGGTGGTTGAATATATCTTTCAAATTCGCTGTTTCTCAATCAATTAAGTAAATGGGGTTTAGATTATTATAAATCCCCTACAGAATACATATACAAAATCTATTGATTTCGGACTTTTAACTTTGTAAATGTAAACTATTGAAATGGTTAATGTTATGTGGATAAACACAAAGAACATGCCTAAAATAAGGAGGGCTACGGCTGACCTCAAATTTTGTTGCCTCCATTTAATCTTCACTTTGATTCCAAAACCACTGACAAAGTATCCTAACTTTCAATCTCAACATTTTCTTTATTTTATTAACGCTTCAACTCATTCAAATCCACTAACAAATTTCTAACCACATGATAATCACTGTGACACAGAGCAATCCAAGAATGGACTTGTGCTAAAAAACAAAGA
The DNA here is from genome assembly GCA_009867345.2 of Toxicodendron radicans. Taxonomy (NCBI): domain Eukaryota; kingdom Viridiplantae; phylum Streptophyta; class Magnoliopsida; order Sapindales; family Anacardiaceae; genus Toxicodendron; species Toxicodendron radicans. Next base: position 9,229,232 of record WYDK02000041.1, read on the forward strand.
AAATATGCTATTTAACTGCAATTTGCAAGCTACTGTTCAAAAATACATACTCTTTATCTTATAACAAAAATGTATGACAACAATAATCTTATATGAATTCATGAATAAGATTACAATATCCAATCCAAAGATCGATCGATCAAATTTGGCAAGGGCTCAATGAAAAACAAAAAAAATTACTATGAGCCCTGGTTATGGAAGATCCAATCATAGATATATTTACAATTGCAAACCCATAAAAAATACCACAATATCACCACACTTCAATGCTAGAGCTACACTAAAGCACCTTTTGCTTCAAGTTCCATTTCCATCTTATTATCTGCTTTGCTCAAAACCCCACATAAATCCATACTTCTTACAACCAAATCATCTACTCTTTCTTCCTTGCTGGATGGTAATGGTAAGTTTATGGATAACTCCCCAATTGATGCTAGTTTTAGTATCTCTGACTCGTTTAATCCTTTTGCCGCTCCGATACTACATCTCTCAGCCCCGCCATGCTTGGCCATTGCATCTTTGAATTTTTTGATCTGCAATGGAAGAATTTTTTGATTAGAACTATTGATTCATTGTTGTCATTGTCAAGATGATTACGGGACAAAATTGATTTAATGAAATACTCACAGTTGCATTTGTGCAGCTAAAGCTACACAGATGTCCATCAGCTCCTCTATAGAATCTAAAGAATGGAAGGACATGAATGTGGAAACTTTGACACATAGTTCTGAGTTCTTCATAGTTCACTTTTAGAAAAATTGCATCTGGATGCGATTCAGCCAGCTGACAGATCTGGTTAAAAACATAAAAACTATTAGCATTAAAGAAAAAAAAATCTATAATGGATTGATTCAATATCCCAGAAATTGAAGAATTTATACCTTGGGATGTAGAGCCTTGCAACCACCACAACCAGGAGAATAGAAGTCAACGACAACCAGTGTATCACCAGCATTGAGCAAAGAATCAACAAGCTCTTGAGCTGAATGGATCTCTATCATGTTTGGTTTAAGGGTCTTCTCCCACCATCTAAGAGACCTACTAACACAGACCGATGCTCGTGCCTGAAACCAGATTAAACATAAGATTCAATACAAAAAATTTAAAATAAAACAAAAAAATTCTTTCATAACCAAAAATGTAGCAAAGAATTTACATACATGAACAGAGAGTTTGTTTGTTGCTTTGGTGTTCCAATCTCTTAAACGTTTCTGATCCGACACAACTAAGGGTTGGCCATTGAAATCAATACTTAAACCTGGAAAATTTCCGGTTTTTGATAGTCGAAATTGCGAATGACTAAAAGGTGTAAAAAAGCCAACAATCCCTTTGGTTTTGGAGCTTGGAATAAGAGTCTCATTGGACCCAGAAACATAGAAACCACTCTTCAACGAACAGGACATTTTTATAAGTAAAATAAAGCCTTTTTTTTCTCTTTCAAGCTTATTGCATGAAACAAGCAGAAGCCACAAAAACCCACTTCACTTTTTGGATCTAAGGCCAATATCTTGAATACGAACTGTCGGTATATGAAGATTTGGCCAAGGAAAAGAAACTCAAAAACCCTTTGAAAAAAAAAAAAAAAAAACAGACCCACTTTCTTTTTCTCCAATCAGTGCAAGATTTTTCACAAAAGGATCTGATCTTTTTTACTAGAACACAGTAGTTTCAAGAGAGGAAATGTGGAGTTTGTTTTATTTGCTCAGGCAAAGCATCAAAGAAGAAGAAGAACTAGAAGAAATAAACATGTTGGTTGCGAGGGTATAATATAGGAAGGAGGTAAGTGGGGTCAAATTGATTTGGATTTAAACATTATCCAAATTTTATAATGTATTTATAGTAAATTCTTTATTTATCACGATTTGGATAATGGAATCGGTGTCTGATGTGTAAGTTGACTGGTATTGAGGATAATTAGGGCTTGTTTATAGGAAGTGAGTTGGGCATGTACAGAAGATTTTCTGTATTTCCGATACAAATAGTTTACCATGTTGTCCTGTAAAACGCCTAAATTTAGGGTAATTAAATGTGTTGTATGGCTTTTCAAAAAACGTGGATAAGGTTGAATTATGGAGAGAAAACAGTATTACCACTACCAATTACTCTTGTTTTCTGTTTACTAGTGGCTTAGGCCTCACTTCCCAACCACATGGCCATACTTTTCGTTTGACAAATACATGTTTATAAGCTTTATTTGATAACACGACACGAACCCATTTTACTATTTTTAGTGCAGAAAACTAAGTCTAATTTAATTACTTAAGATTAATTGAAATGTTTAACTGTTTTGGTAATTTCAAGAGGATGATGCCAGTTGATTCTAGATAAAGTTCACTCCCTTTTTCTTTAATGGGATAACTGGTGGTTATTGTCCACAGGATTTGGAGGTCTTCAGTGACCCAGAGAGTGAGAGAGAGAGAGAGAACCCATTGTATTGGAACTTGGTTTGATAAAACCAAGGGCGGAGGTATCTTCCAGAACAAGTCCATGGATTTTGGATATTACACTGACTTCATTTCCAGTGATTTAAAAATAACTTGGATCAGGATTCAGGATTCAGACATGCCCACATTTGTCTCAATCTGTACACACTAGTCAATGCAGCTGTATATTTTAGAAGGGAGAACGACTAGCACCTCACCAAAGTTTACTACAAAGATAATTTAATATTCAAAAAGTTTAAAAATACAAAATTATACTTTTTATTAGGAGTTTGCAAAAGAACCGGTTAAAACCGGAACCGGCGGATACTCAAGATTTGATTCTGAGTAGGAACCAGAATTGGTCTCTCACGGTTCTGGTTTCGGTTATAGAAATAGTGGAATCGGAACTCTATCAAAGATCAGGTAGAAGTGTTCAACTCTTCGTTAAAGATGGAGCGGAGAAACACTTCAGAGAGTGACACTCCAAGTGCTGGGGTCTATCAGATAGCAGGCCGAAGCGCTTGGCTCTATCAGATAGCAGGTGGAAGCACTCGGCTCTACCAAAGATCAGGCGGAAGCGTTCGGCTCTTCATTAAAGATGGAGCGGAGAAAAACTTCAATGATTAACACTACAAACGCTCGGGACTACTCGAAGAACAAGTGGAAGCGCTTGGCTCCCAACTTAGATGAACCTTCGAAGGAGCCTAATGCTCCAATCGCTTGGCTCTTCGATACATCTAACAAACAGTCCAAACCGCTCTGCCCTTCTAGGGAATTGTTCAATGCTAATGAACCGCTCGGCTCTACTCCAATGCGATTACTGCCAGTGAACCAAAACCCATCTTCCACCAAAAAACCACCCTTCAAAACCACTACCTAAAAACCACTCTCAATATTTAACTTATCCCATATCGCCAGAATCCTTAGGAAAATATTGAAAGTCACAAGGAAACTTTACCCAACACCCTCTTAAACACTCGAAAAAAGCGATAAATAAAGAAAAGAGACGGGAAATTACTAGTTCAAGCAAGAGGAAGACTTCATTTGAAGGAGACACAGAAGAAAGCGAGAACTCTCAAATATTTTTGAAACGAAGAATGAAAGGGAAGAAGGAATAGTCGCGATTATAAAGAGGCTTCTGGAACTGAAAAGGCATATTAAAGACACCTATTCCCGCACCACGTGGCGGCCTCGAATAGGCAGAGTACCAATTTAAGAAAACTCAAAAATCCTGCCTAAAGTCGCCTCAAAAACATAAATTCGAACACGTGGTGAAATGAGGTCTTCCTTCTAGAAAGAATGGAAAACCCTATAAACCGCCTTATAATAACACGAGTTATCAAAAGACCTAGTTCGGCTCGGCCAACTCGTATCATAGATATAGGAGGAGCCGAGTCGCACCTCGGCTTCAAATAGGATTGTCTGGAGATACTTCAATCATGAAAACATAGACATTACTGACCAACTCTGCCTGTTTAGGAAAAAACGGGAAGTTTCACTCTGCCCCTCCCTTTACGAGCACTAGGGAATCCAAGATGAAAAGTTAGTGTTGTTCTCTGCTTGGCTCATCTTAATGAATGAGCCGTCTTGAGAAAGACACAATTGAGTATGCACGGTCTTTCCGTATAGCCACTCATCTCATTCATTTGAATGAAATCTCCGGTTTCGACTCTGTGCGCAAATGAGATCAACATGGCTCAAACGACCCTTATTTCACTTCAAAACAAAAACAACGCGCTCGGCTCCTCCACCATCAAAAAGGCCGTACGAACTCATCAAGAGCTGAATGAAACCATCTATGTGGCAAAAGAAACTGTTCCTCTTCAAATTTGGAAAAAGGCTCCCCGATATCGCAAACCTTTTTTTACAACAATTACAAAGAGCTACTCATCTTGAGGTAAAAAACGCTCTGTATGGACCCATCCGTACGGCCTTCTATTCTTAAGATAATGAAAAAATTGTCCAGCTTGATTATGGCCAAAGCTAAAGGCACTAAAAAAAAGCCATGCACCCTCAGGGAATCTTTTAATCATTTTCCGAGTACCGTAATCCGCTCGGCTCATATCATACCTTATTAACCGAATGGATGTTATTGAACAGTTAATTCTTTAAAGAACCACTTGGAAATTTGAGAAGAAAGCTTCGCTTCAAAGTGAGAGCCAAGCAGATCACTTTGGTTGGAACACCTGCCCAGAAACTAATGAACACGGTCTAGTAGACATGAAACGCCTACACCTTCAAAATTGCTCGGTTGATGGCACATCCTAGCCCTTTTAAGAAGAGCCGAACGAATCGTCTCGTAAAGGATGGAATTTCCATTCCCATGAACCAATCCCTTCTAGTAGGGTGATTTACCTCATTTGCGCCTACGATAGGCTACAAAACTACTCTCTAAGTTAAATACCCTTTAACTCAGAGCGTGGGGGGCAAATTGTATGGGCCAAAAATAGTATTGGGCCTAACGAGACCCAATAAAGAGATTAACGTAAAACGGCCCAAGGCCTTACCCAATTCCGATTGGGCCTGAATTCTAGTCCATCTTATGGATGGACAATTTCCAAGGTTAGGCCTTCTAGCCGACTAAACCAAAGTGGGTCCAAGCCCGATAAATCCACACATATCCTTGAAATAGGAACCAGAATCCTATTGAATTCCTAAATTCATACGAGATCCCGAATCTCACATGAATTGGAACATTGATCAGATAAAGGCAAGTCCCAAGGATTTCCTTCCTAATCTGAATTCCTTTCCCGAAAGGATTCAGAGTCCCACTAAGATTCTGACACTTTGAGCTCTCTATATAAACAAGGGTCGCTCCCTTTATACATCATTCAGAAATCACCTACCTCATTAGCTCCTAAATTCTTGCTCTTAAGAACCCCCCTTCTCCGGTTGTCCAGCCTAGTTTCGACTTCATTCCTTTAGTTGAGCAAAGTCGTGCTCCGGCACCTTTGTGAGAATCGATCCTTAGCAACATTCAGGTAAAACCATCCCGTTCTAAACCCTCACTAAACCACCTTCAACCCTGTTGACTTGAGCGTTAGAGTACCTACGGCAGACACCACACTGGTGTCCTCCGTAACTTCGCGTTCTTATTTTCCTTGTGCAGGTCCATCAGGTTGACAGTGGCTCACCTCATATCAGATCCGTCCTTTTCGAGTTGACTGTAGATTTTACTGTCTACACAAACCACATGCAATTGATACAAGAACATTAGACCTCCATCAAGGGCTTTGTACAGTTGAATTTTCTCAACTTCCTAAAGTTCTAGTTGCAAACTACTACCGAAACTAAAGTAAAATAACTACATTGAGAAGCTCTTGAACTTTACTGTCTATAACAATTGTTTAAATAGTAAACCAAGAACAAAAAGGGAAAAAAATCCACTTCTTAAAGAAATGCCACAAAAGATAAGCCAAAATCCATAATAAATCTTGTGCCTAATAATTTATATACAAGACTTCATATACTATAATGTGCCAAATATTAATTTTTAGATGATTTTTTCTTGTCATACGTTTGCTCTAAGAAACAAACACATAAGATTATTCCACATAACATGAGACGAAGAAAAATATATTTATTCAAACCTCAGGACAAAATTGCATTAAACTCATGCAACAACAGCCACAACCAAACCATGAACAACCATCACTCCCCACACAACAAAAACCAAAACAAAATTCTCCTTCAAGGCCTGGAAAGAAAAACCCAAAAACCAAAATTCTCTATATGATCACAACCACAACCAAACCTTGGATAGCCATCACTCCCCTTACAGCAAAATAGCAAAACAAAACTGGGCAATCCAGAGAACAAAAAAACTGCCCCAAGCAGCCCACAAACCTAGCAACCAGAAAGCAAAAACATAGAATAGTTCATCCAAAAAAAACAAAGAAAAAACAGAAATAAAAACAAGGACAACACCCCCAAACACCAAGCAAAATGGTTTCTTTTCCAGAGCAATAAAGATAAAGCGATCCAAGTAGTTGGTTCAGCTTCAAAATCAAATAAACCTACATAATAAATAAAAAAAATATTATTTAGTACTGTTAATAACGCTGGCGTCCTCCACCATTAGTAGTCAAAGTACCGTTAATAGTCGTCCTCCACTGTTAATAACGTCGGCGTTCGTTCAGTTGTCCTCCATCGTCGCCGATACCCGACAATTCTCTCCCTCACACGACGATTTTGATAAGAGCTTGAAAATACTCGAACACTTAATGCTTCCTTGAGGATATTTGTAGGGAGAATGGGACTTTAATATCTGATTTTATCAACTTTTGTCATAAATATTTTTTACAAGATCACAGGGGCATTTTTGTCTTTTCAGGTTCTGATTGAGGAAATGTGACATCGATAGAAAATCATATTTGTGACAAAGTGAATACTGCATAGGAACAAACAGATCGAGAATCGGAGCTGAATTGAAGAAGTTATGGAATTCTGAAGTTAGAAGACTATGCGCGGTTACGCTCCAGTTTGAGCACTCTTCGGTATTCAGACAATAACAGGAGTTGTGGATATCAGATTCAGAAAATTCTTGGACTGTTAGAAAGATAATTCATAGAGCTATAGGTTCTATGTTCATCATTGTTATTGAATCAAGCAATTTCTGGGTCAAAAGTTGAGACCTTTGAAGAGCTGAGAAGAGGACCAAGGAAACAAGGTAGAAACACATATGCCACGGTACAACCTATCCAGAAGCTTCCATGCCGCGGCACTGTGCCGTGGCATAGGTATGAATTTCATGTTTTTGATTTTATTCCCTTTTTACGTGTTTCTAATAACTCTATTGAGTCCAAGGGCAAAAAGGGAAAAGAAAAACGCACTTGTTGAAACCCTAGAATGAAAATTAAAAAAAAAAAGAGAGAGAGTTTGAGAAAGGATGGTGGGTTGTTGTTGAAGAATCAAGAAGGAGCTTCACAAAGGGATTTTTGCCGAGAAGAAGAAATTATGAACGGAGTCTGATCAATCATAGTGAAGTTTTCCTTTGATTTGTCTGTTAACATGACACTCTTATTGATCAATAAAATAATTTGTTTTTATTTCTTCTTGAGTATGAACTGATCTTATTTTCTAGGGCTAAGATGTAGCCCAATTCTTCTGAATATGTGATTGTATGAATGTAGTATTTCCATGGAGAGGAACCTAAGTTTTATTATTGTTCATAATGCTTTTAATTCTAAAGGCCCTAAGATTGAATGAATTAATAAATTAGGTCGAGATCGAGAGATGAGACTTAGTTGGTCGTTGGTAATAAAATCATAAATTGAGCGAACGCTAGAGATAGGTTAACGTGATCTGTGATGTTGTGGAAGAATCCAGAGAGCTTAATGATCTTCAATTGTTTAAACCTGATTAGAGATAATTCGAGTTAACATTTAGGGGTTAATTCAATACCTGCTCGAGAGAAATATATTGGACAGACAGGGATTCTGACCTTTAGGATTAGCTTAATAAGAGTTCTGCAAGTCACCAACATATACGATAGAGGAATTAGTGTGAAGTCTATGCCCTAGGTTGTTTCTATCTGAAGTAATTTCCAAGGTTTATCAACGTGTTTTCATCAATTGAATTGTTTAATTTTAGTTGTTAATGTAGTTAAGAATTTTCTCAACCAAAATCGATTTAGTTAGATAGTGATACGATAGTTAAATCAATACTTGATAATAGGATTCCCTAGGGTACGACATCCGTTTACTCGGTCTTTATTACTTGCACGATTCCGTACACTTGCGGATTACACAACAAGTTTTTGGCGTCGCTGCCAGGGAATCTTAATTTATCAATATTAATACGGGCTATCTAATTACTAATTTGATTTGTTTTACTTCAGTTTTCAGATTTTTGATTTTGAACTTTTCATGCTTGAAGGTCCTGGAGAGTTTACGTTCTAAAGGAGTCGAGCTTGATCCTTACGATTCTGACATCGAGCGAACGATTAGAAAGTTAAGAAAAGTAAGGAAACAAGGGAGTACTCAAGAAGCAGTTCCAATGGGAGATCACACGGTAAATCCTAACCAAACAAGAAACGAGGAAGAGGGTCTCAGGAACGATGGTAATGAAGAGAATATGGCAAGGACCAATGTTGTTAATCCAAGAACATTAAAGGATTATTCTAGTCCTACTCTTGCGGGGAGTGTGTCTAGTATAGGAAGGCCGCCAATTCCAGTTAACAATTTTGAAATCAAGTCAGCCATTATCCAAATGATCCAACACTCAATTCAATTTGGAGGGTTGCCAAGTGATGATCTGAACTTACACATAGCAAGTTTCTTAGAGCTCGGTGATACTTTTAAACATAATGGGGTTTCAGATGATGCAATAAGGCTAAGGCCTTTTCCTTTCTCATTGAGGGATAAAGCCAAAACTTGGTTAATCTCATTGCCACCTGAAGGGATTACAACATGGAATCAATTAGTGAGTGCCTTTTTAGCCAAATATTTTCCACCTGTCAAGTCTGCAAAAATGAGGAGTGCCATCACCAAATTTTACCAGAAAGATATGGAGTCACTATATGAAGATTGGGAGAGGTATAAAGATCTTTTAAGAAAGTGTCCTCATCATGGGCTGCCGATTTGGTTACAGGTGTAAACGTTCTACAATGGACTGATTCCAAACACACAAGTTATGGTTGATGCTGCAAGTGGAGGAGCAATGAACAACAAAACGCCTGAAGAAGCATACAACTTGATTAAAGTGATGGCGAGTAATAATTACATGAAGGCTTTGGACAGAAATGTGCCAATGAGAATAGCGGGAGTGCATGAAGTTGGCAGTTACATTGCCTTATCCGCTCAACTTGTCACCATCCAAAAGCAATTGGGAGTTGCTTTAAAGGTAAATGCTATTGAAACATCTTCTTCTTCACTAATTTGTGATTTT
>WYDK02000041.1:9276153-9291904 GCA_009867345.2 Toxicodendron radicans
CCTATTACCCAGGTAATCTAACTTTCCCTTAATCTTTTATTCCCATTAATCTTTTATTACCTGAACCAAACACACCCGAAGAGTTTGTTATCCAAGAAAGCACCAAAGAAAAGAAAAGTGGTGAATTTAAGAAAACTTGAAGCAATGATGAATTGGGTTTTGTTGTTAAAGAACCCAACTCAATTGTGGTACAAAGCTAAGCAATTTGTTTCATTTTTTTTTTTTTTATATATTTCTGGTTTCTTTATGTTTTATGACCTTTTTGCCCTTCTTCTATCAAATTTAACGGGAAATTCATTAAAAACACAGTTGGGGCTTCCTCAGGTTTAAATAATAATTCCTTTGAAATAATTTAACAAACCTATTTATACTTACAATTGAGTCATATAAATTAAGTATAACAAGTAAAAATTATACAAAATTCATGTAAAATTACTATTATGTCTTATATTTTTTTATCTGTTTGTATATCTATTAATATAACTCAGTTGTAAGTATAATATTAATCATTTAAATTAGTTGGGTTTATTCACTGACTAAAAGAGCTTATTTAAAATCATAAACACTTTTGAGAAAAAAAATTTTAAGTTTTTTATTGTATTTCAAAAGTGTTTATATGATTTAAATAAGTTATTTTATTACTTATGTGAGAAGATTAAGAGCCTATTTGATTGAATTTATCTACCAGCCAAATGAACTTATTTAAAGTTATAAATATTTTTGAAATATTTTTTAAGTTATTTGGTTACATATAAAAAACACTTATATGATTTAAAATAAGTTATTTTATAACTTATGAAAAAAGCTCAAAATTCATTAGCTGTTTTTATTTTATTTTATATCGTGTATAAGATCATAAGGCCCTACTTAAATGGGCTTTTATTCGGGCTTCAGCCCACTAAATTTTCATTCAACAGAAAAATGCACAAATCCTAGCCGTTTGATTTGTTTATAACAGAATTATGGTCTCAAAAATAGCAGAGCGAGTGAAGACAAAAGCCAAGCAGTCTTTTTCTGAGTATGTTTGTGTCTTTCACAAGTCAGCAAACAAAGAGCGCCAACCATTGCAGATAAGCAAACTATCTTTAAATCCCACCAGACACGTGTCATCTACCAAATATTTATCTGTATCTCCGAAAACATTTCCTGGTCTTACCTTAGACTTGCCGCTGAAATTTTGGTTATAGGACACACTTTTATTTAACTTTCCAACCGTTATTAGAACCAATTGTCACAAACGCATACACGGAGTTTGAACGAAGATGTCTACAGCTTCACTCTGTTCATCAACCGCTACTCAGATCAATGGCTTTGGAGGAAGCCTCAACCTCCAAAAGACCAATCTTTATCAACCTGCGTCATTCACTTTTACAAGGTTTAGTTTTTTGGATTTCTTTTGGTTGAATTTTTCTTAGTTTGTTTTTACTTGGAATCTTTTTGTATTACAATGGAGAATTATGTGCTTGGGATGAAACCCAGTTCAGGAAAGATGTGATATCCTTTCATGAACTTTTACCCGTTTTCGCTTTGATTTGTTTGAGGTATATTTAAAACATTTTGAATCTATATGTTATTATTGTGGATCGACATGAGGTTGAGTTGTAATGGGGGTAGGTTATCGTTTTAGTGTGAACAAGGAATTGAATCAGTGTCTGTAAATAAAGTAGTCCTAGGAGTCGTGTTTGAATTTTCTTTACTTTTCTTTTTTTAACATTTTTTTTTATCTCTGCGGATATATGAAACTGATAAGGATGAGTTACTTTAATTGATATGTGCCCAAGATGCAAAATTTTGTTTCAGTGAGTTTCTAGCCTTAGTTTAATTTGATATTATCCATTATGTGTTTGTATGTTCGTGATTATGCTTTCATGAACTACAAATCAATGATACTTGTCATCTGGCAGAGATTTCTTCTTTAACTCTGACATATTTGTGTTGATCTGTTCTAGATATCATATCTAAATTTCTAATATGCTTATGTCACATTTTGTTACATGAACACAGGAGAAAAATTCAAACTGTAGTGAAGGCATCATCTCGGGTTGATAAGTTCTCAAAAAGTGACATTATTGTTTCTCCATCAATTCTCTCTGCTAATTTTTCAAAGTTGGGTGAACAGGTTGAGTTTTGCTTTTGATCTCTGCTACCATATTGCTATTTCAAAATTTACAGTGATTATGTTATGGAGACAAATGGGTTAGATTTCATCATGCCTTGCAGCCAAATAGGTATTATATCTGTTTGAAAATCCACTATGGGCTGTGAACCTTAGTATTAACCAAGTTTGTTGCATCCTAGTATTTTCAATTCACTTTTCTATCAACCTTTTTAGTAAGGTAGTCAGATTTGAGTTTGCTACTCTTGGTAGTTTTTACATGACCTCCTTGGCATATTATACTGAACTTTCATTGGTGTCAGAGTTTGACTTTAATTTTATTATAGGTTAAAGCAGTGGAGGTAGCAGGTTGTGATTGGATTCATGTTGATGTAATGGATGGTCAGTTTGTTCCTAACATTACAATTGGACCTCTAGTGGTTGATGCCCTGCGCCCTGTCACAGATCTTCCTTTGGATGTGCATTTGGTAATTTATTTTCCTTTCAACTGGCTAGATCGTATTGAAATAATAGTATAAAAAGAAAAATATTTCTTCTAATAAGAAGTTGAAGTATTGCAGATGATTGTTGAACCTGACCAACGAGTTCCTGATTTTATCAAGGCTGGAGCTGACATAGTCAGTGTCCACTGCGAGCAATCTTCCACCATTCACTTGCATCGTACAGTTAACCAAGTAAGGTTACCATAGAATTCTTACCGTGTTTTTCCACTCTGTGGACTATGGGTTTATTTTCTGGTATGTTCTTGGAAAGTGTGCATGCTGTATGAAAACTACCTGATAAATTAAAACATATAAGTAATGAAATAAATCTCCATCTTGGTGGCATACTGATGAAGCACCTGTTAATACTTTGGTCTACAATAGGAGACGTAGGAGGGAGCAACAGGGGATTATTGGTAATGTAGCAACAAGTGGTCCAGGGCAAGTGAGTGTGAGGGAGAATTTGTGAGGACAGGTGGCAATGCAAGTATGGTCAGTAGGAGAATTCTGTTATAGCATTAGGGACTGAATGACATATAAGGGTGACAGAGTGAATTGGGCAGGATATTCTGAAAAGTGGGAAGAGTGTCCTGGGGAGGTAGCTGGCCCTCGAAGTCCAGCAGGCTATCTTGTTTCTTTGTGTTTCCATTTCATTTCCTTGTTCTGTTTTCTTTATTTCCGTTGAGTTGTGGTTGTAATGACTGCAGTTGTTATCTTGATATCAATGCTAGACTCTCTTCTCTTTACTTATCATTTGTTTGTTTGTATTGTTGGTTTGGCTTGCTGGAGTTATTCTGTTTAGATAGATATTGCTGTGTTTGATTTTTGGGTGTGAGATAGGTATCTATCACATACATACAATATGTCAGTGGTCGTTCAACTTTTGGAACTTAAGAACACCAAAATCAAGCCTATAAAATGTATCTTCGTTTAGTAAGGTTCCTTGTGAGAGCCTCTCAGGATGGATCAAACTCATTATTCCTGATGGGATGGACTTGTATAAATAATTAAATAATTTGATAATGTTTGATCTGAACCATATGAATTGGCCACATAACTCATGCTCAATACCTGATCAGAATTGTTTTTTTTTTTTTTTTTGTCTGGTCTTTAGTGCTTATGTATTGGCTCAAACAAAGATCTTGTTGACTTGCTTGTTCAGCTTCTGTTTCTACTTTTAGTGACATTCATCTGTATGGCTTATTTGGAGGTTCCTTTTCCTTGAGCTACTAGTGTTCATTCATTGAGTACTCTGTTGCTTTCTTATGATTCAGATAAAGAGTTTGGGAGCTAAAGCTGGAGTTGTGCTAAACCCTGCTACCCCACTGAGTACAATTGAATATGTCCTTGATGGTGAGTTTTTCTGTTCCCTTCCAAAAAAACTTTTGTATTCCTGTACTTTTGGTTGATACTGTTTCTGATTCTTCTAAAGATGATTGTTGGAGAGGATCAATTGTCAATGCTCATTTTCATAGGCATTATATTGCCATCAGATATCAGGTGTAGTCGTGTAGATGCATATTGAGCCAATCTGTAGACAGGATCTGAATTGCAATTAATAATAAATAAATAAATAATACTTCATAGATACCTTGTAATAACAGTTATAAGCTTGTCACGTGGAATTTTTTATATGGGTAGAACTAGGGACTTGAACCGATGTTTCCTTTTGCTATGCTTAAATTGGACTTTGGCTCTCTCTTTCTGTTTCTCTCCTGTGTGTCTGCTACTTTAGATTGACAGCCAGTATTGTACATAGCAGTTATTTAGGACAACAGGGTTATGTTGGCTACTTAATAAAGTGAGGTTTTAAAAACGATAAGATAACATTGACCAAGTTCAACCTTTTCTTTTGAGTTCAAAACTTTTACAAAAAGGATTTGTTAACAGAAAGAAGAGAGTGCTATCTGGAAGGATGAGATTGATTTTATGTTTCCTCTAGAAATTGATTCAATACCACATGTTTTGGTCTTATTTGACAATTTGATATGCTTACCGTGTTGACAGTGGTTGATCTCGTATTGATTATGTCCGTAAACCCGGGCTTTGGTGGGCAAAGCTTTATTGAGAGCCAAGTAAAGAAAATCTCAGACTTGAGAAGAATGTGTGTAGAGAAGGTATAATCTCTGCTCTTGTTGTGAGTCTGCATGTCTTTGTTTTCCATTGATACTTCCAGTTAGATGTTTATATATCTTTTTCTCATCGTATTGAAAAGCCAGTGATCTTGCTTTCTTTAACACAGGGAGTAAACCCATGGATTGAAGTAGATGGTGGAGTAGGTCCAAAAAATGCGTACAAGGTATATAAGATCTTTCCATCCTCATTTAGTATTGAATATATGTATGTATTGATGATAATTTGTGATTCAGTGTTCCGATACTTTTGAAGCCCATGGTTTCTTTTGCTGTTGAAATATTATTGTTATTCAAATGGTTCTTCAAAAGCCTTACTGAATTTTAATTACAAACCTAAAACATATTGAATGTTTTCTGTCGACTAATGCTTGATAAAGCACCATTTTTTAAGTAAGACTTCCAGGTTGATAATTGAAGGTTTCTTATAGACACCGCTATCTCCTTCAGCATTGAAGATCGGTGCACATTTTAAGTTATATTGAAAACAACCAAACTGGGGGGTGGGAGATAAAATCTAAAGTTTGTAGCTATCACTCAGGATTGCTGTTATCATTTTGTTAAACAAAAAACTCATTTTATACCTATGTTATAGTTATATAACATAATTTGCAAGATCCAGTTTGATGTGATTTAACTAAATCCATATGCGATTCTCTGTATGGGTAGGTTATTGAGGCTGGAGCAAATGCTTTGGTTGCTGGTTCAGCGGTCTTTGGAGCTAAAGATTATGCTGAAGGTATGAATGCACATAACCTTTTTAAAATTTTCATGAATATTCATATACATAACAACTTTTGTAACTTAAAATTAATTTTGACAGCCATAAGGGGAATCAAGACCAGCAAAAGGCCAGAAGCAGTTGCAGTGTGATTTATGACCATCAAAAGATTTGATGTGATTCAGATGTGATATCTGTTTCTTTGATTCCCATGTATGTTACCTTCTCACTTCATCAGAGTTTCTCTATTGCATATTACAATATGATTCATATAAGTGATGGGTGTTGTAGCCTCAAGGCAAGATCACCTATAATAGGATTCATCAGAAAAGATTATGAGAAAGGATTCTATATAGAATGTCTATAAATTCATTTGATCAAGAAATAGTGATAAATCTTTTCATCAAGGTTCTTCTCACCGTTGGGCATGTTGGATTTCTGTTCTGAATGTGTGATGCTCAACATTGTCAAATATTAGTTGGGACGTTGTCTTCATTTGCTCATAAGCATTCTTAATTTTTGCAGATATGCAGGATTAGATAAGCAGCCTATTTCTAGGTTGATGTTGTTGTCAGATCTGTGGTCACCTGATCAGTGTATCCAGTATGGGGATAAATTAATAAGAAATGAAGCCTGCGGTAAGAGTGCAGCTTTGAGGCATACTTTGTACCATATCGACTATAGGGATTGAATAATGCATGTTTGCTTGAAGCACTTTGTATTTAATTTTAATTCCATTCAGTTTTCTATTATTCTTCAAACCCTTTATGTTGGAGAAGCAAATTAATAAAATATGTGGAACTAAACTAGACAAACAGTTTTGGTTTCTTCTTGAATTGTCCAAAATCTTACCTTGGGTTGTTTAATTCCCTTCTCACTCTCTGCAAATTCACTACCATTTTGCTCAAGGCAGTGAACAAACATAGATTTATAAGCCCATTATATCTGGAGCACCTCTTATTAATGGATATAAATCAATACGGCCTTGGAGAGTAAATTAACGGTTGAAGGGGCTTGTGGTTGTGGAACAGATTTGAGAATCAATTATCTAATGTCTTTAATGGAGATAAGGCATACACTTCGATTATTACTTTTATGACTTTTCTCATCAAGGTAAGATAGAAAGACAAACATTTACAATTATTTCTTTAAGACTTTAGAGTCAATTATTAAATGCAGAATTAGAAGTAAAACATATAGTCGAAGTAGGTGGAGAAAAATGCATAAAAGACAAGACAATAACCAATAATTAATAAAAAGTGTTCATCATTTAGGTTGATTGTTAAGAAATGAGTACAATGAATTCAACATAATAACACTGCATGAGTAATATGATTTCATTTTCATGGAACATGAGCTTACTTTCCACCATTGTTCATTTTAGTCCCTTTGTAACAAAAGTGTCAAGCATCAACTGCATATTTTTAGATTCTCCTGTGCATGGCATCATATTAATTAAGTAGAACTATCCTGATTTTTCTTCTTATTTTTTCTTTGGATGGATTCCCACCTGATTAGGTGAACTTCAATATTGCTCCGTTACTTGATGATTTCCCTTGGCACCAAATACACAAATAATATACAGGGACAAATGACAATCCCAGCGCCAGAAGCATAATCGAACATGCCAAACTATGCATGCACACAATAACTGATCATTCTTCCTGTATCAAAATTCCTCCAAGTCTAATTGCCAAACATCATTAAACCATTAAATTCAAATAAAAACGGGCCATTGCTTATCTCCCATTCAAACACCTCTCACCCAGAACACCTCCAGCTCCAGGAAGTTCCACGCAGACGATTCCTATAAGTACTACTGAAAGAGATTGTCTTCTGAAACATTTTTTAAGATAGCAAATTTCACTCATCAATATCAATTCAATATAAGAGGGAAATATCCATTAAGTAAATACACATTTGATACACTATATATATAAGACAAAAGGGATGAGTTCTTTAACTGCAATGCTCAATGCTCGGCTAGGACCCTAACACTCTCATCTTATGAAAGTCCCCTTCAAGGACATAACGATTAACTTTAAAAATGCCATCTTTTTCATCAACACAAACGCATTACATGTACACGAGCTACCTATTTAACCTCAACATCCTTTCTGTACAAACAAGAACCTACATAAACCTACACATCCCGTCTGCATACAGGGCATGATCCATGTCTGATGAGCCACTTGTCCACACATGCCAAGTGAAATGTGTGGTGGCAATGGGGCAAGCTCCTTGCAACTTCCCCAGTTACGATATCCTGCCACAAAAAGTTACTAATATCATTGATATGCAACTAGCAGAGACCAATACATGAATACAATACTACTATAATAAATGATGATTAAGTGAGGACCAGAATTTCCAACTAAAATTAATGAATATAATGTTAAACAAAAAATACCTGCAAGCATATAGAGCAGCAGAGATTCGGTGTTGCCTTGATTTCATCCTTGATCACATGACAAGGTAATTTCTTCAATGACTCTCCTGACAAACCTTTGGATACAGCTTTGCCATAGGCATCAGTTACATCGTAGCTCATGTTAGCAATACTTACCTGCTCATTCCAACACATATTGATTAATAAAACAAATCTCCAAAATAAATATCAATTCATAATTAAATTCTTTGACCGGTAATTGCTGCACAAAGTTTAAAATTTTTAAATCAGGAGTATAATGACATAACACAGCCAAACAACATATATTTATTTATGTTCCATCTTAGGCATAAACGATTATTCCTAGGAAAAATCTGGAATACCACAGAGGTATCACATTACACATATCACAAGTTAATGGTTTTATGCCACGCCTGAATTCTCTCTCATCAATCTTTGCAATTAATTTTATGGTAGTTATTAAATTCAATGCTTTAGTAGTATATATGCATTGGTTTGTAATACAAATAATGTGTACCACCGTTAACAGCATAGACTTTCTCTTGTTCCTAATATTCGGCAAAGGACATCCCTCCACATATTTATACAAAATTCTTCACAGCAGTATTTTAGATGCTTATGATTTTCCATAAATTTGATACTACTGAGGATTATGTTTGTCAGATAATGTAACTTGATAAATAAAATACTCCTGAAAGAAATTAAAAATGAAAATAAACTTGCTAGAATCTATGATTATCAATTTTATTTCAATTCGTCCTAAATACCTAAAGGCTAATCTCCATAGGTAAATATAAAGCAACATTGTCGACTAAAATTCAAATATTGGTGAAAAACACCTTCAAAATTTTAAGATGCACATCACAAAAAAAATATAAAATAAATATGTACCTGCCAGTGGTAAGCAGCTAACATTGCTGGTGTAAACTGTTCCTCGAAAAACCTCCCGCGAAGAAGCTCCTCTATAAAGTCCGCCTGGCCCAAAGGGTATATGATTAGTCCATCACTAAACATTAAGACAACAGTTCCTTGCCCAGACTGATACAAGATACAATATTGGAAAGATTTTGGATGTCCATTATGTGGTTTTCAACAAAAATGCAACATTTTTCTACTAACCATCAAAACTAAAACATCAGAGGGGCAAATCATGATCTGCCTAATTACCTTTCCCCGTAAACAAAAACAAGTCCAGTTATGGACCTTATGGCTTATTATTATGATTGGTACACAAACAACATTTAACCCAGGCAAAATGCAAACAGAAAAACTTTGATTAATGGATCTAGGTAACTTACCATAGATGACTCGCCCCGAGAACCAGAGCGTTCCAAACACCAGTAAGCACGAGAAGCCTCCAAAACCTCTACAGATAGTACAGCCCCAGCAATGGCGCCAAGTCCAGCTCCTCGTAGCACACCACAATCAGAAGCCCTACCAGCAAAAGCACCCGTAATTGCTCCCGTAAAAGCTCCAGCTGCAAGTAAATACACAAACATATATCAGCATATCATCAAAATATACTCACCGAATCGAAACTTTCCAACCCATCAAAGTTCCATTCTTCAGCAACCCTCAATTCATCAAAACTCCCGTATCTGAAACTAAAACATTACCCACCCAGCCCCCCAACCCAAAAAAAAAAAAAAAAAAAACCCTCATCTAACTCAAGTTTGAAAATTGAACCCGAAAATCTTTTTCTTTTTTTTCTTTTTTTGCGACCAAGAAACAAAGCAACCATAAAAATCTCGAAT
Organism: Toxicodendron radicans; assembly: GCA_009867345.2. Lineage (NCBI taxonomy): Eukaryota > Viridiplantae > Streptophyta > Magnoliopsida > Sapindales > Anacardiaceae > Toxicodendron > Toxicodendron radicans. Next base: position 9,285,769 of record WYDK02000041.1, read on the forward strand.
TTTGTACCGACTGATAAATTTGCAACGAATCATTTGAAAAACAAAGTGTAACACACAACTGCAAGAAATAAAGATATAACATCATCAATGATACCTAGAGCAAAGAGGCCGGTGAGAGTTCCAGAAATAGCGCCAACGATGAATTTGGGAATAGAGTGAAAAGGGGTGGCGGCTTGGAATTCGACATCCTCCATGAGCGGCGGAGGTGACGACGGCGGCGCAGAGGCGGAAGACGCGTATTGGTGGTGGTGGTGGTGGTGTTGGTTCACAGGTAAAAGTGAGGAGGGATCACGTCCATAAAGAAATTAAAATAACGTGTTATGTGGACTAAAGGGCATCAAAGTGAAAGAGGAGGATAGGCGTTTGATGAATGTTAGGGTTAGTTTCGGGCTGATGAAAAAAGTTGGAGGGTCAAGAAAAAAAAGGGGTTTTGCCTTTTCTTTTGTTATAGAAAGAGTGAAAGGAAGAAGGCGACAGGTCCCGAAGAGAAAGGAGGATGATTTAATTTAGGGCTTAACTGATTAAGTAAGAAAGACATAGGATTTTATAGTTATATCTGTTTCATATTTTAATATAATCTGTTGGGTTTTGACAATTGCCAACTAAGATGAAGGTGAGTTGTTGGATCGCTTAATTTCAATCCACGTTTGAAGAAAATGATGGGTGGGTATCATTCTTTACCAATATTGTTTTTGTTTGTGTCCATCTTCTAGAAACCGATTTGTCATTTTCTTTGTGTAAAAATTTATTATTTATGCAACAACATATGCAATTTAGATGGTCAAAATCTGTTGAGAACAGAAGAGATCGTGTTTCCCCTTAATGTTTATGCAAAAACTTAAGTTGGCCTGACAAACAACAGTGTGGATTTGATGCGATTTAAAAAGCATTTGCCTTTTCTAGATTGTCAGAACTTGTTTTGCTTTTAATGGCTACGTACCACCATCCTGCGCTAAGCCAAAATTTGGGGATATATTCAAGAGCAGACAGTATTGCCACTGAATAGAACTTCATAAAAAGAGGGAGATACGAGGTTTGCAAAAACAAATTTGGCCTGCTTTTATTACGATAACTTCTGCTCTTCAACACTAATTAAAACAAGCTGCCATTGAAGGTTATCAGGATTTTGTACAGTTACTGTTAGGCAATCCACAAGGTCTTCAAGAATAAATTATGCTCTTGATATCAGGATTTTGTTCCTCAAGGAATGTCACTGAAGAGGAAAACTTGTTTACAAGAAGGATGTTGGTGTTCCCCCACTGATGTCATATCATTCTTCCCCACTTAAATCCTGGCAATACAACTTGCCCAATTCTAAGGGCCAATACAGAGAATGAAGCAGCTCCACGTCTCCTTGAAACTGCCAAGGGTCCTATAAGAGACAAAAATCATGCCAAATCTTGTCCACATTCATCAGTAACTGTAGCTTCATATGACGATGAAAAGAATTTTATTCAAAACACCAAAATTGCTAATTCTTTTGAATCCTTGGAAAAGCTTAAAGCTGAATTCAGATAACCGTTCTCTTGGTAACCCTGAGCTATGATTCGGTAAATGACAGCATTGGGCAGGATACCCATCTTTATCATATCTGCATGCAGCATCATCACATCAAGCATATGCTTGGCCTGAAAATGACCCCGTAACATGACAATATAAGCAATCACATCTGGGCTTAAACCATCTTTTCTCATATCTGAGAATAACTTACTGGCTCTTAAGATTCTCCCATCATTGCACAAAGCTTGAATAAGTGATGTATACATCACATGATGAGGAGAACAATAGCAGCCTTCTCTTTTATCAGTGTTCTCCAAAAACAACTTGATTGCATCAAAAATCCTTCCACTTTTACAAAGACCATCAATCAAGCAACTAATTGTAAAAACATTGGGGGTGAGTCCGGCTTCTAACATCTCCTTATGCAGCTGGAGAGCTGCTTTTGAGTTACCATCTTTGCAAAAACCATCAATCAAAGCTGTATAAGCAACAACATCGGGCACAAGGCTTTTAATAACCATTTCTGAGTACAAACCCATGGCAGCCTCCATGTTTCCTACCTTACAATAACCATCAATCAAAGTGGAAAAGGTGATGATGTTGGGTTCGACACCCTTTTCAGTCATTTGAGAACACACATCCAAAGCCTTCTTCATGTTGCCTTCTTTACAGTATCCATCAATAAGTGAATTGTATGTCACAGCATTCGTAACAACTCCCTCTTTATTCATTTTTTGAAATAAGCCATCTGCTTGTTCCGCTTGACCCACACCAAACAGACCCTTAATAAGTATACTGTAAGTGAATACATCTGGCAAGATTTGAAACTTTTTCATCTCAGACAACAAACCCATTGCTTCAGAGACATTCCCTGCCTTACAATGGCCATCAATCAAGCAATTATACACAAATATGTTAGGAACAACACCAAACTTAGCCATCCAAATGAAGAAATTTCTTGCTGCTCTCAGTTCACCCACTTTGCACAGCCCATCTATTAGGCTACCAAATGTAACAACATTTGGAAGCAACTTATGTCCTAACATGTCTTTATACAAGTCAAGTGCTCGTTTCATGTTGGCCTCTTTGCAGTATCCATCTATTAGAGCATTGTAAGTGTACAAATTAGGAAGCACGCCAGATTCTCTCATTGACCGGAAAATACTTTCAGCCTCCATCATCTTACTCTCATTGCACAAACAACGAATAAGAATCGAGTAAATTACCACTGTGGGTTTAATCACCTTCTCAACCATCTCATCAAACAAACAACGCGCTTTCGAAACATCACCTTCACCACAGCAGCCATCAAGCAGTACCCCATATGTGACAACATCAGCAACAAAGCCACGCGACAACATGTCCTCATAAAGTTCCCACATGGCATCAAACCTCCCCTTCTTAACCAACCCATTTAACAATGAATTACACGCCTGTATAGCAGGCAAAACTCTGATCTTGCCATAAACCCACAACGACTCTTCAAGGAAACCCATCTCGGAAAATGAAATAATCAACGTCCCGAACACATTGGGAGTGCATTTCGGGCTCTGTAAACTGTTAAGAGAATTAAAGAGCGCATAACAGACACGGTGGGGTTTGCGAGAGTTGAGGAGATTTTCAGTGAGGTATTTCATCAAACACCTAGCCTCCGAGTACAATTTAGCATTGGTTAAGACATGAATTATCGCCGCATAGGGTGCAATATACTTGGTTGGATTGAGCTTCTTTGAAGAGGAATTGAAAAGCTTGAGTGCTTGGTAAGGAGTTCTGGAACTCAGTATAGCATTTGTTAGATTTGAGGGGGACTCAAATGGTGATGATGAAAGTTTTGATATTGATGACGAAGAGATTGATCTTAAAGTGTGATGGATGTCGACAAGTGCTTGTTTTGGCGGGAAAATCTTCAACATTGCTACAAGTGAGATGTGTTTCTTGACCCATGTAGTTCTCACATTCCCCCCCGTCCTCAACTGCTTTTCAATAATAAGCATAAAGGGAGGGAAAACGTTTAATCACACAAGGCCACATATGAAAAGGAATTTCTGTTTACACAAACTATCCTTTTATATTTTATTTATCTCATTCTAATTTTTAACCAGCCAATGAGGAAGAAATAAGAGTGATAGATAGTTCTGAAAATGTTTCAAGAAGACGGTGAGATTATATTTCTAATAAAAAATGTTGGGTTCTTCGAATAGAAAAGTATTTTTAGTACTTTTGAAAATGCTTTTTTGAAAAATTTAAAAGAACAAATATTTATCATGTATCTCTATTCTCTCAATTTTACATTTAAGTCTTGCTAATTACTTGTATTTCACTGGCGACACTAAAATGTTTGTTGAAGAACCCGTTCGCCCCAATACACCAACAAGCTCCAGAGCTCTACAACAGCACCTCTTCTCTCTACTGCAAAGCTGCAACAACATTAAAAGCCTCGCCCAAATTCATACACAAATAGCCCTTAACAGCTTTTCCCAGAAAAAATTCATCCTTGTAAAGGTCTTATCTCTGTACATAACATCTAGTCATCTCGTGAATGCCCACAAAGTTTTTGAAAACATTGAAAACCCAAGTACAACGGTATGGAATCAAATGATTAGAGGCCATGCTAGGAGTGAAACGCCTCAAAAATCAGTTGAATTGTACAAGCAAATGGTAACAAAAAATGAGGCTGAACCTGATGAGTTCACCTATTCGTTTCTTTTAAGCGCTTGTGCGAGAAATAGTTTGTTTAGAGAGGGGGAGCAGGTTCATGGGAGAGTGTTGGTAAATGGGTATTGCTCAAACGTGTTTGTTAAGACGAATTTGGTGAACTTGTATGCAATGAAGGGAGGGGATAGCGGCGTTATAGAGGCACGTAACATGTTCGATGAAATATCAGAAAGAAATGTTGTGACCTGGAATTCGTTGCTTAAGGCGCATCTGAAGTGCGGAGATATTGATGGGGCGCGGAGAGTTTTTGATGAGATGCCTCAGAGGAATGTTGTTTCATGGACGACTATGATTTCGTGGTGTGGTCATAATGGATTGTGTAAGCAAGCTTTGTCTTTGTTTAATGAAATGAGGAGATCCCGTGTGGGACTAGACCAGGTGGCTTTGGTTGCAGCTTTATCGGCTTGTGCTGAATTGGGGGACTTGAAGTTGGGAAGGTGGATACATGTTTATATTGAGGAGAATTTTTTTGGTGGAAGAGAGACACTTTTAGTTTCTTTGAACAATGCACTTATACATATGTATGCTAGTTGTGGTGAGATTAAAGAAGCTTATGAAGTGTTTAGAAAGATGCGGCGGAGAAATACCGTTTCCTGGACAAGCATAATAATGGGATTTGCAAAGCAGGGTTATGGTAACGAAGCTCTTGCTTTATTTGAATTGATGCAAAATTTGGGAGCAAATGAAGCGAAACCTGACGGGATAACCTTGATTGGGGTTCTGTGTGCTTGTAGCCATGCTGGTTGTGTTGATGAGGGGCGCCAATTTTTTGAGTGGATGACTCGAAGTTGGGGGATTGAGCCAAGGATTGAGCATTATGGGTGCATGATTGACCTCTTGAGCCGTGCAGGGTTGCTGGATGAAGCATGTAGTCTTATTCATAGTATGCCCATGAAACCAAATTATGCTGTGTGGGGTGCTCTCCTTGGTGGTTGCAGAATTCATTGCAATGCAGAGCTTGCCTCTGATGTGGCACAGAAATTGGCGGTTGAACTTGATCCTGACCACGCTGCAGGTTATCTGGTACTCTTGGCTAATGTTTATGCTACTGCTCAAAGGTGGTATGATGTAGCTGCTGTTAGACAGAAGATGATTAAGATGGGTGTGCGAAAGCCTCCGGGTCAAAGTCGTGTGCAAATAAATGGAGTTGTTCATGATTTTGTTGCAGGTGACTCGACCCATAAGCATGCTTCCTTAATATAAGACGCTAGGCGAGATTACCAGGCAATCTATGTGGGAAGGCTACAAGCCAGATGTATCAGAGTTATTTTCAGTTGTTGAAGAATGGGGCAGGTAGCAAAGGAAATTGGTTTTCTTCTCTGTCAAATCTGCATTCTGAACTATGTGCACTTACTCAAATTGTGAAATATGGTCATTCCTGCTGAAAGCATCCAAAAACTTTCAAACTTTGTCGGACATTGTTAGGTAGTCAAGCTTTTTCATCATTTTAATAGGAGAATCCATCACTGTAGGGAAAAGGGCTTGTGGATATGTGTTTTGAAACCCTCAAGCTAGATTTTGATGTCCCTTGTTTTCTTTAGCAATCATGGAGAAACACAACTCAAAAGCATAACATTTTTTTCCCAATCTCCAGAAGGATGTAAATTCATGTAAATTAACAGGCAGAAATGTTAGTTATGATACAGTCGATTATCAATTGAAATGTTCTTTTGTCCCTCTCTCTCATAAATGTGTACATACCTCTAGACTAGACATATTGTTTGAGCATATATTTTGTCTTCAAGATGAGTCGGCACAATTTCCTGCAACCACAAAAGATGATTACTAAAGTCAAACGGGTGCTAGGTTGTCAACACGACATATCCAATATTCAGGGTGTGGTTAGTTTGGGGTTATTATTATTTCTTAAGTTAACAGTCCAAAGGTGTTGGTAAACACATTCAAGTATAAATGTATATAT
>WYDK02000041.1:9298755-9329850 GCA_009867345.2 Toxicodendron radicans
TATTTATTTATTTATTTATCTAAAGTTGATCATTTTTGAACAAGGGAAACTATGCCTAAAATTGAGAATGTTCATTTTTATCGATATCCCAATCTCTTATTTTAATAAAAGATAAAATAATAGTAATATATACTTGTTAAATTTATGAGTTGTAATTACACAAAGATTCATGCTTAGGATTATGTTTATTGCCTTAGAATACCAGTCCAGTGGATAAAAGAAAGGAAAGGTATGGCATTTTGATGAAAACAAGTTTAGTTTAGATTTGGAAGAAGGAGACGTGAAGAGTTAGGATATGGGAATTAGGAGAAAACAAAACCCTAATGGTTACTACATGTATTACTTGTCCTGTACATCAACGCAACGAATTATTCCTAGTTTAATCCCTCACCTCACCCCTTCAGTTCTACCTTTCCCTTCTTCTTTCTTCTAATTCAGTTACCCCATTCCATTTTTACAACACAAACAGCCTCTCTGTATAATAGAAAGAGTAATACTATATTTACACTATATTCTTACATCATTCTTTTACATCATACTCATATTTAATTAAAATAATAATATTTTTGAAAAATAATATTTTAAGTGAATGTGAACGTGATGTAAGAGAATAGTGTAAAGAAATGATATAAAGATAGAATTATTATAATAGAAATGCTTTTAATAAAATTTAAAAGCAAGTTAACTAAGTTTACTTTGTCACGTGAAACTTTACATACGTGTAAGGATTTATGAAACCTACCCAGCAAGCAACCTCATATAGTAAAGACTCAAATCTTTAAATACCAATCAAATTGCCGCTTCCGTTAACGACTTCACTCAATTCAACCAAATCCTCTTCCAACATGGGTCTACACGGAGACAGATCCGAAATCGCCTTCTTCGACATCGAAACCACCGTCCCGACCAGACCCGGCCAGGGCTTCGCCATTCTCGAATTCGGAGCCATCCTCGTATGTCCTAAGAAACTCGAGGAGCTCCATAGCTACTCCACCCTCGTCCGACCCACCGACCCCTCGCTCATTTCCTCTCTCTCCGTCCGCTGCAACGGCATCACTCCCGACGCTGTCGTCTCCGCCCCTTCCTTCGGACAAATCGCCGATACCGTCTTCGACATTCTCCACGGTCTTTTTAAAGTTCTTGCCTTTTTTGTTTAAGTTTTTTAAAGTTGTGATTTTGATGTGAAATTGATTGTGTTTTTGTGTGTAGGGAGAATATGGGCGGGTCATAACATAGTGAGGTTTGATTGTGCGAGAATAAAAGAGGCATTTTCGGAGGTGGGCCGGGCCCCTCCCGAGCCAAAGGGGACGATTGACTCCTTGGCATTGTTGACGCAGAGGTTTGGAAGGAGAGCTGGTGACATGAAGGTAATATTTACCGATCTCTCTTTCGTTTAAGTTCTCCATATAATTATAAATTCACCATTTATATCTGCATTAATGCGTGTTTTGGGACCATTTCATGTTTATCTGTGTGATTTAGTTTCCATTAAAGGCTCGCTTTTCTCTCTTTTTATTTATTTTCTTTTATTTTACTTTTAATGTTTCCATTGTGTGTTTTTATATTATTCTATATTGTTCTGAATTAAGGTTCTAGTTTTTGTTGTCATTGGACTGTACTTTTCATGAGACACGTCTTTGGTATGAAGGAAACGAGAGGTGAAGGGAAGGGGTTATGCTTGGGGGATAGAAAGTGATATGGAAGAAGATTATAACATTTTATTGTTTGGTTTCCCTCGGAGACGTTAAAAATGTGTTGATTTCATCGTTATACCCTTATGTATAAGAAGGGTTCAATTCTCACATGTTGTGTATTGGTGAAATGGTTTCTCCTCTTTGCTCTTTTTCACCTCTCAGTTCCCTCCTTTATTTGCTCTCGTTCAACTAGGTCTTGATGTACGTTCTTGTCTGTTGTCTTTTATAATATCCCTATTTTATGCCTTCTAAATTCCAAAATCCTTCTCATTAATTTTTTTTTTCCAAAATCATATTAAATCCTCCTTAATGTAATCCACAGAATTGTAAACCCAGAAAGTGTCCTTTTTTTGAGAAACTTCTGAATATTGCTATTATGTTTTAGCCCTTATTTGATATCTTGCAATCTGGTTTCTAATATCTCCTATATTATGTCTAAACAAGAATTGATGGAAAGCTAACTTGCACTCTGTTTACAGGGTTACGCAATGGTATTATATTTTAGGTTTTTTATTACTGTTGACTTTTGGATGTTGATATGTTAATATCTGTGCAGATGGCCACTCTAGCCACCTACTTTGGGCTTGGGCAGCAGACACATAGGTATTTTTACTGCCTGCAAGGAGTTATCTTATTTGTTCTCCCCTTCTCCTTGAGATAATAACTTTTGCTATTTTCTCTCAGGAGCTTAGATGATGTTCGGATGAATCTTGAAGTTCTCAAGCATTGCGCAACAGTCTTGTTCTTGGTAATTATTTAGTTTCTAAAGCAGCTAGACTTGCTTTTGCTTGGCTGATAAGCCATTGCCAGTTTATGGTATCTTCAAGTTTCAATCAGTTATGTGCCAGCTCTATTTGCCATCCAATGAGTATGACATGCTCTATTGCTAGTTCATCTTGCTCAACTGTGTTTTCACACTGATCAGAGCAATATTGCATGCGGACAAATGGATAGATAGCTTTCAGAACTTTGGGGAAAGTCCTCCACGAACTTCAATGCATCAACCTTAATGTCTTCAAATTTTACTTTAAGCTAAGCCTCTTGCTGCAAAACAGGACAATGTCACCATTCACGTCTATTTTCTTTTGTTCTGACCATAACTATTTTGTCATTTTAGCTTGCAAATTCTACTGGTATCCGATTTCCTTTTTTAGTATCAAAGTCAGTAAGATTATAAAATATAACATGTGCTGAAGTGTTGGGTCGATTTTCATTTTTTATATGATCGCTTAAGTGCTTTTTTTTCCCTTCTATTGTGTATCTACACTTATTTTAATTTTACCATAAAATGACTTTGAACAAATTATCAATGCGGTGGCTGATGGACTTGCATGTTTCATAAATTTGTTTGTGTAACAATTAACCTAACTTTGCCATATTTGCAGGAGTCAAGCCTCCCAGACATATTCACTGTCAACAGCTGGGTTTCCCCGAATGCTACTACAAGAAGTCGTAGTAACCGTAAACCATCACCAGAGGGGACAAGCCTAAACCTTAGTACTCCCTCTTCAAGACCTAAGTTTGAAGATGCTACAAATTTGTCTTCCCCTGTTCAAGGAACAGGGGAAAACCATCCTATATTGTCTTTGGTGACTCACAGAAGAGGGGAGGAGGTCTCTGGTTCAGCTGTAGCTAATCCAGAGCGAACAGATTCTTTTGATATGGGCCAACTTAGCAATCAGATGGAAACTGAATCACTTCAGCCAGATGTCAGCATGGAAGAAAAGATGGAATTGATGTCTCCCAAGATGAATTCAGCAGCTGCTGTCTCTGAGGGTTCAAGTGGCCATGATGCATTTATAGAGCCTGATAAAGCTTCAACTCCTAACATCAGTGCCTGTTTCGTCCCGCTGTTTAATGGTAGTCAAATTCAGAGAATTAAAATATTGCACAGAGATGTCATTTTGCAGCTTTATTGTGCTCGTTTGAGAATACGATTTGGAATAAATACGAAGTTTGTTGATCATGCTGGTCGGCCACGGTTGAATTTTGTGGTTGACATATCTCCAAGTTTATGTGAGGTTCTTGATGCATGTGATAGTGCTGCACAGAAATTGAGCATGGATTCTGGTAGTAGCTCTGAGTGGAGACCTGTTACCAGAAAAAATGGCTTCTTCAACCATCCCACAGCAAGATTACAGTAAGACTTTCCCCTCATCGGTTTCATTTATTTTTTTTATTGGGATAAGTAATTGAATGATTGCTTCGGCTTAGGAAAACAGCGAAATATTAAATTGCTCTCTGCCGGAGTGAATTATATTTTTGCACATGGAACAGCATGTTTTGGAATTTAGAAATATCCATGTCTGTTTTTTCCTTGAGTAGTGTCTTAGGTGCAAAAATTACAAATGAAAAGGAAAACAAAACGCAGGCTCAAGATCTTCAAGCAACTCATTTTCCATGTGCATTGATTCATAATTTATCTTTTATTAATCATTAACGTTTAGTTTTCTTTAAGTAGTAATTCATTTCAATGATTTTCATGATTCATTTGGGTTAATGCAACAATGACGTGGTTCAAAAGTTTGTAATATTTTTGAAATTGAATTTGGGAGTTGCAGTATCATAGCCATTCTACTTAGCATGACTATGTCAAACAAAATAGATAATGAAACATTAATCTTTTGCTTCTTTGTTAAATTAGTCTTTCTTCTTCGTGTACTGAGAATGCACCTAATTAGATGTGTGTTCCCCCTGTTTTTAACAGCATACCTACTACCGTAAGTGGCAATGTTGCCCAATATGGCACAGAGATATGCCAGAAAGAACCATCTGGGACCGTACAAAAGCTTCTGTTTGTGAAATTTGATGCTGCAGAACTTGATACGTTGTTCAAACCAGGTACCTTTGTGGATACATTCCTCTCCTTAGAGCCATATGACTATCAGCAGAGTGCAGGCATCCGATTAGTGGCAAAAAGGTTGATTATTCATTCTGAGTGATGGAAGAAAATGGTTCTCGAAGATCACCAACTGTCTAACCTTTCAACTAGGTAGACTGACATGTATACAGAAAATTGCTTTTTACTGATTGGTTGATGATATTGCTGATTATATTGAACTTCAACATTCATCTGTAAATGTAATTACTTAGCTTTTGAAGTTTAAAGTGATATTTGACTAGTCACTTTGTTTACTCTATTTTTTTCTCTCTGAAAACAAGGTTCATGTAAAAACTCAAAACTAGGGAACCATCTTGTTGCTATCGAAATTAGATTGTTTGGACTGAACAAATTGAAGGAAATAAAATGGCTAAACAAAATTTGGTCAACGAAGATAATGAACAAATATATGGTTTGTAAAGCTCGCTGAAGTCAACCCTTATAACCTTGTGTTGTGAATCTAGTGATACCAAGATGCTAATCTTTGTGCTTGACTTTGACATAACAAAGAGAACTATGCAGCATTATAGTTGCCAGCACTTGCCATAGATACAACAAAGGCTATACAAATGATACAACAGATGGGATAAGGACTGACTATGAAAGCTTGGCAATGCAAAGTTCATAGCAAGTAAAAGGAAGGATTAGAGAAGTTCACTACAATGACAAATGTGAACTAAATCTAGAAGGGCAATATTTATTTATTTATTTATGTTTTGACCACCTGAGGATGAAGTTTAATCTGCGACTCATAATTTATTAATTGAAATGGGGTATAAAATAATCAGTTTGAAAGCTCCTTCGGTTCTTCTTTGATAGACTGGAAGTCATCTATATCATAACCAGAATAAGTTAAAACCAAAGACATCAGCACTTCTATTAATCTAAACAATCTCTGCACTTTCTTTATGTTATGGTCATTTTTGAAAGCTAATGCTTTGAATCCACACTTAACTTGGAGATTCGCAGGGCTCCAAGCCTGCATATGAATTACAGAAGAAAAGGGTATTGTCATTGACATCCATTGCATTATAAATAGTCAGTCCATTGATTCTTTTCAGCCAAAATGAGTTTAACACTAAAGATGCAGCGGTCACTGTAACATATTTTCTCACATTATATAAATACAAAGATACTTTTCGGCCATTGACTATTCAATTCCATGTTTAATTAATATTAATATTAATGATCAAGTGCTTAATCTGTCAACCTTAACAAAACCCAGGTGGCCGATTCGGCCAGGTGCTTATAACTAACGCAAATCATGACAAAACCCATCTTATACTTGGATTCTGTGTCCAAAACTACCACATTAGATGACAATATAAGCCTGCAGAACAAAAATCTTATTTAATAATTGAAAGTAAAAACAGTCTGAGTTTTCTTTCAACAAGGGTAATATTACTTTATGTTAAGATTAGATTTGCTCTAACAACAATCTTTTTTAGGAATTCTCCATTCATGTCATACTGAAATCCATGTGCCTGCATTTATTCATATTTCCATTAAGCCAAAACGCGTACAGCTTTTAGCTCGCATTCGAACCAATAAAATATGGTAGGGCCATTCATGTTTTCTAATGGCCAAACCCAGATGTTTCTTCATATATACACATCAGTTAGTTGAATTGGATGGATGTTAAATTTTAATCTCCTCGAAACAGAAAAAGAATTAATAATGTCCACTAGAACCAAAGACGCCTTCCTAAATTGTGGATATCAACCACCAAAAGTGGCCTTATTCACAAATAAATGCTTTCTGATAAAGCTCTCGCTGGCTCCAAGCCAAGAAACCGTGGCCTCTTCTTTATGTCTTCCACATTAATTACTCTCCTTTTATAGACACTATCTTTCGTTTCTTTCCCTCTACTTGGGAGTAATTTTGACGGGTTAAAACGTGATTTTGGCTTTTGGCTTGTGTAGGGAAGCGCTTCTCTCAGCCTCGACGGTTGCCGTTCTAATTCTAACAAAATCAAGACGGCTTTCTTTTTAATTTAAACTAAAATATATATTTCCCCGTTACCTCCCAACTCATTCTCGTAACAAATTTGTCAAACTATTATTTATTCTAATCAGTAATTGATCAACTGTACTAAATATGACATTAGTAATTCAGATATAATTATGATATGACATCCAAACATATCATATATTTTAAAATATTATATAATTATTAGGATATGTTAATTACTAAGGTAGTAATTATACACCTTAACGGCCGTTTGGTTCAAGTAATAAAAGATTAATGAGAATAAAAGATTAAGAAAATATTGGATTACCTGAATAATGAGAATATTATATTACTAAAAAATGTTTGGTTGAAAAGAATTGATTATAGGGTATGTTATATTGATGTGTTTGGTTGGGAGGAATAAATGGATAGGTATATTGGTTAGATTACTTAGTTGCCCATTTTTTTTAATTATTTATTATTTATTATTATTATTTATAAATTTTAACCCCCCACATTTAGAAATATAGCTAAACCACCCTATAGCAAAAAAATTACAAATTAACAAAGTGACCCCCACTCACCTAACCAGCCGCCGGCCGTCGGCAACCACAGCCGACCGCCACCGTTTGGTCATTGGACGGTGGCGGTCAACGGTGGTTGCTGACAGCCGGTGGCTGGTTAGGTGGGTGGGGGTCACTTTGTTAATTTGTAAATTTTTATTATATGGATGATTTAACTATATTTCTAAATATGGGGGGATAAAATAGCCTAAAATTAATTTTGTAAATTGATTTTAAACTAAGGACAATTTTATCCTAAAATTATAATAGTTAAGGACAAAATAGTAAAGAAAAAAAATTACGAAGATAATCTTAAAATATTTAAGAAAATAGTAGTATTAAGATTACCCCATATATTATCAACAATAACTTACTATAAGATTACTGGAATGTTTTATTACTTAACCAACCAAACGGAGTAATAAGATAATAAAAGATGACATTGCCCCCTTAATAAAATTTGACCCCCAACCAAACAATCCTTTAGTAATTATACTATCATTTCCAAACACATCCAAGTAAACATCTTTTTAATTAATTAATCTGGTTTAATATCGTAATTAAGGAAATTAGACGTGCTTCCACGCGCCTAAGGACGCGTTTGGAAACCGATCGTCACTGCAAATCTAACCCACAAAAGTAACTATGAATTATGAAACACCAAAACTCCACTCCCCAACAACACCACACTAACCAATGACAATCTCACACGTCAAAACATTGACTAGTCAACTCTCATAGTCCTCTCATTTCAACCAGTCGTACATACAATAGTAATCGAGGATACAGAGAATCAGTGCCCTTCTGATTATATAAACTTTTTGAAGAGAATCAACCGAATCTCGTTGTGCCAAATAGCTAGCTCTCAGCCCCTAAAATCTACAAATTTTCAATTTATTTTATAAAAAAGAAAGGAAAGAAAACGAGAAATAAATAAAAAGGGAGAAACTAATGAAAAGTCTAAACACAGAGAGAGAGAACACGTAGTGGAATTTGGTCCGCTAAGTAACGAAGGACACACAGAAGAACACGATGCTTATATTATTCTCTTCAAATTCTAGCTATTTGGCTGCTGAATTTCGCCGATGAATTGATTCTTCATCTGTTTTCTTTCGTTTATTTGCAATGTCGGGCGAAACGTCGTCGCCTGGCTTCACTCTCGAGGGAATCAGCGATGTCGATGACTACATTTGGGTGAGTTTTCTCTTGATTTTTATTTTTTCGGTTTTCCAAGTGTTTGGATGCTGAGAAAGTGCGGGAAAGTTTAAGATATCAAGTTCTGGATTGGTAGGATGTGTCGCTTTGTGTTGAAAGTGATTCGTTAGTTATTTTAACAAGTTGTAGTGAATAATGTGAAGTCTTTAGTCTTGGATTTTGCACTGTATTGATTTTACTTTATTTTATATTTTCTTTTGAAATGTATTGCGTGGAGAGGAAGATATTGAGTTCTTATTTTCTTTTCTTGTGTTTTCTTGCAAGCCAAACAGTCTTTACATGTTTTTTGGCTTCAAATTTGTTGGTTTGTTTGTTAGCTTAGAGAACTTGTGAAAAGACAAGGATTTGAGTTTGGTTGCTTTCATTTGTTTTCTGTTTCATTCTTTTTTGTTTGCGGAGAAATCCGAGGAGATCAAAAAATAAACTGAACTTTGATTTTTGCGCTTTTTCTTGTTTAATTTTCCTTTTTCTATTTTTCTACTTTTTCTTTTTGCTAATTTTATTTATGAAGACTAATAATTTACGTAGTTTATGCTGGCTATGTGCAAAAAATTTTGATCGGTACTGTCTGCCTTTCTGTTACAATGATCTTGAAAATAAGTGGATGGTTTAGAAGCTTCACTGGCAACTTCTGCAGCTAAAGAAAGTTTACAACATTGTTTTATTGAATTGCCATTTTTTAAATAATTGCATTATGGTAGCTGAGTGAACCTTGTTTTTGTGACTTCAAATGAAGAATGTGAAACAATGAAAAACATTTTTTTTCTTTGGTTGTTTACTGCTTTCTCAAGCTGAATGGAGTGCCGAGTGCCTATAACTTGTTATGATTAATAGTGCTCAATTTATGATTGTTTGGAAATCTGATGAGTAAATGTCAATCAAAATGCAGGCAAATGAAGGAGAGGGATCGTTGCCATGGGACAGATACAGTCATGTTTTTGATTTGATGAGAAATGGAAACCGTGCATTCCGAGAGAGTCGTTTTGAGCAGGTGAGGTTTTTGACTTCTAATGCAGTCTATACAGTTTTTGATTCCTGTCTTGGCCTTCCTCTCAGTATAGCATATACATGCTTCTGTTATTGTGGTAATTTCATACAGAAAACTCAAAAAGATATGAGAAGCAGGTCACAGAGTCTAGTACCTTGGAATGCAAGATTAAGATTAGTTCTGTCCAAATATGTCAAGAATTTTTTAATGTGTTTGGCCTAGATTAGACCTTAATTTTATGTGGATGTACTTTTTCCCTTTTCAATTTTAGGTTGCTTTTATTTGTATAGTATCTTTAAATATGTAAGTTGTAGTCGGATATATATCTATTATATTATTATTTATTTATTTTTATTTTATTTTGAGTTGCAATCCAAAACGGCTTGGATGGACTTGATGAGCTGTATAATATTAACTTAATGACTTTGGGGTATCTCATTACTTTTGTTGGAGCTTAAATTTTTTTTAGCGTTTACCTCTAAGCATCAATTTTTGGAATTAATGGTTAAGGTTGATCAAGAGATCTCATGTACAAATCCTTCATTACATTAATCACATTACTTAAATAGTGTTTGTGTTTGATTCACGTGCCATGTATGTGAAAGGATGTGTTAGATCTTAATACAAATGTTGGGCCCTACCTATAAGTTTTAGCTTTTGAGATTAGTGGTCGCTTAACAATTTCTGCTGGCCAAGGAGTGATTGTATGTTTTACATTAAGTGCCTTTCCATAACCATGTGAAAATGGAAATCATCAACTCCTCTTTGTGATAAATTCCCACAGTGATCTGATCTGTGGTTATACACCACCCTAACTTGAGGTTGCCCTTCTACCTTCAATTGGCTATGCTCTGACCTGAGTTTCCCTCTCAATCGCTTTCTCATTTTGTAACCCAAGCCTTGAATGTGAATTTGGCTCTAACACCACATGATGTACACTAATTTGTAGGCTAGTTATAAATTATGTCATGTCAAACTCCCAAGTATTCTTCTAGTTGCGTGGAATATTTTAATATTACTGAGTATGGGTACTATTACTAATTATTTAAGTGCTTTTACGCTGTCCTTCTAGTTTAGATCAAGAAATGAACCTGAGACCTACTTTTTCTTCTTTGGTTCATCTCTGAAACTACAGTTTCTGTGGTCTTAGGATTAGTAATACTTCAATTACAGCTCAACTTTGAGCTTTCTGTCGGTAACTGTTTCACTCTTAGAGAGATATCTATACACGTGTGATGTTTTCTCAGAAATTAACGCGTTAACATATATGTGGCTTTAGGGTCATAAGTCTGTCCGGTATGAGCTTTAGAGCAACTTGATGTGTTTGGACCTATCTAGGTTGGTATATATGAGATTTTAGAGTTTTGATTGGATCTGTCTTCCTTTTTAGCCTTTTCATTTCTTAGTATCCAAGGTTTTAGTAACTTAGTGTGTTTTGGGTGGTCAGGGAGATGTCGATATGAGAATCTAAGAGAGTTAGGAAGAGAAGCAGACAACAGTTGTTATGTTTACTCTTTAAGAGGTAATGTGGTTTGATGATCAACAGAGTTACTGAAAATTGAATATCCTCATGCTAATTTGATTGGATACAGTCATCAAGATCTAGACAAGTTTTTGTCTTCTCTCTAAATGTGTTTCTCTCACTGTTCATTTTTTTAATCTTAGTTAGCATATTTAGGCTTCATTCATTTTGCTGTAGGAAATATTCAGTTGCAATCTTTATGTGGAATTATGAGCTATTTGTTTATTAGAATGAATATCAGAATTTAGCGATGGTGACTTTAACATTAATGGCTAGATGAATTAAAGACCAGATTTCATTAGTATCACTTGTAAGATATCAAGCTAAAAGTCTTTTTTTTGAACAATTTGTCATGTTATCAAATTCATTTTTTTCCTTTGTGACACAAGTTACTGATTTTTCATTAAATTAAGCTACAGCTGAAAGTTTTCAAATTCTGAGCTAATTTTTTCACAATACATGCTTTAGTTTGTTCTACCCATTCATTGTCTTTCTAAAGTAGATTTTCATTGTGCCAACTTGGTGGCATGGCTTTAGTGCAGGGCCTGTAGTCTTATAGCTATCAATTTTTTACCATTAATACTTGTTTACGTGGTTTTCTATATGCTTAGACTTATGATTGATGCAATCTTGCTTTGTTCCTGTAGGTGTTAGATTTGGGATGTAAATGGCGTGCATTATATATTATATTTTAATCTTTGAAAACGCTTAATAAGAAGGATATAGTAGCTTTTCAATTTTTTGAGTTTTCTGATCAAGTTCTTTCTGGTGATATTGTTTCTTTCAATTTCAACTTGGTTTCCTCCTAAAACTGAAAGAATTGTTGCATGTTACCTGGCTTCTTAATCTTTTTGGTTTAGTTTGACTGTAAAACACTTCAAATAGGCAATTATGGTAATTGCTAATTTATTGAGTTCTTTGTTCAGGCAATCAATAATTACTCAAGAGCCAATAACATCAAACCCAATGATCCGATTATTCTGGGCAACAGATGTTCTACTTATGTCAGGTTTCTTCTTTTCCCATTGGTTATGTTGTTCTTTCTTGATTTCTATGATGCCATTTCTTGTTAGATTTAATGATCACTTAACCATCTTATAGTTTGGTTTGGATCTAATTTTCCATTATTCTGATGAAATTGTATCAATGAACATGTCATCTTTTATCCAGGATTAGTCAATTCTTGAAGCACAGACCTCCATCAGCTTCTGAGTCTAGACCATTGAATGGGCTGGATCCAACGACACATGCTGAGGTAGGTCTTCTGGCTTCATTCATATAATAAATAGAAGGTTTCATTTACTTATTTCTTGGTAAAGGAAAAATATGTTCTGCAATTGTTTCAGCTTGCTTTAAAGGATGCTGAGAAGCTACTGAATCTCCGGAGTAATTTAGTAAAATCATACATACTAAAGGCCAATGCCCTCATTTTGGTAAGAATAAGTTGCCATTTGTTTTCTTTATATATAACTGGAGCTCATCTAAAGATTCTTGGGAACCTCTCTTTCTATGTCTTTGTCCCTTGTGTACTGTATTTGCATTTGTGCCCGTAGTTTGCACTTCTATGTGCATGTTTGTGTGTAAGAAATTAAGCCCAAATTTAGCCAGTTCAGTTAAAATATGATAGGAAGATATCCAATAACTCAAACAATTGGGTTGAGCAGTGGGTCTTTCATGGGCTTGGGTAGAACTCACCTTAGAAAACCGGCTTGTCAAAGGAGAGTGCCCAAGCCCTTATAACCCACATGATCACCCCTTTCCCTTCCAATATGGGATCCTTAACATTCTCCCCGCGTCGAGACCCAATGTCCACATTGGCCCACTCTGGACGACTTCACTCTAGGTGGCCTACTCTGGCCACAACGTTCACATTGGCCCACTCTGGACGGCTTCACTCTAGGTGGCCTACTCTGGACCACTCTTGGCCTATTCTCCCAAGTCGCCTCTTCCGGAACGTGGGCTCAGGCGGGATTTGACTTTGATACCATTTGATATGAACCTATCCAATAACTCAAATAATTGGATTGGACAGTAGGTCTTTCATGGGCTTGGGTAGAACTCACCTTGAAAAACCGGCTTGCCAAGGGAAGGTGTCCAAGCCCTTATAACCTACATGCCCACCCCTTTCCCTTTCAATGTGAGATCCTTAACAAAATACATGCTACATCGACCTAGTCCGAGTTATGAGTTAGGTTTAGCTTTGTGACGATGATTTTGGTTGGGAAAATCTGCCCAAAAAGGCTTCAGGAAAACTAAAGTTGAAAATAATCAATTTAATGGTGAAATGAGTAAAAAAATTTTAGTAAGAGGTGATGTTGTGCAAGGAGGATGTTGTGCATTGTAAGGGAAGAGAGGATGAGAGGCAATGAGTCACAAAGATGTAAGATCAATGGGATTTAAGATTAGCTATTTCACATTTAGGGCATGATATGGTATGTGGATAGATTTTTAACCTACTTACTAAAATATTGATCTGGTTCATATGCTAGGTTTAGCATACTTAAAATAAACACATATAATATAAATAAATGCATATAATTAAAGTATTATAAAACATAGGTTGGATTCACTTTGGTTAGGATCCTGGTTGTTTCAAACCTGGTGTTGGCAGATATCTGTCAGCCTGGAACTTCTCTTTCCAATCAACCCAAGCAACCCAAGCTTGTAAATTACCAAACCATAACTTGCTTGATTATAGGGTGGCTATTCCAATTTGTAGCTATGTGCATATCTACTTTTTCACATAACTTTTTTCTGAATTTGCAGTTGGAAAAATATGAGATGGCTCGAGATGTAATTCTTTCAGGTCTTCAAGTTGATCCCCTTAGGTAATATAAATAGTTAATTCACCCACTTGTTCATTTATTTATTTTCTATTTCCAGAATTCTTTAAAAGTGATGGAAATTCTTTTATCCCCTTTATTTTTTTAATAATTATTTGCTCTAGACAATTCCATTGATGTGTTTTTTTTTTTGCATTTTTTCTTGCTAATATGTAGCGAGTCTCTCCAGGCTTCTCTACAGAATTTGGAGAGGACTACAGCCAGTTTGATATGGAGGAGGAATCATGGAAGACCTGATCGTACAGATGATTTTGATTGCACACTGTGTCTGAAGTTATTGTATGAACCTATCACAACTCCTTGTGGGCATTCCTTTTGCCGATCATGTCTATTTCAGTCAATGGATCGCGGTATTATTCTGGATTTGATGATTCTGTTTCTATTAATGCATTTAAATCACTTGATTCTTTTCTGACCTTGTAATTTAAATGATAGGTAACAAATGTCCACTGTGCCGAACAGTTCTCTTTATTAGTCCTAGGACATGTGCAATCAGGTGAGTTGCTCACATGATAACATTGTACCAAATTCTTGTGTCAGAAGTTTGTGGTCTCCGGAGTGTAATTTGGGAATGAGCTCAGCTCCCCAATCTATTCTGTTTATATAAATAAATGTACTTGTCCGAAAGGATTTGCTAGGGGGTTTTACCTAGAAGATCTAGGTGCATACAGAATGACTAATGCATAACGTTGACATTTATTTAATTTATTCTGACACTGCTTCTATTACTATGTGACTGTGGGAAGGAGCACAATGATAAAACAATCCAACTTCAGGATACTAACTGGGACAATTTCTGTTACATCATCTTTTTAGTGAGCCCTCATAATTTTAGTCATGTTCTCCATTCATGCAATGGTTGGGATGCTGTGTAAATCAGTGAGCATGGAAGCTATCTTATTCTTTCCATAGTTACTCTTTTGCTGTAATTTCTTGCACGAACTTTCAAAGGTCCTGTGTATTACACTTTGATTTATTTATTATTTCTACCATTATAAGACATTTACTTGGCTTGTACCAGTGTGACACTAAACAACATTATAGAAAAGAATTTCCCAGAGGAATATGCTGAAAGGAAGGCAGAGCATGATAGTTTAAGTAACTTTGGTGTTGATTTGATACCTCTCTTTGTTATGGATGTTGTCATCCCATGTCAGAAGTTTCCTCTCCACATTTTTGAACCTCGGTACAGACTTATGGTGAGTTGGTTAGTCTTTGCTAATATAACATCTGATCGTCATGCATTATTTGATAAATTCTGAAAGGTGGCATTTTTTTATTTATTTACATAATCTCTATTTTTTTTTTATTTCCTTGTTGCAAGTAATTTTGTGTAACCTTTTTGTACTTGAACAATAGGTGAGGCGAGTAATGGAAGGTAATCATCGAATGGGAATGGTAACTTTTTTGACTAGCCCTTTTTATTTTCCTTTTTTACGATAAGTTGTGTCGGCTATACCAGATATCCCCCACTGTTGACATGGTTTGTCTATTAATTCTGTAGGTCATTATTGATCCCACCACAGGTTCTGTAGCTGATTTTGCTTGTGAAGTGGAGATTACTGAGTAGGTGTTGGGTCCCTTTTCCTTTCCTCTTTCTGTAATACATTTATTTAATCGACATATATTTTATTTGATACTTAAATATGTGTTTTTCTGCTAAATTAGAATTTTTTTCTTCTTCTATACATTGTTTCTTTCATCTTCATCCAGGTGTGAGCCACTTTCGGATGGACGGTTTCTTCTTGAGGTGAAATATGATCCCTGAATGCTATATCCCTTTTATCGACTTGAAGAATCAGTCTCTTGTGTTTCCTTCTCTGTACTTATGGACATTGGTACAAATTTCATGCAGATTGAAAGTTGCCGGAGGTTTCGAATTCTTCAATCTTGGGATCAAGATGGGTGAGTGCTAGGATCAGTGCCTTCAACGTATTTGCTATACCCTTGGCATACATATCATCCAAGCTACTTGGTTTGTTGGTTAGGTTTTATGCCTTGTAATTTTATGTGTAGGTATCGGGTAGCAGAGGTTGAATGGGTGCAGGATATAAATCCAGAAGGAGCAGAAGCCAGAGCAGATGTAAGTTTGCCGTTATTCTGGAAATTTTATCTCATTCTTACATTTTTTTCCCCCTTTAAATAAACTCTAAAGGATATAGAAAAACTTTAGGTATGAGTAGGGCATCGATAGACTGTAAAGTGAAGATTGTACTTCGTGATACATGGTACTGATGCTCAACATTTTCCTAGGAGTTAAATATGCATCAATCTTCTAGTGTAGGCATTGCATTTGCATAGATACATTTACTACATGCACAGACTTGTTTGACATTCCAAAATGCTTTGAGGCTGCAGTTTTTAGTCTCTAATATTTAACTGTAGTATAGTGCCAATACCATCTGATGGTAAAAGAACTAAAATGGGAAAGATGTATCTTTGCAAATGCAGATAATAAACTAGAATAAATGCAGATAAATCTTTTTATTTTAATACATTATATTTCAGGAGCTAGTTGTTATTGAATGAGGCCACTAAGTTCTGATTCCTCTGAGCGACTGATGCATTAGTTTGCATAGATGTAAATAGTAATGTAGGTTTTTGTTAGGAATCCCACATTGGAAGGGAAAAGGGTGGGCATGTGGGTTATAAAGGCTTATGTACCCTCCCTTGGCAAGCCGGTTTTCCAAGGAGAGTTTTACCCAAACTCAATAAGACCTATTGCCCAGTCCAATTATTTGAGATATTGAAGTGAGTTCTTATCAGTTTTTCACCATATCCTCGTTTTGCTGATCCCTTCATGAATGTGGATGCTCACAGTTGCAGGAACTGACCAATAATGCAGCAGGATATGCACAGTTATGGTTAAGGAGGGAAAAAGAAGCAGCACGACAAGGTAAAATTCCAAGGCAGGATACTGTCAAGATGTGCACACTATTTGTTGTTGGTTGTCCAATTTATATCGACCTGATTAACTTTAGGGGGGATTCTATCCACTGGATAGAATATTTGATGTGCATATATGGCTAAAGTTAACATCATTTTATGTCATATTGGGATGATTAAGAATATTCGAAGTACTTTATATTTGATCTTTATTCCACAGGTTTTATTGTGAAATTGAATTTTCAGAAAATATTTTGGTACATTTTCCTTCATTATTGCAATTTACGAAAAAATAATTAATGGAAAAGCAAGTTTAAATATCTATGGCTGTAAAATCTTGTAATTTTTTTTTTTTAAATGAGCTCAGGCCTTCCTGCCACCAGTTAGCTAGTTTCACTGACTGCTTCACCTTGTTTGCATTAAATATTATTTTCAGTTTTGACTGACTTATTTGATGCACTCAGCGCCAAGAAATAACTATTTGTGATTATAATTTGAGTGTTTGAAATCTCATTGTGCTCATGTATATAGTTTGCCATTGCACAGACATGAGTGAATCTATCTGTTCTCTTTCTTCATATTGTTTCTTTGTGAGGATTATGTTGAGATAAGATGGTTAATATGTGTGTAGATCGAAGAAGGCTTGAGAAACTCCTTAATGTAGAAGTGATGATGCCCAATCCACAAGATCCCGAGCGCTTTAGTTTCTGGGTACCTTAACCCTTATAATATGTACTAATCTTATGATGGACATCATTAAGACTTTTTCATGACTACTATCTCTTGGATGCAGCTTGCTACCTTATCAGATCGGAGACCTTCAGAAAGACTAGAACTCCTGCGCATTAGAGATACAAGGGAGGTAATGAACCAACTAAAAACCATCTAGCAATTTATGAGTGTGGGTTTCAAGTCATCTTGATGGGTCTTAACATCTATCAATTAAACTCTGCTGTTTGTGAAACAGATGAAATAGATACTTTGTTTTATTTAGGGTGATATTTCCTTTTTTATTAAGTCTGGCGTAAACAATTGTGGGTGGATCTCATCATGTGAACTGTAGAAGGAAGAGAGGCAAATAGGGCAAAAGAATGCCTTAGCAGCTGACTGGTTTGGACAAAGTATAAGAAGTTGCAAATCTCTTATGTAATTTTGTATGTAAGACTAATACCTTTTGTACAGAACTGTGCGTAGAAACAAACCAAAATATTTTCTCTTGTAACCATGCCATTAGTTTTTGAATATATAAAGTTGACCACTAGGATATACTAACTATGTGAAAAAAATTTTACTTATTTTGCTTATTGCAACTGGTTTTACACTCTGCTTTAGAAGAGTTTCTAGGTTGGGATTCAAATATTTGTCATTTCTCTGTATTTAGTATGGAAAAAACTCCATACCACAGATGTTAGTAAAACCAATCAACCATGGAATGCCTCGTCAGCATGCGTGATATACAAGCACCACATGGTTGGTTGGTTGGTTTTGGGAAAAATCTCTCATTTAGTGTTTCTAATTAGTTTTAGTTTGAATGAATTTGCAGAGGTTGAGACGCGGACTGATATTTCTGAGAGCTGAAGAACAAGTCTGCAGAGTGCAATGAGAAAGAGTAATTGTTTTCCGGATTTCGTTTGTAAGAAAAAAGAAAAATCATTAAAATTCGTTACAAGCAATTCAATATATTCTTTGGATTTAAAAAGTATGAGAGGCATTCTTCCCGGTATAGAAGAAAGAAACTTGCTGACATGATACTTGTAATATGGAGTGCGCAGACTTGTAACAAAATGAGTTGTAATATAGTTATAATCAGAGACTTTGTAATATGTTGCAAGTTGGATTGTTGAAGTTAATGTTAGGTAATGTATCATGCAGAGTTTGTTGTAGTCAGTATCCTCTATTCTTTGGTCCACCTTTGTGGATCCCTATTTTTTTTTTTTTTTTTTTTTTTTTTTTTGTTGTAATAAAAACACTTGTACACATATTTATCAATGACAACAAGAAGCACCAATTTATTGTTTTGGGGAAAGGTAGTAAGTATTACATAATTGTTGCCTTCAGATGTTTGTTTTCTAGTAAATCTAAATTAACCCAAAATTATAAAAATAAAAGAATTAAAGAAATTAGAAAATATGTTTAGATGTTGGTTGGTAGTTAAGATAAGACAGACAGAGAAGCATATTAGGTATTATTTGGGGTTCAACGCCTTACTCGCATTTAGTTTAATATATCATTCTATCTAAAGTAAGCAGGGCAAGTCTGATTATGAAGTAACCCAAAAACCAACTTATCAGAGATTAAAACGAATTCACCCATTCAGGTTTCAGTTACCTACAAATACACCCAGAAAAATCATAAAATTACAAAATTAACACTTAAATATCTCTATCACTTCTATAGTTTCTTATTTGATCTACTATAAAAACAAAATTTATTAAATTTTATTTGTGTGTTTGAAGGTGAGATTTGAAACAATTGTAAAAAGTTGAATTAAATATTTGATGAATTCCTATATAAAATCCATTATCATCTTCCAAATCTCAGTTTAAAACACACAAATCAAACTATACACATGAAAATTCAACAAAAACACATTATATATCAAATTCAAATATTAAACTTAAAAATGACAAGTGTATTTTGGTCTTTCAGGTAATATTTTGGGTGGATTTGTTACTTTCAGAATTCTTTGGGTGTATCTGTACTTAACGCAAACATCATGAATGACATCGTTATAAAAATCTAAACACTCTTAACAAAACATAACATTCATCTCTGCACGTCCTTCCTTACTTGCACCCAACTATCTTCTCCATTCCTTTAACTTCTAAACCATTTTAGTACGTCCAAATCCCACGTTCAGTTACTCTTTCTTCTTCCCCCAAACTCCTCCTTTCTCCATGTCCACCATGTCCACTTCTCTCTTTTCCACCTTCCCCATTTCCATTTCTCATAACTATTAACTCACTATCATGAAGGAAGGAGGAGGTAGAGGTGGAAGGAGCACTACTTCCTTATTTCTTTTCCTTTCCCTCATCATTTTATTCCATTTTCCACCCTTCACTTCTTCTAAAAATTACATTCCTCCTGATAATTATCTCATCGATTGTGGCTCCTCTCGACCCACCAAGCTTGATGATGGCCGTACCTTCAAGTCCGATCATGACGCTTCTAGTTATCTCTCCACAGAAGAAGATATTGAAGTTTCTGTCGATTCCATTCCCATTCCTAATGCTCTTCCTTTATATCTTTCTGCTAGGATCTTTCAACAGGAATCCAGGTATACTTTTTTCATTTCTCAACCTGGCAGACATTGGCTTCGTCTCTATTTTCTCCCGCTTCCTCACCCTTCTATCAATCTCACCAGTGCCGTTTTCACCGTCCAGACTGATAAATTTGTTCTCTTGCATGAATTCTCTATGAGGAGCAACTCTGAAATTGTTTTCAAGGAATATCTCATTAACACTACTGAGAGATTCTCCATTGTTTTCAAGCCCAAGAAGGATTCCCATGCATTTATCAATGCTATTGAAGTTGTTTCGGCTCCTGATTCTCTTATTTCCGATTCAGCAACCGCCGTTTCGCCTCCGGATACTTTCACTGGCTTGTCTAACTTCGCCCTTGAAGTATCCTACAGGCTCAATGTTGGCGGGTCAACTATAACTCCCAGAAATGATACATTGTCAAGAACATGGCTACCTGATGTTCCTTACATTTTTTTCCCAGAAGGCGCTGAAACTGCCTCTGTTGAACCCGGAGTCATCAACTATCCAAGCGGCGGTGCAACTCCGTTCATCGCCCCGAATTCGGTTTATGCAACCGCGGAAACCATGAAGCATGCTCAAGTGATGCAACCCAATTTCAATCTCACTTGGAAGATGAGTGTTGATCCCACTTTTTCTTATTTGATTAGAATGCATTTTTGTGACATCATTAGCACTAGCCTCAATGACTTAGTCTTTAATGTTTACATAAACGGGTTGATGGGTGTGTCATACCTTGATCTCTCAACACTTACTAATGAACTCGCCGCAGCATACTATAAAGATTTTGTGGTGAATGCATCCACCATTAGAAATGGTTCGATCACTGTCCAGGTTGGCCCTTCTAGCAATCTCGAGTCAGGCCAGCCCAATGCAATTCTTAATGGACTAGAGGTCATCAAGATGAGCAATGAAGCGGGGAGCTTGGATGGTTTATTTGATGTGGATGGTTCGTATACAGGAGGTTATCTTTCAAACAAAATGAAGATTCTAGCAGGCGTTGCTCTCGCGGCGGGATTGACAGCAATGCTGTTTCTGGGTGTAGTTTTCATCCGGGGACAAAAGAAGCCTCACGGTTATGAGAAACGACACAGTTTCTCATCATGGTTACTTCCTCTACATGGCAGCCATAATAGCTTCTTGTCCAGCAAGAGCAGCTCGCGGAAGTCTAGTCTCTTTGGCTCCCGCAAGAGTAAGACTACTGGTTCCTCTAGTTTCTTCTCTAATCAGGGTCTTGGTCGGTTCTTTACTTTCCATGAACTACAGAATGCAACACAGAATTTCGATGAAAAGGCAGTGATTGGTGTTGGCGGGTTTGGCAAAGTTTATCTTGGAGAATTGGAAGATGGAATCAAGGTTGCTATAAAACGTGGAAATCCAAGCTCTGAGCAAGGCTTAAACGAGTTCCAGACAGAGATACAATTGCTCTCCAAGCTTAGGCATCGCCATCTTGTATCGCTTATCGGCTTCTGTGATGAACAATCAGAGATGATTCTCGTTTATGAGTACATGGCTAATGGACCTCTTCGTGACCATCTCTACGGCTCCACTCTACCTACATTATCCTGGAAAAAGAGGCTTGAAATTTGCATTGGTGCAGCCCGCGGATTGCATTATCTGCACACTGGTGCAACTCATGGAATCATCCACCGTGATGTGAAGACCACCAATATTCTTCTTGATGAGAATTGGGTTGCTAAAGTTGCCGACTTTGGTCTATCTAAAGCTGCACCAATGGAGCAAGCCCATGTGAGCACCGCCGTGAAGGGTAGCTTCGGCTACCTTGATCCTGAATACTTCAGGAGACAACAACTCACTGATAAATCAGATGTTTACTCTTTTGGCGTAGTTCTGTTTGAGGTGTTGTGTGCAAGGCCTGTCATAAACCCAAAGCTACCTAGAGAGCAGGTCAGTTTAGCCGAGTGGGCAATGAATTGCTACAGAAAAGGCACACTTGATAAAAGAATTGATACCAATATTGCTGAGAGTATTTGCTCAGAATCTTTGAAAAAATATGTTGAAGCTGCTGAGAAATGTCTAGCCGAATTCGGCGTTGATAGGCCTGGAATGGGAGATGTGTTGTGGAACTTAGAATATGCCTTGCAGCTTCAAGAGGCTGCAACGCAAATTGATCCTCCAGATAAGACATGTCTCATTGCTCTGGAAGAACCAAAAGGTAAAAACTTAAAAGATGACCTTGAAGCTGCAGCTGTTAATGATAATTCTCAAGTAGAAGTTGCTTCAACTGTATTTTCTCCGCTTGGCACTGTTCAGGGAAGGTAGAATAATCAATCCATTCAACTTTAGAGAAGTGAATAATAACCCCATATAGGTTATAGAGGAAGATGTATGAGATTCATTTGGTGTTTAATTTACTTTTTGCTTGGAAATTTTTAATTTTAAGTTTCAAGGTGATTCTCAGAATCATCAGAGTGCTTGCAGCTTTGCAGTTTGCAGCTCATCACTAGCAGCATATATTTCAACAGTGTATTTGGATGTTTGTAGATTTGGTGTTGTTTAATTAGTGATTTTTCATTTTTCCCACTTGGTTTTGGTTTCTGTCAATATTGATGATTATTTTAGCGAGAAAATCAACACTACAAGGGGATACCAAAATCCAAAATTTTCCTCAACTCACGCTCTTTACCTTCCACGCGTTTTCCAAACTTCCAATCCCTAAAATTGTATCATCTGTCCCTTCGTTTTGCTTGAAGATCAAATACCGATTTCGTTTCGTAGCCTAGTCGTAGAGTCCAGATTAAGTGTTGGTTGAGGATTTCCACCTTGGTAGGAAGTGATGGAATGCAGTAAATTACAAGCATGATTCTTGGGCTAAGATTATGTCTTTGAATTATGACGCTATGATTATGGCTTCATTCTAGTAATCGGTTTCCTGACTTTGTGTGATTGTATATTTATTACAGGATTATTTTCCAATTTTGTATTTACACTTTCTATATAAATTGTACCGATTACATGTAAATAAGATATACAAAAATAGAAATTTCCTTTTCTGTCATCCTTACTCTCGGCATACTCTGACATCTCTTTCATTCTGCCACTTTTGCCTCTTGATTACTTTCTTATATGGTATCAGAGCTTTAATCCAGCTTCCGTTTTTCCTTCTGTTCCTGCAAAGGCAAACAGATACTCAATTAGAAAATTTTTCCAACCATACTATCTCAACCAAATTTCCAAGACTTCCAGATGGCAATCAATCAAAACCCAGATTCCACAAACCAAACCTTAACCTCACAAACTCAAAACGAATCTCCACCAAATCCAACAGAAAGCCCAACTACAGGCCCAAACACAACCACCGGCCCAGATTCACACACAAACCCAAACACCACCAATGAACCAAACCCAACTAATGGCCCAAACGAAAACACTAGCACATTCCCATACCGTTTGGTTTATCGGGTAACAATCTAGGTCCAAAATAGCAAACAGGTACGAATCCCTAACTGTTTGCATTCCAAATGATATCGACCACCGGAAATCGCCCTGAATCAAGTGATGTGTTATTCTCACCAGCGTCAGATGGGCTTGAAATAACCCTCATCAAACAACCATTGATTGGATCAAACAATTATTCTACTTGGGCTTGCGATTTCCGGTGAGCTCTTGCCGCCAAGGATAAAGAATGTTTTATCGATGGCACTATCCTACCACCACCACTCGATTCACTGCTTCATCGCCACTGGAAAAGATGTAACATGCTTGTACGATCATGGCTCAACAATTGTCTATCCTCAGGGGTGGTGGCTGGACTGTCGGCGACTAAAAATGTTGCAGAAATGTGGAATAATATTATAGATATGTATGGCAAGTTAGATCTAGCAAAGATCTACACTCTTTGGCAACAACTTGCCATAATGACTCAAGCGAATTCAATTGTCACACTATATTTTAACAAGCTCTCTGCCATATGGCATGAGCTTTGATGTTGTTGAGGAAAAACTTGAGGTACCGTCGACAACCCTTGCTCAGTTCAATCGGATTCGCAACCAAGAACGACTAAGCCGTTTTCTTCTTGGCCTAAATGAAGGATTTATGGCTTTTCGAACACAAATTTTGGCCGCCTCTTAATCGCCTGACCTTCACCAAGTTTTCTAGTTGGCAGTTCAAGAAGAAAGCCAACATCGGGTGCTCAATCCTTAATTTGGAGACGATGTAGAATTCGTTGGTGCACGAACATAGCAAATTTCTATAGAGAAAAAATTAGGACATTTTGGAGGAGAATCCTAAAAATGATGCCTTTTTATATGAAGGTGTGAACAATTCAGATGCAACCTCGCGATCCAACAACATATATGCTGCCACATTGCAAATGGGGTCAAATGAGTCAATTAAGTAAAATGGGCCAAACTGGGGTAGTGGGTTAAATTGGAATAATGGGTCAAATGGGCTTGGATCTAGCAAATCCGGAAAAGGCAAATTATATTGTGATTTTTGCAAAAGGAAAAATCACAATCAGGGACCATTACTGGAAGTTACACTTTCGTCTTAACAAGGATACAAATGGTAATTCCTCAGCACATCAGGTTTCAACTGTTCCTATTGAAAATCAAATTTCCACCCAATGATTAACACAAATCAGTACAATCAGCTACTTCAGATGATGAATCAAATTTCAAAAACACTCATGGCATCGTATGCAGGTACATCATTTTGCCTAAATTTTATTAAAGAAAATATCTGGATTATTGATTCATGGGCTAGTGATCATATTATTTGCGATCCCAAATATTTCACACACAAAGCCCCTGTATTATCTATTTCCGTTCGTATGACAAAAGAAAACATTGCCCCAGCCACCCATATAGGAATCGTCAACTCAGTGAAAATTTGATTCTTATAAATGTTCTTTTTGTTCCCGCTTTTCATTTCAATCTTATTTCAGTATCCAAAGTATGCACCAATAATAGTTGTTTCTTGAAATTTCGTCCTAATACATGTGAATTTCAGGACCCTTTAACTAGGAAACTGATGGGCTTTGGGTAGAGTTAATAATGGTCTATACAACTGAACCCCTGATGGAGTTTCCAATAATTCATCTTATTGTATTACCAATAAATCTTTTCATTGTAATACA
This sequence comes from Toxicodendron radicans, assembly GCA_009867345.2. NCBI lineage: Eukaryota > Viridiplantae > Streptophyta > Magnoliopsida > Sapindales > Anacardiaceae > Toxicodendron > Toxicodendron radicans. The sequence goes on from WYDK02000041.1 coordinate 9,323,656, forward strand.
AATATGAATAAAAATTCTTTTATTCTCCTTCAAAGATTAGGTCACAGTACATCTATTCCTCAACCTAAATGTCCAATCTATCCTCTTGCAAAACAATCTCGTGTCACCTTTCCCTCAAAGTATATCAAATACTAATGAACCTTTTGCCCTAATTCACATTGACATTTGGGGACCTTATCACATTCCTAATCATAATGGGTCCAGAAGATGATTTTTCCCGGGGAATATGGGTTTTTCTAATGTAATCAAAAGCACAGACCCTCACTCACATTAGGAATTTTTTATCCATGGTCACCACTCAGTTTCATACATCAGTTCAAAAAGTCTGCATCGACAATGCTCGTGAATTTTTTAGTCATCAATGTTCATCTCTTTTCCTCTCTCTTGGGATACTTCACAAAAGTTCCTGTACATATATGATAACTCTTGTAAATAGAGTTATCATAGACCTAATTTAGGATATTTGTTATGGTTTTTATTTTTAGTTTAGCTAATTTAGTTCAGTTTAATCTAATAATTAATCACTTTTTCATTTAGAGTTTGATTGAGCTTTAAGATGAGAAATTGTGTTTTTCTGCTCTAAATTGGTTTAAATTAGGTTTAACTTTCTTAATTGTTTTTTTGGCAAATTCAAATCAATTGGCTTGTCCTCGGATTAAAATGGTTAAAGCTTGAAGACTGGATGCTATGGACGTTGCGGCAAAGAATGTTGGCGCATAACGTGCCATATCAGTATAACAGAAAAGCGTTGTGGTCCTGCAAAGTTGCTGATCTGTCCTGATAAGGACAATCACTTTTTCCGTGCACCCAGTGAGAGAATACATAGTGACCAGGCTGTGAGAGATGATTTATCCTAGTATTGTGCCAAGTGTCAAAAGTTGCCCTACTTTCTCTCATATAAAAGCATAATGGAAAGATTATTAAACAAGTCTTCTTGGAGGTCTTCTTCATTAGAGTAAGAGACGACCATAGAGAGTAATATTCAGAGAGAAATATACAGAGAATCACAAGGAGAAAATGAGCCATTTTTTGAGGAAGAGTTGAGCATTCCAAAAATTATTTCTAGCTTTCTTCCTTGTATTTTTTGTTTCCTATTCCAATGAACTTCATGGTTACATTTTCTACTTTGTTCTACTCTCATTTCAGTATGAACTAATTTCTTTTAAGTTGGATTTGAGTATTTGAACTCATATTGTAATGTTATCTTTATCTTGATATAGTTTATGAAGTTGACATGTCATTTTAATCAAATGGGTTTTATTGTTGCAATGTTGATTTGACCATTCAATACTTGTTATCTTGCTTGTTAAATAGATGCTGAGAAGGTATAAGTGACAAGGGAAATCATTTGATTAATGCAAGCCCTTAGGGTCATACGAGAGTATGAGAAGAATACATAGACATATGAGTGTTTCCTTGTATGATTATTAGCAAACTGGGCCTTAATCTGTTTCTTAAGTTTAGATCTACATAGATGTATGTTAAGTTTAAGCTTAGGGAACAAGCTTGTAGAATGTTCGAGAGAACAGTACAAGATTTTAGGTGTTTGGATTGAGTGAAATGACATGCTGAGTAAAGCTGTAGCATTTTCAACCGCATTGCAATAGGAGGGATTTTATTCAAATCTGACTTACTCATCTTTAATTGCTGAAATTGTGGTCATCTTTACTCTGTTGGTTTATAATTCTTGCTTAGGTTTATTTTAGTTGAGTGACTATTGCATTATTCTTTAATTTAGTTCAATAGCATCACTGTTTTATTGCTATTACTATTGTTGGAGCATAGATTTGAGACTAACTAGTTTTACAATCCTTGTGGGAATATAACTCGATTCTTAGGAGTCTATATTACTTGTTGACCACGTATACTTGCACTTTTTACTTGGCACAAAGGTGAATCATTCTTTTTTCTCATCATTTATGTTGACGATATCTTGATCACAGGAAATAATAAATCGGCCATCAAAACTTTAAAAGTGCAACTCAATAAGCACTTTTGAATAAAAGATTTAGGAGAGCCAAAATATTTTCTTGGAATTGAAATTGCTAGATCTCAAGCAGGCATCTGACTAAGTCAAAAAAAGTATGTCGTATAACTTCTATCAGGTTTTAGGCTATCAACATGCAAACCAAGTGTCATTCTAGTCTAACAGAATACCAAGCTCACCACTCAAGAGTATAAAAATGGAGCTTCAGAAAGTGACCCACCTCTAGAAGATCCTCCACATTATCATAGATTGGTTGGACGACTTATTTATCTCAAAATGACACGACCAGACATCAGTTATGTTGTTCATATTTTAAGTCAGTTCATGCATAAGCCAAAGCAATCTCACATGGATGCAACAGTGAAAGTTCTTAAATACTTGAAAGGTTGTTCTGACCTAGGACTCCTCGTACCTCGAGAGGGAAGTCTAGATATCATAGCATATTGTGATTTTGATTGGGCCACGTTGTTAGTGTATGCCTTAAGAATCAATCGTGTTGTCGATTCCAGGACATTAAATCTTGTAAATATCTTATTAATATATATATATATATATCATCATCATCAAAGCATTCCCTACGTAAGTAATATTAATTGGGTAATAACATTGCATAATAGACATGCTGAATGTCTTCATTGAATATTGTGTGATGGTATTAGTGTGAGTGATTATAAAAGTTATGTCACTAGGGCATTAGCATGGATAAACGGTTAGTGAACTGTTTATCGAAAAAGACCAATTACGATGAATCACATGGACATTTAGAACGTAGTCAATGATACATCGTAGAATTGTACTAGTGTATCAGTAATCCTTAGACTTGAGACACCACGGTTGAATTCGACATAGGATGCATATGGTTCATATGGTGTATAAACATGAGACTAGTCATGTCTTGTGCAAGAAGCTATTTTGGTCATATATTATTCATGTGAGAGGACAAGTGATGATCAAGATGGGATCCGTTGACTCGAAATAATTGAATCTCGAGTTCTCGTCGAATGTCAATAAACATTGAAAAAATGAAATCTCTGGCTAGAGTATATGAAATTGTCATAAGAAAAGTAGTTTCATGATGACACGTTTAATTTAGTGATTGACATTTCGAATGAAGATTAAGCTAAGGGTTTTGACATACTATGAACCCATTCTTAATCGAAATTGGATAAAGAGGGATTCTATTACACGGGACATACGATCGAAAATAGGTTCATTGAAGTGTAATTTAATTATGATTTAGGGGTTATGGAGCATTGCTAGATGCTTACCGTAATCGATGGGAGTTTCGGTCGTAAAAAGTTATGACGAAACATATCAAAATAGACTACGATATTGGGCCCACGACTAGGTCATAACGAACCTAAGAGGCCAAAGAGAGTTGATTATCCAATGTTGGCTAACACTTACCAAGGGTAACAAAGTCATTCACATTGTTATCATTGAATTAGATTCAATGGAGGGTTATGTTGATAATTATGAACAATTTAAAGGTTAAATTGTCATTTGGAATTAAGTTTAATTCTAATTCATAATAAATCATTTTTCTTTATAATAAATTAGATTTAACAATGGGTTGCTAATGCAAAGATATAAACAATGTAAGGGTTAAATTATTATGTAAACAATAACAATTTAAGAGTTAAATTGTTAATTATGATTAAATGTTAATCAAATTTCATAATTATGAAATTATTTATAACTCTAAAAGAATTATGAAATTGCATAAGGGTATCCTTGAATAATTATTGAATTGTTTAATAATCCTAGTAGATAAAGAAAATGATATTCATTTTTAATTGTGAATGAGAAAAATTAAAAAATTAAAAAACTAGCTTTTCCATTCTCTTGGTTGAATTTTCCATAGCTCTAGGTGTGGATACTCTTTATTTAATTTCTCTTGAAATTGAAAGGTTCCAAGAAGATATCCTAAAGCTAAGGTAACGACCTTATTCATTTATAGTTTCAATTTGAATGAAAAAAAATTCAAAAACCCCTTTTGTATATGTCATGCAATTATATGTTTTCAATCCATATTCTACCATGCAATTCATCCTACACATGCATTACAAGAAATTAAAAAAAAGGTGACGAAAATTTTCTTCACAAAAAGTGCAAAATTCGTCCTAAGAAGTAATGCAGGACGATAGACCAAATCGTCTCCAAAGCTGCGTTACCAAAGGATAATTCCCACAAAAAAAAAGATATAGTCCCTAAAGTCACGTCATTGGGGATGAAATACGGTTTCGTCATTAAAAATTATTTATTTTGTGACGAAAATTTTGTCCCAAATAACACGGTTTTGTAGGGAAAAAAAAAACACAATTGGAGACGAAAAATATTGTCCCTAATCGTGTTGATAATTGGAGACAAAATTTTCGTCCTTGTTTGTAATTGGAATTACCGTCCCTGATGGTGTAGTCAATTGCAAACGAAAACTTTCGTCCCTAATGGTGTGGTGAATTGGGGTTAAAATATTTCGTCATTTCGTTTATGATGAATTACAACAAGAATTTATTCATGATTGAATATTAACAAATGTATTGATTCTGAAAGTCAAAAAATTCATATGAAATATCTTTTTTACCAAAGATGTACAATTCTTTACATAGAAGAAAAACTATCATGAACAATAAGCAACAAACAACAACTACAAAGACCCCACATGGCAAGGCATCGATAAACTAGCCAACACCCCAAGTGCACCAAACACCAGCAGCCAAAAACTAACCCACATGTGCTACTGCAACTGTAGCCAGATGCACAAAAAACTTGATGTTGGCAGAGGCAGACCCAGACCCAGACCCAGACCCAGCAGGACAAGAGAGGAAGAGTAGCTCCAGACCAACAAAAACACTCAACGGTAGCCCAAATCAACAGCAGTAACACCCTAGAACAACACTACAACTGGAACAGCATTGAAGAACTAAAAAACTAGCAATAAGGGGAACACAAGCTACCAGAAGCCAAGCCAAGCCAAAACTCCAATAATAGCACAACAAACAAACCTTTTCCACAAACCAAAACAAGATACCCCCATAGCACCACCACGGACTACTCATTTCCTAACACACCGACTACTTCTCTGCTAACCCTAAAGCAAAACAACGACACTGCCTCCAATCCAACACCACAAACATCCACAAAAAAAAAAAAAAAAAAAAGAAATCCACCAGTAATCCACAAAAAGAAAAAAAAAATTCACTCAAACAAGCCCACATAAAAAAAGAGCATAATCAAAACCACCACAAAGTAGAATAATCACTCCCCAAAACAAAAAATCAACAAATAACAAATTACTAACAAAATATTCTGTATCTCTACATGTATCATAAACACATTCAATTGTAACTAACATATAAACAAAAAGTATAGAATGTATCAACCATTAGCGTAAAATAACTACACTTTCTTTGTTAGTTGGATGTCAAAATATATATCATTTTTTGCACCACTCAGATGTAAAAAAAGGTACCACTCCTATAGCAGCTGCATGTCAAAAGAAGTAAAAAAGCGAATTGTTGAAGCTATTGGACATCTCGGTATATGCATGTCAGACAAGTCTGCAACAATCATTATTAACAATTACTCCACTACATATTTGTCTAAAGCTTGTAAGATAAATTTAACATAAAACATTAGGGAGACATATTGCTAATGATTTTTACCTTCAAGGAGCAGGTGGATGATTTCCAGTGGCAAGCCACATCTCAAAAAAAAAAAAACAACTTACCAAAATAATCACATCAACTAAATTTAACATGATCACATAAACTAAATTTAGAGACAAACAAGTACACAAAATAAAGATTAAGAACACACCAAACCAAACACTAAAAAAGGTGGATAGCCGCCAAAATGGGTCGTGGGAGCTAAAGAGTCCATGGACAAAACCGAAAAGGTCGGGTATGTGAAATGGAAGTCAAACCGTCATTAGGGATCACTGTGGAATTACAATTGCTATAATTAATGTAAGCAAGATATGTTAATTTTCAAGGATCAAATTATTTCATTCAATGCATAGATAATATTATTGGTTTGTGAACTCATTGAAAACTTAAGAACCTATTGTATAATGTGGTATACCAAATATGTCACACCCCCTCTCGGGTGACCCTTACCCCATCGGATCCGGGTGCTCCGTGGGACTCGGGTTCTGAAAGGAGGGTGAGTTTTTGAGAAACTGTTAATAAAATTCAATAAAGTTTTCT
>WYDK02000041.1:9329950-9359004 GCA_009867345.2 Toxicodendron radicans
TTTAGTCCGCCCTTAACTTCTTTCTTTTATCTCCAGTGTGCTGATGTAGGCGGCGGGGGGTTTTTGGCCGAAACAACTGTGCCGTCGCTCCCCCCCCCCCCCCCCGGTGAGCTCCACGTTCACTCTTCTTATGTTTGCAGATTCATGGTTATATCAGTGCCCCATGCCTCATAGGATCAACCTCACAATACTACATGTAGATTTTTACGTCTACAATTATAAATATAACTACAAAGAGATTTTTTTTTTTAATTTAATTATATAAGGATAATTATTTTTATTAATCTATTTAATTGATTTACTTATTATTTATAGAAGTGGTTTTGTCTCAACTTACTAAGATTTAATTAAATAAAAAAAATCCTTTATAATTTCATAAATAATAAAAAATTTCTACCGTTAATGAATTGTTAGTGTATCACTTAAATTTATAATATGATATGTTCATAAGTATTTATTTAATTATTCATTTTAGAGTAATACTAAACATATAATATCTTATATAACATTTCCCATACAAATTACAAAATAAGATAATTGTGTAAAAATTTAAAATCATATTTTATTATTTAAAATTGTATAAAAAATATGTATGTTTAGTATTTTGTTTTATTTTAATACTAAAAAATTGACGGTAATAATTATAAAAAGAATTTTTTGTTATTTATAGAATATAGATACTAAAAGTGGTTATTGTCATTAACTTTGATTTAAATATGAATAACATTACGTTCACAACAACTTCTTACAACATTCGCTTACAATGGCAAACGTGGTAACTGACTTTTCTTGTCACGTCAGCTTACCAAACCCAAAGTACGAAATGATATTCACTAAACTAAAGAACGGTTGTTCCCCTTAATAGGAAACGGTCGTTCCTTCATTGAGAATGGACGTTCCTTCAGAGGGAATGATTGTTCTATAGAAGAGGAAACAACTGTTACATATAGAGAAACAACCGTTTCTCTCCTATGAAATCGCTCTTCCATAGAAGAGGAACAACCGTTCCATACAGATGAACAATCGTTCCTCTCCTATGAAATGGTTGTTTCATAGAAGAGGTATGATCATTCCTCTCCTATGGAATGTCCATACCTTATTAGGAGATGACAATTCCATTTAATATGGCCATTCATTTCCAATGGAATGGTCATACTTTATTAGGAGATGAACGACTGCTCCTCTTCTATGGAACAATCATTCCGTAGGAGAGGAACGATTGTTCCTCTTCTATGGAACAACCATTCCATAGGAGATGAACGAATGTACCTCTGTATGGAACGACTGTTCCTTATAAATGAACGATTATTCTTCTATGGAACGGTTGTTACTTAATGACGTGTGTCTTGTGTACAGTGGAGACAATGCCAACTATGTTGCCACGTTTGCGATTGTAAATTAATATTGTAAGAAATTATTGTCATCGTAGTGTCATTCTTTAAACAATAAACTAGGTACACAACAATCTCTCACAACAATTTCTTATAATATCCTTATCTAAGGGTCTAAATTTTGTTTGGCACTGTTGATGTTATGTGAGGTATGATAAGATTTTTTAGATGAATTATTTGTGAAAGGGTGTTGTGAGAAATTAAAGTGAGTCTAGTCTTACTCTTCTTTAAATATAGGTATGCGGGACTCTGTTACGCGATTGGTCCAATAAAACGTCGATTGTACGGACAAGAAAACAATTTAAGATAGATTTTGATTGTTTCAGTCTACCTGCAGAGTTCCGCTGGTGTTTACAACAGTGCTTCTGCAAAGGCACTTTATACCACAAGCTTCACGCTGTCGACTTTTCTTAAACAAACAGCCAAGTTGCGAAAATGTTACAAGACGATGAGATCTTAAAAGGCCTATTGGAACAACTACAAATCCCCAACAAAACTCAATCCAAAGAATCCCCCATGGTAACAATAAGACACTCTCACTCTCTCCCCAACCCCCAAAACGACACTGAATCCTGCATTTTCCCTCCTGTTAACCACGAAAATCTCCAAATCCTATCACACAACAACAACCAACAACAGCACCCATCATCTAAATCGTCGTCGCCGCCGCCGTCTTTGTCAGTATCGCAGTGTGATTTGAGTTCTGAGAAGGTCGCGAACTGGTGGGTGGATTATGGGCTTGAGGTTTTACGCACCAAGATTTGTAGTTTCATTTCTTTGTTCGAGAATAAAGACGGCGCGAGTAAAGGGGCGTTTTGGACATTCGGTCGAGTTGCGGGCATAGTCGTGGTTATGTGGTGGTGGTTGTGCCGGCGGCGGCGGAATCAGAGAGAAAGGGTAGAGCATTTGCAGCGGATTATGAAAGAGAAAGATGAGGTTAGGGTTAATTGGGTCATCATAATCTTTAATAGAGTTCTATATAATGACTGATTAACGTGTTTGTGAAAGTGCCAGTTACAGAAAATAGTTCTAATTGAGTTATATCGTTAGCCATAAACGTTCCATTAAATCAAACTGGACATTGAGGTCACTTCAAATATTGACTAAAAATTTAGAGTCTTGCGATGCAATTTAGAAACTGGGCATTTTAGTGGACTGTTTTGATTTGCTTGTAGGTAATTGTATTACTTGATTTTTGGCAGAAAATTCTTCAACTATTGCGTCAAATTGCTCAAATGAATGAGGTGCTGGTGGGCCGTCACAAAGTTCTGGCTTCGAATGTGGGCAATTGATTAGATTAGGAGAAAGAGTAGATAGCAATTTTTTGAGAAATCTTCTCCATTAGACACAAGTCTCTGTTGCGTTATGTACTGTATTTGCACATATTAGCTTTGTAAGTAATTGGTAAACCCGGTGGTGAAGTTGATGAGTATATTAGCTTTTATAATTTTAACTTCCTGCCTTGTTGGATTTGCTTAATGGAGGCTCGATACCTCTTCGGCACCCAACTTATAATATTTGGTCATTTGGTTGGCACTAGTCTAGTTGATTCGTGGAGAATGCACAATCAAATAAGCAAACTGGTTTCACATGGGAAGGAAAAATTTAGATCCAATTAAAGATGTAACAGAATGAAGCCAGGCTGGGTAATGTCAACGGTTTCAATTGCCAAAGAAAAGAGATAGATCTGATGCCATGCTTTTTTATTTCAACGTAGGTGACTGGCTAAAGCCAAATTTCCTCTATACAATTTTCCTGCTATATACAGACGTCCCCTATGTATTTTATGGCCAAGTCCTCCCTGTAGTGTTCAGTAAGCTAACAGCAATCTTCAGAAAAGGTAGCAACAATATTATTGTAAACATGAACTAATAACTAATTAATCTGCAAAAAATTGAATCCTTCTATGTAAACCAACAATGATGGTTAAAACCCATAATATCAACTATTATCAGTTTCGAATTAAGTTATTATATAGACAGGCTTGTTCCTTCTTTGAGAGAGATGACGAGAAGATTTGAACAAATATACATAAATATAAAAAACTATGACATGGACACTTTCATAAAGCACGACAGCATTCTCTCTCAACAGAAGAATATTTCTGAAACAAGAAAAAAATTAAAAAAAAAAAAAAAAAAAAAGGTATGGTACTCTAGCCATATGCTATAACTAGACAAGATACGCTCAAAACAAGTAACCAACTTCTCATAAAAGGAAACCTTTCTCCATAGGAGCCTATAAAGATCTAACTGAACTTCCATGCCAAAATGTTATAAACTTCAAAGAATTTCTTCCTAAAGTCCTAGGAGTGATCTTCCATGTAAATGTGTCTAAAAATTTAAACAGCCCCATTCCAGATCCTATGGGCTCAGCATTCTAGCATATATCAGAAGAATTGACAAGAGCCTGATACAGTGCGGTTCTGATAAATCTATCAACACATTCAAAACTGATTCATCATTGGGCACATGCATAAATAAACTGAGTGATGTCGAAATGAAGGCTTACAAAAATGAACTAAACACTTGTACACTTCAAAATACTAAATTTATGCAAGAATCACTAATACAAGTTCAACTGAAAAAACAGCATCCAAGAAGCAGAAAAACCAAAATTTGGATTTTCAAAGGTTGATTAACAATTGCAGCACTGCTTGTTTGAAGCAAGCTATCTTCACATCACAGTTGAATACGACAGAACTTCAAGACAGGACACACAGGTAGTTTTAAGGTATGGCCTAGGCCAATCTATTCCAAGTTGTGTATCAAAGTATGTTAAAGCAATATATACACAATTTTTATCCTAGTGCATATGTAGGATTAAAGAAAGCCAGCAAAGATGGATAGATCCATCCATCAAGTGCAATAAAAATGCAAGGCATATCAAAGAAAAGCTTCAATGTGAACTAAAAATTTATTTTAACCACTTTAGCAAGACAGAATTTTCACTCTCTTAGCTTCATTACTGCAATTTTATCTTGTTACAAATTACTACAGATCCAAAATTTTCAACATTTGAAAGATACGAAATAGAAGTGCAAAAGAAAAGGACAAAAGGAAACGAAAATGCAAGATTAGTGAAAATTTCTTTCATAAATTACTGAAAAACATCAGGAAGACAATAACGTCTATAAAGAATTGTACTGAGTTTGTTCTCAAAAGGAGCACCAAGACAACAGTTCAAGCAAAACTTACTTAAATGTAAAAACTGTTAACAAATTTAAACTCTGATTTGTAACCGAGGAATTACATTACCTACACACTATGACACATGGAATATGATGTTCAGTTTCACTGTGCTAGCTCTGTAATCCACTCTTATCATGAACAGGACGCCGAATATCAAACTGATCCACATACTCCAAAGGAGTAGCCGTCTCATTCCTGATCCTCTTAATCTTGGGACTCAACAATCCCCTATGACCAAATCCATATAGCTTAAGAACTTGATTATCCGCGAAATTAAAAGCCCTCTCCATGCTCTTCAAGCACCTCTCTACTGGGTAATCCCCATAACTCCCACAAGGCTTGCAACCGACAAAATGAGTCACAAACGGCCACCTTTCATCACCTAAACCTGGGTGGTATTTCTCCACCATCTCCTCATACCTATCAACCAACCCAGCCCAATACCCGTGCAAATAATACTGATTCTCAAGGAACACCTTATTAATCCACTTATCCTTCTGTGACAACAACAAGTAAATCAAAGCAGACTGATCATCTGCCTCAAAAGCCGGCCGCCCTTTCAAATTAGCCGTCAAAATCTTCCCTGCCTCCTCTCTTACCACCCCTTTTGGTCCCATCGGTGCCCACACATCAAGCAAATCCAATGACCACTGACAATTCCTAAACAAGAAACTCCCCGTATTCAATGCAATCCACGACTTCTGATCGAACATCAAATCAGGATACCCATGAACAACCAAGTTATAATTATCATACTTGGCAACAGGAATCTCAAACACCATATCAGTAAACATTGCATCACTATCCATCCACCAAATCCACTCGACTTCTGGATGAGACAACATCAACTTCCTAATCAAAGGCAATTTCGCCCAATACCCAGCTAACTCTTTATCCAAATGAGCCATATTATAAACAATCTCAATCCCATGAATCCTACAATAATCTATCTTATTCTTTATACTCTTCAACAAGTAGTGGTCACCGATAGCATTATCACAAGGCTTAGGAGGCGATCCAGTAACTAACAAAATCCTCGGTTTTCCATTAATATAATTAGGAAACTCACCGTTTTGAGCAAGCCAAGCTTTCCGATCTTGGTCCCAGGTGGAAATTTTCGGACCCAAAGTGTAGGTAATATTCGGATTAAACTCGGACTCTGCCGGGTCTTCCGGGTCATTGGGGTCATTGTCCGAACGGATCTCAGCGAGGATTCGGTTTGTCTCTTCAATGAGGTTTTGATTAACAGCGTCAGAATCAGAACTTCCCAAATTCCCAACGCCGATAGTGCCACGTAGGACGAGGATCGTCACGAAGCCACAAAGGATAGTGATCTTAATGTTGTTGAAAGTCTTCTGGATCTGCCTACCACGCGGCATTGCTCCACGGCCAGAGGTCCTTCCGTTGAGGGTGGTTGTAGGGAGAACACCGCCGCCACCTCCGCCACCGCCAGAGGTTCTCTTCTGAGGTGCGAAATGTTGTTCTTGACCCATCTGAAATATAAAACGTTTGTTCTCCCCTTGAAGAGGGAAGAGAGAGAGAGAGAGAGAGATGTAATTTATGTTTATTTTAATTGTGTCTCGCTGGAAAACGTTGAATTTTATTACATGAGTGATTTAGAAGAAAAGAGAGAGAGTTGAGTTAGTGTCTGAAAATGGGGTTTTGTCTAATCTGTTGGAAATGATGTAAGAACCCTAGAAGAGTGAGATGGACATGGGAGGGATGAAAGGGGAGACAGTTTGAAAAAAGAAAGAGAAATAGAGGAGTGGAGAAAACATGTGTCCAAACACCGACTATTTAGGAATTATTTTTTATTCTAAACTTATTTTATTAATATGTAAAATTTATTTTGTTCTTAGTCAAAAGAAACATCCAAGGCCCTAACAATGTCTTAATCAAACCAGGTTTGATTAAGTGGATGGCAACCAAGCACTCAAGTTGTCATTGTTCCATGATTTGTGGTAGTCACTAGTGATTAACTTATTTTTATTGAGGTTGGTACCTAAATAGGGATGGGCATGGGGTGGGTTAGGTGCGGGTTCATGATCCCTGCATCCGCACCCGCACCTGCCTCCCCTATACCCATTTTCACACTTGATCTACACCTGAGAATGAGTTTAACAAATAAAGTCTCACTTGCTCCATGGGGGAGGGGAGACCCCCACACCCGCCCCGCTCAACGGGGTTTTATAAAAAAAATTAATAAAAAAATGTAATAACAAATATATTACAATGTCATATTTAATCAGACATGGTTATTCAAATTAAATATGGATTAGGTTGGGAAATCAACTTTTCAATTATTCACATTTTTGTGGATAAGTTAAACAATTTGACTAGTGTAGTAATTACAAAAGTATGATCTAATTTTACCATATGAATAGAATTCAATGAACAATTTCAAACAAATACACTTTTACATTGAAAAACTTAATAAAAAAATATAATAACAAATGCATTACAATGTCATATTTAATCAGACATGATTATTCAAATTAAATATGAATTAAGTTGGACATTTTTTTGGATAAGGTAAACAATTTGACTAGTGTAGTAATTATAAAAATATGGTCTAATTTTACCATATGAATAGAATTCAATGAATTCAGTTGGGAATTTTTTTTTTTCAATTATTTACATTTTTTTGATAAGGTAAACAATTTGACTAGTGTAATAATTATAAAAATATGATCTAATTTTACCATATGGATAGAATTCAATGAACAATTTCAAACAAATACATTTTTACATTGAAAAACTTTTAATTAAAATTATAGTATTATTAGTTTATTATATTTTGGGGAGGGTGCATGTCCAATACTATCCCCGCACTGACCCGCATCCGGTGACGAATTTTCTTTTTAGACCCACACCCATGTCCGATTTTGGCAAGTGAAACCCGTTCTGAATGAGACAGGCCCCACAAGTGCTGGTCCAATGCCCATCGCTATACCTAGAAGGTTTGAAAATGATAAATATGTGTTTTCCTTTGTATTTTGTTAGTGAATTTCGTTAATCTAAAAAATAATTAAAAGATGTTTTGGTAATTTTAAAATTTAAAATAATTTAAAAAAGAAAATTTCATCCTTTTTGTCTCCTAAAATGACAACTTCTCTTCTTTTCATCCCTCTCTCCTTTACTTCCTCTATGCCATCGACTGCCGGCATCGACGCAGCCGATGGCCAAGCTTTCTCTCTCCCTTCTTTTTTCTCTTCTCTTCCCTTCTATTTTCTTTTCTTTTATTTTCTCTCTTCTCTCTCTCTTTTGTTTTCTTTTTCCATCTCCTTTCTCTCTTCCCATCACACTCAAAAATTTCTTCGCATCATCTAAGCTTCCACATTTACCATACATATCAATAAGAGCATTACCCACATAAATATTCGAAACAAACTGATATTTTATTACCATCCCATGTAATTGTCTCCCTTAGTTCTACCATAGCAAGACCACTGCAAATCTTCAAGATTATAGGAAACACGAAAAATTCCAAATCAATGTCTTCAATTTGCAATTCTTGAAAAAGCGAAACAGCTTCCACAAAAATTCCAACATCTTCATACAAGTTAAGAATGGTTGTATAAGAATATAAGTTTTTAAGCGGCATTTTATCAAACACTAAATTTGCATCCGCTAAACGACCACACCGACCATACATCTGCAGCAACTTGGTTTCTACAAACTCATGGCCGCGATACCCAGTTTTGACAGTATGAGATGGGCGTGTTTCGGGGGTGAGTGAAGGTGCATGGATTGGTGACTTGGGTTTAATCTTTAAAGTGAAACGTTTATGGGGTTGCGAGCAGGAACAGAATTTTGGTGAATTGATAGTGCCGTGAATGGGAATGGCTGAGTTATTGGCTCCAACATTTCAGTTTGAGCAGACATTTTGGCTTGGGCTCGTGTAAATGATGAGAAATCTTACGTCAAGCTTCTAACTTTCTTCTTGCTTATTTAGATACTGTAACATTCATTCATCGTAAGTAATCCAATAGTTCTTGAGCTGTAAATCTCTGTCTTTCCCAGTGGCCTTCCAGTAGCCAGCTTCAGTGGCTCTGTTAGTTCTCAGCCCAGTTGGGTACTTCCTATCCCGTAGGCTAAAGAAGTACCACTCTTTCTCTCCCATCTTCGCCTTCTCTGCCAACGAAATTAACAAACAAAACAAAACACGTCAAAACTTGTATCCATTTGGAAGGAAACACACCGTTTCTAAATCGGAAAAAATCAATTCCATTGAATTGAAACTTGAAAGGGCGTTTGGGAGCAGAAATCCTTCAGTCTTGGCATATTAAAGAGACGAGATTTTCTTAGATTTGAGAAAGAGAGAAGAGAGAAAATAAAAGAAAAGAAAATAGAAGGGAAGAGAAGAGAAAAAAGAACGGAGAGAGAAAGCTTGGCCGTCGGCTGCGTCGATGCCGGCAGCCGATGTCATGGACGAAGTAAAGGAAAGAGGGATGGAAATAACTCAAAGAAGAGAAGTTGTCATTTTAGGAGAAAAAGGATAGAAAAAAATTTTAAAAATTATTTTAAAATTTAAAAATTTCTCAAATATTTTTTAATTATTTTTAGATTTAAATAATTAAAGATATTTTCGCCATTTAGTTAATGTATTATCAAAATTAATTAAATTCATTAACAGAATCTAATAAAAAATACTTATTTTTCGTTTTTAAACTTTTTAAATATTAAATTGTCTTTAAAACAAACTTTGAATAAAAGTAAATCGTTTGATCTTTTATTTATAATTTTATTAATTTATGGAAAAAGGATTTTTTTTTTTAAAAAGACAAAAGGGTAAAAATATCTTCATTGCAAATTCCGTTTCTGTTATAATGGGCTTTAACATGTTGATTCTTTGGTTCCAAATTGTGAGGAAAAGACTTGTACCAAGTTACTCACGTGAAGAGCACTTTGTATAGATGGATAGAATTTAATCAATCACCTAAATCAAAATTTGTAATTGTTATTAAAAAAATTAAATGTAGGACCACGCGTATTATGAACAAGTGGTAAACATGGGGCGTGACCCACGTCTTTGATTCAACTTAATTTATGGCCATGTGCAATGTGCCATGCCAGCTCCTGGATCTCAATTCTTATGAACCGTGTCTGCTAAAGATTCTTAATACTTTGGCATTCTATTTAGATATTCAACTCTCATCATCAAATAACCAATGCCGATGTTTACTCTGGCAACTAGTTATTTATAAGGAATTCAGATTCTTTTTTTATTTGAGTTTTGTGTATAAGCATTTATAGTTAAGATTTTTTTTTTTTTAATTTTTTTAATCCTTTTACTAACCACCGATCAAAAAAATGTATTTTGTTTACGTAAATTTCAGATCGGTAGAGAATCCGGATCCAATTATAAGAAACTTACCTGAAGCCGCTATAACTGGATTGAAGTCAAATGGTGTATGGCAGAGGAGAAACCAACCAACAATGGAAGATGCAGCCTGTCTGGATTTTTTTATGCTGGACGCTTTAGTGATTCATACTACTCACCAACGGGCCTCTTGCCCCCACATGTTCTTCTATTTGTCTTAAATTGATTTAAAAGTAGTTTTTATTCAGACTAACTAAAATTCTGACTGCCTTTCTTTTATATTTCTACTTCACTTTTCTTCTTCCTGCATATTTAGTCACCCTGTTGTATTGGTATCAAACCAATCTTTTCCATGTAGAAGCAATGATCAACCTAATGGATACCAAACTAGATAAGATATTATGTTACATCTCAGATCATTAGCATTTACCAAAAGAAAGTATGAACTAGTTGATAAGATTTAGGCTGCCTCAATGCAAAAAGAAAAAAAAAAAAATTGTTCTGTAGCCCAAACCTCAAGGAAGGATGAGCATCGGCTATCAAAACAATTGTTGAAGGTTTTTACATGTAAGGCTGCCAGTTGGGGTAATTTCCCCAATTACATTAAACCCAGATGCCAAAACTGGGAGACTATTACATTGATTCTTGAGAGTGAGTGGTTGCTGTATGTGATGACTCATTATGCATACTGTAGCACAATAGAAAGAAAAGGGCATCTCTTCTTGGCAACCGACTAGAATACGATATATGCATATCCAAAGAAGGGAAAGAACTAGTAGGATAAGGAACAGACAAATGACATGGTGATTTATATCATGAATTTGCTCACATCCATGTTTTCCTATTACCAATTCTAACAGAAATACTTCTAGAAATACCCTTACGTTCTGTTTTCTCAGTCATTCTGGTTTCTCACTTCTAATTCTGCCAACCACCATCTAATTAAACACAGGAACAAAATTTCAACCAAGTATTTTACTCTACTGCAGGAGATCTAACTAACTACATTATATTATCTATACAATTGTTGAATAGGTATGATTATTCTAATATAATCCAGTTTCTAAATATGATTTTGGAATGAAAAGGACATTTGGTTTTGTCACAACAAGAAAAATAAAATATGGGGGCGTACTGGAATCATCTATTCACTTTCATAGGGGCTTATAATATGCTTGCTTTAGATTTTATGCTTGGACATTTGGATCTGGGTACAGAAATCCAATGATCTTCTCCTAAAGAATTTACTACTAATGTAGTAATGTACAAACATGCAAAGATGACATTTACAGAAATTTAAGGGGTGTTTTAATAGAATTTTCAATCCAAATAACATTTCCCACAGCCCTCGTAAAAAAGTTCAAAAAATTCTCAGCTATCAAATTTGTATCGTTAATAATGAAAATAGTTTCAGTTTAATAGAATAGCTGAACAACACATCTATGAGATGGACCCTAAATGGGTTTTGGATTCCCAGAATTTTTTATTTACATTGTCCAACATGGTACTTGACGCCTGTGAGATGAATGAACAAAGAAACAAAGGCAGTTCGGAGGTAAACTTCCCAGGAAATCATAGATTTGTCACAGCACAAATACAGTTAATTTTAAGAAATCTGTAAATCGATGAGTGAACAACAGTCCCTGGGTTATAAATTAGCAATAGCGTCATATTAGCTAACAGTAATAACAAGAATAATTTGCCCAATGGGAAGTAATGTGACTGTGAACTATACGAGGAAAATACAAGTCACACTTCAACTTGAAGATGAATTCCTTCTATTTTTCTTTTTCTTACTAACTTCTATTTTAGTCTTCGTAACCTGTGCTTGCGGCGGGAGTGTTCTGCGATCAAAGCCAACTTCATCCACCTTCTTTGTTGGCTTAAACACCTCAGTAATAGAGGGATCCAGTACATCACTAGAGCAGCATAGAGTAACACCCATAGCCATGGCCTCATCCCAGAGCTCTTTACCCTTTTCAAAGTTTCCCCCTCTACAGAGCTTTGGTATTAGCACATCATAAACTGGCCCGTAACCACCTAATGAGCTTCTCTTCATTCGTTCAAAAAGCTCAAGTGCAATGGTCACCCTCTCAACCCCACACAGAACACCAATCAAATCATAGTAAAACTTGCGATCAGGTATCAACACTTGTTCAATCATCTCATCCACTATCTTATTACCTTTTCCAAACCTACCGCTCAAATACAACACTCTTGCGACAAGATAATAACTAACCCAATCAGGAGCACAACCCGACTTTTTCATCAATTCAAGCACTTGACAACATTCCTTCACTCTCCTTGTCCTCCCTAAACAGGAAAGCAATACATTATAACTAATCGAGGTTGGAGCAATTTTATAAGACCTCATTTCCATCATCACATTCAAAGCTTCAGGAACAAGACCAGAAGGGTTACGCTTAAGGTTTCTCTGACACAAACCCCTAAGGAATGTGTTATAGCAAAATAAATCTGGCATAATCCCTGCTGATTTCATCTCCTTGATAATTTTTCGCGCTTCTTTCACATTCTCTTGCATAGACCACCCGTAAAGAAGACTCCTATATATACAAAGCTCCACACCAGATATCTTCTCCTTATGGTGACAAACAACCGCTTCTGCTCTCCTAGCATGCCCCTTGGCACAAAGAGCACTAACAATGGCACTAACTGTAAAACTATCTTGTGCACATTTGAACTTGTCTAGGTTCTTGAAAATGCCCAATGCTTCATCTTCTCTACCTAATTTAACCAACGTCTCAGCCAAAACACCAAAACTCTGAGTCTCCATTACCCGACCCTCTTTCCGAAGATCCGAAATCAATATATTCATAGCCGTATGATCCTTCTTTTCAGAAAAAACTCGAATTGCGTAATTATAATCCTTATCTTCCAAATTCGCATTCAAATTCCGTCTTGACCACAAGAAAAAACGTAGTAATCTTCTGGTGGGTGCTTCAATTTTACAAGAATCTATAACTCGGCTAACAAGTGATGAAGTTAAAGAAACTTTAAACTCATTTAAACTTGATTCTAAATCATCTAAGCCACCTACTGAGCTAGAAACAACTTTACACAGCTCTTGCAGTTCGTCTGGTGCTTCATTAATAGGCATTGTCGAGCAGAGAGCGCATAACACATAGTTGGATTTCTGAGTATTCACAGTTGGCAGCAAAAAGCTTCGCCATTTTGGTTTCAAAAAGAAGTGCATCTTCTTTGAGGACATTCATCAAACAAGTGGTGTCTAAATATACTAATAATACTTGGAAAAGTGAAGTTCAAATGAAATGTGCATTCGACGGTCCCTTTTGTCTCCTATAGCCGGCATTACATGGTTCATGATTTCTTTACTCTTCTTTAGATTTAATAATTTAAAATCGAAATGCAGGACAGCGACAAAAGTAAGAATTAAACGCGGGCGGGCCTTTTTTGTGTACAAAACGCTTTTATAATAGCATGGCCATGGAGTGGTTCGATCATTGATGCACTTTACATTTCTCTCCTTTACGCCATTTTCCAAACCGAAATTATTTTTAATAACAGTTGAAAGATTACTCTAGACCGAATGAATCGTGTCATTTTTTAAAATAAAAACATTTTTATTTTCCGTAAAACCATATAAATAGGGTTATATAAGTAATTTAATTGAATCAGCAAGGGCATTACCGAGCAATAGTAAACTCCGTGGCATATTGACGTAAATAATAACAAATTCGCAAATCCAAAGCTCCAGAAAACAATTTACATCACCAAGATCCTCCAAGTTTCGACTTTCTTCTCTCCGATTAACTCTCTGATCACTTTCACGGTACCTTCTTATTTTCATTATTCACATTGAAGAGTTATTAATAAATTTATATATGTTTTATAATTCAAATTAGATCCATCTACATCTATTTTATCATCATCTTTGCTTCGAGTTATTTAATTAGAATTAGAATTTTATTTTTATATTTAATTTGTGATTGGTTAACAAAGGCAAGGCAAGGATGAGTCAGGTCTTTGAAGGATACGAGCGCCAGTATTGCGAGCTCTCCGCCAGTCTATCGCGGAAGTGCACGGCGGCAACGGCTCTTACCGGAGGTAAACATCATTCAAAGCTTTTTAATAAAGTTTTTATGATTGATTGATCAAAATTAATAAATATGTTTTTTGTTTGCTGTGTACGATTTTCATTAGGATGATCAGGTAATTGAATGTAAGTAAAGGAATTGCTAAACAGCAGTGTTTTATTCAGTTTTATTTTCAGCTTTGTGTTTTTTAATTGTTACAGCTGTTATTTCTCATTGCTTTTGTTGTAGTGTTTGATTGCTAGTATTGTTTTTAACCTGGTTACTTCATCTGCATACTTACAAAATATATTTTTTCAATTTCTATTTCTATTTCAACTTCAGTTTTGTGAAGGTTTTCCTTTTATTATTAATGGATAGGAGTTTTGTCATTTAGAATCTCTGACTTTGGTTATATGTCTCGTATAAGTGTTGGCACAGTGATAGTCGAAATTGAAACATGTAACACTGGTTGATTCTTTGTGCACATTATTTTCCTTTATAGTGCCTTTTGGTGATTTTAATTTGTAAAACTATTTTTATGGCGAATTTTCATCATTTTTCTTTATTGACTGATAGTGTTTCCCATTATAAGTTTTCTTTTCTCTCAATATCTGCATATTAAGATATACAACTAGGTACTACAGGTTGGGAAAATGTGATTTGAAGGGACCATCAACAATAAAATGTTTCAATGAAACAAGAGCATCTTTTTTGTTTCTTTTTTTCTTGGTCTATCTGTTGATGCATGCAACAGTTCATCACCTATTATATGTTTGTAAATCTCAATATCTTTTAAAATGGAATTATCAGATGATTCATTTTCTTGTAAGAAATAACTTAGGGCTTCATATATGCACTTGCTTTTTGTTTGATTGTTCAATTTTTTCTTATGTTTTTTTTCTGACAAGTGTTGCTTTCCATTCTTAATCAGAACAGAGGAAGCAGAAACTCTCTGAAATAAAAACTGGATTGGATGATGCTGAGACTTTGGTACTGTAGAAACTACTTTCTGCAGCTTAAATCTCTGTTTCTTCCTGTACTCTTTAACTTGTTATGTAACTCCTGCATTAAATTCTCCAGATCCGGAAAATGGACCTTGAGGCAAGGAGTTTGCTGCCAAATGTGAAGGCCATGCTCCTTGCTAAGTTAAGAGAATACAAAACTGATTTGAACAATTTGAAAAATGAAGTTAAGAGAATCACATCTGGTAATACCAACCTCTCAGCACGAGATGAGTTGCTGGAATCAGGAATGGCGGATGCAATGATGGTATGTATTTCTTGATTGATGAGTCCTGCACCAGTTATTATTTTCATTGCCATTCCAGCTATGCTTATTTGATAAGAGATCATTTAATAAATATCTCACTTTTAAGTGCAATGGCTAATTTCCTATCCTATTACCTGCCATATCCTACTAGTTTGGACTATGCTATTCCTGTATTGATGTCGAACCACAACTTCATTACTTAACATTTTACTGTATTGACAATTTTCTCTTCAATTTCTCCCTTCTCCTGTATAATTAATTTTAAATAAATGCTTCAGTATGATTTAGAGTATATATTAGCCATACTTATATTAATGGTAAGTGATGTTTGAAGAAATCAAACCTTGAGCATGTTCATTTGAATGCAGGATAAAAATGTCCGTGTATTGTTCTTGTCCTTGCTCTCTAGCATCTATTTCATCATTTTTTTTCTTTTCAAACTTACAAATTTAAACCAATTCTTTTCCCACCAAAGAGTGAGCTGGAATCCCAAGACCTTTTGTAAAATCACAAAGATCCAATCAGCTCCATCATGTTGTAAGTAACTTTCTTAATTTTAATTTGTATAATGTTTGGTTCTCCACATTGCATAATCTTCTCTGCCAATTTGTTATACTGGTGCATAATCTGATTTTTATAACCTTTATGATATTTTGTTGCCAATTTCAGAAGCTTTTCAAATGTAACTTCAGAACAATTTCTCTCTTTTAATTTGCGGTGCCTTCTTTTGAAACTTGTGATAATTCAACAGGTATCATCTGATCAAAGAGGAAGGTTGTTGATGACAACAGAGAGACTAAACCAGTCCACCGACAGAATTAAGGAAAGTAGAAGAACAATGCTGGAAACAGAAGAGCTTGGTGTCTCAATACTGCAAGATTTACATCAACAACGCCAGTCTCTTCTACATGCACATAACACCGTAAGCCTTTTAAGAGCTAAATTTCCTTGAAATGATTTATATTCATATGAACTATCAAAGCTTTATATTGTTCTAAAAGAGACGCTCATCAAGGAGTGGGTTGCTTCTAAGACTTAGTTTTACTGACATAATTGTCTAATCAAATGGTAAAGGCAGATAATTTATAGATGTAGTTGCTTTCCTTCGCAGCTCCATACGGTGGATGACAATATTAGCAAAAGCAAGAAGGTCCTTACGGCCATGTCAAGAAGGATGAGCAGGAACAAATGGGTGATGGGTTCCGTAATCACAGTCCTAGTTCTTGCTGTCCTATTGATCCTTTATTTTAAGCTGGTTCATTAGCTCGCCGGGCGTGCTTGTCCTAAATGTCCAATTGTTTTGACACTTGGCATTCTGTCAAGATTGGTGTGTACGTAATTTGATTCTACAATTGTGTTGTTATTGGTATTATAATGTGATTGCAGGGTGTCAGTCAATGGATGCACAAAATTATCCCTCATCTGTTGTTTCTATCTGTAATTTTTCCTTATGAAATTTAAGCAATCGAGACAATGTCAGAAATGTCTTGTTATCCATCTCATTTAGTGTTTCGTATGTTACATAGTTAAAGAGTAAATAAGAAAACCTACATTGTTTTCTTTCTCTATTATAAAGTTGATGATATTGGTTACCAATTCATGTAATATGCTTGGGATTTATGTACAGGGAAGCCTTGGCTAGAGTATTTAATTACTTTGAAGCCTTTAAATCAGAAATTAAAAGAAAAAAAGATCTAGTTTTAACCAATGATATGTGCAAAACCACTATAGGTGGTCGAGTAATCAACTAAGATTCTTAAGTGTATTAATTAAGAGGTCTTGAATTTGATTTATCTTGACATTTAATAGAGATGGTCATTTAAGGTTTATTCGATCGTTTACTTTAAGAGAATTAGTTGAGGTATACGTAAACTGATCGAAACACCCTTAATGTAATTTCTCATAGAATCTTATTTATATTCATAAGTTAGAATCTGCCAAGGAAATGTAATGCTGTTGGCAAAAAATGGGATACTTATAAAAATCATTTTTGATTATTTTAATTAAAATATTTTTTTTTTGTTTTGATGTGATTACAAAAAGCCTCCGCTAAGGCTTGAAGGGCGCCCATAAATTATTCATAGTGATAACTTTGTTTAACATATGGGCTGTTGCATTTCTTTTGAATTAAATTCTTATCCTATCATATTGCTGTTGTGTTTTATTCTAACCCGCTACATTGTATTTGTAGGACAACACTGAAAAGACAGCTCTCATTGCATCGACAATGACCCTTTTAAAAGATTTCTCTTCTTTCCCCCTATTTTATACTCTCAAATTTAATCTAATCCTCAACTTTTTCTCATGTCAACATTTGCTTAGAGCATTTCACTACTCACCCCTTATTTCTTTAGAGAAAAAATAAAAAAGAAACTGTACTTTATAACAAAAGTCTGAACACAAGAGATCAGGAAAATGACTTCAATGCTTTCCAATTCATTGTATAACTCCTCCATACAAGATTAAATGCTTGTTTGGAGTGATTTCCGATAAGCCAACATTTCTAAACAGATATTGCGAAGGTTTTTATTCGCATTGTTTAAATATGACCATGGAGATAATACAAAGTAGGGATTGCATCCTTCCCCATCATATGCAATGGCGGAATCCTTATACACTCCATTTGATACGTACCCAATGATGATCAGAACAGAGTGAAGAAAACAGGACATCCAAACGAGGGAAGTGCCACATGAACATTGACATCACCTCAACCACGCCGATGCGCATGCATTTTGAAGCACCAAATGTCTGTACTTGGCCTGATTCATGTCCTTCAAACAATGGATTTATGTTTGTATTCCACAATTGAGCCGTCAAGCATTACTTCTTGTTCGTCAAGACAGGAAACAGCTAAAGGTGCACAGATTCCCGGAACAAAAGCTTTGTAACTGCAGGTTGCCACATCGAAGGAATAAACCCTTCATCAATAATCAACACCTTCAAAATTAATATCCTCAAGTATCATTCTTCAGGAGAAGAGTCTCTCGATGCCTGCTCTTCCTCGTCATCTTCATCCTCATCATAATCACCTGAAGCAGGTTGCCCATTAAGATCCACATTTACACCATTTATCTTCCTAACAAATTGTCCCCGCACACGAGGCCTCCGTTCAGCAAGCCGTTTTCTGTTAACATACCTAATTTTCTTATCAAAACAGCGCTCCTTCCTTTTCTGTCTAAACTTCATCAATGCAGCTTCTCTTCTATCAACTTTATTCAACTTCACTTCAGAGGAAGATGAACTCCCAAATGACGGCCATGAGTTTGCAGACATCTGACCAGGTTGAAAGCACATACTAACTGGGTAACAGGGGAATGATGCCATGCCATTTACATGAGGGAGACACTGTGGTAGTTGATTGTAGTGAGGAAGCATTGCTGAAGTAGCATGATTTTGAAGGTCATGCAGATTCCTTTGAAACAGATGTTCTGATGATGGCATCATAACTTGATGCATTGCACCTGACATAAAATAAGGATATGTGGTTTGTGCATGTAAACCCGATAGTTCGTGCTGAGGTTCATTTCTAGGATGTTCATGTGTCTGAGCAAACTTTTTGTATATGGAATGCCTTTTTTGTGGAAAATCCATAGACACTGGAGGGGTAGAGGATCTCTCCAAGGAAAGAGAATCTGGGACACTACTACTGCTAGGAAACTCATCCCCTTGAGAACAGTTTTCCCATGCCTCGCCATTTTCATGTATTTGTGTATCAATAATCACCTGTTGACCACATGGTTGACGTTTCTCTTCCATCCTCACATTTTGAGCAGAATTATCATCCACATTGATAATCCCCGGGGAATTGATTTTGGGTATGCTTGATTTAACATAGGTGAAGAAGGCTGATGACTCACCAATCTTTAGTTCACTTTTCTTTGGACCAGATGAAAATTGACCTGGAAAATATTGTCAATTTAAGAAAGAGTATCCAAAATTAAGAATTTTGTCCAAATTCCATGGGAACCACAGAGTATTTCAGGTCAATGGCATGTCCAACCATGATACAAGTAAAGCAGCAATTGAAAGGTAAGAATTAATAAGTGCTCACCCGTCCGGCGGTCACTAATTCCTGGCACGTCAGGTCGATATTTCGGTTCATCAGATAGAGGAGGCACAAAAGCAGCAGCAGCAGTGCTGCTAGTGTTTGCAATGGTGGCCACAGCTGCAGCGGCGGCAGCCACGACAACGGCAACAGCAATAGACTGAAATAGAAAAGCATATAAATGGACACACGGAATCATTAATTTAATATGTGCATTATTAATCTAATGCATAGTGAAGTTTCAAAATTTCAACACTCACTTCAGTCTCCTGATGAGTTGACGTTCCTGTCTCTGGATTGGTGCTTCTCCAAGACCTGTCATCTGTATCGTCTGAGAACAAAATAGTACTGTTTGTATTAGCATCACTCGGGTCTGATGCCACCAGATCAAACTCATAGTTCAAAATATTATTTTCTGCCAAGCCAAGCTGCCAAACATAAAAAGATTGAATAAGAACATTATTATTTTTTTTCATTTTTTTAAGTAAGAAACAAGGTAAATTGCATTATTACGTGTAATGAGATTTATAGAACAGTAAACCACATGGCTACTAAAAGAAGGGCACATTGTCCACCAAAACCAGGGTTACAAATGAAAGTTTCAGACTCTGAAATCAAAGAAAGCTCAAAAAATTCCAAAAACAGCAGAATTAACCAGAATCTTATGATGTTGTTTGGTTATATAAAAGCTAAACTTTGAACAATACTTGTGTACAAATGGATATGTAACACAATGTATGAAGGTGGCTACTTAGAATCAGTAGGAATATGATTACATGATTCTGCTTCTGTAGGAATACGAATACATGATTCTGCTTCTTATTAGCTGAATAAAAAGAGTACAATTTTTCTGCATGCTTCTGTTTTCCAAGGCAATACACCATATAGAGTAAGAACTCTGAATAAATAATCTTTATAGGCTGCAAAAATATCTTTTTCAGTATTAATCTCTTGGGAAACACATACTTGATGAATCTAAATTCCTTGCATTCATAAACATGTTATGTGCCTATCCTTAACATCTGCTGATGTGCACTAATTAGAATGAAATATTCAAAAGAAAAAATGGAGAAACAAAAAGAAAAAAAGAACAGAAGCAACAAAATAGCAAATTCCATGCAAAACCAACCATCCGCCTTCTTCTCCACATATGTGTCCACAAGTTCAATAATTCGTTAGTTCGTAGAGGCTTTACAAGATAGTCAGCTGCACCTAACCTCAAGCACTTGACAACAACAGAGACTTCATCCTGTGCCGACATCACTTATCAAGCCAAAAAAGAAACGGATATTAAGGGTTGAACTTGATTCATCATTATGGAAATTGACGGTGAAAAGGCAGTAAAAAAGCTCACTGATAACAGGTATGCGTCGTAGCTCTTTATCCCGCATGATGTACTTCAACATCTTCATGCCTTTAGTCATGGGGAGATCAACTTCAGCAAGTATGATATCAATATCAGATCCCTCAGCATTCAGTGCATCAATCACCTGTCTAGCTGACCTCACTGCAGTCACTGTGAAGAAAAACATAATATCAGATCACTATGGCAAAGCTCAGGTCTAGGAAACTAAATACATCAATGAGTAATAGAACCACGAAGCACTCCCAAGATAGACTAAGTACGACAGAATTTAAAGGTGAAGAAAGTCATTTCAAAAAGAAAGAAATAGCACCAACTGGCAACATGACTAGTAAATTAAAAATTATCTTAAGCATTTAGATGAAACATTGGATAGCTCAAGGAAAGGATTACTAAATACGTGGAAGACTAATTGAAAAATGATTCACTTAAAAAGCATTGCCAATTCTTCAACTATATTTGCTTCAATTGAATAAGACAAACATCAATATAAATGTAAGTTGTTTCAACCAATTCAACCCAGAGTCAATAAAACAGCAGGTAACCATTAACTAAGCCTAAGAAGTAGTTGAAGAGGTGAGATAAGTAGACAAAGAAACTTAATGTACGAAGACTAATACAATTATTTGGCTTAGTAGCTGAATTCTACGCTCTTAAGAACCAAAAACAACCAAAAATAGTTGGCAAGTTCATCTCTTTTTCCCAGTTTTTTTTCTAGCAAACAAAGACTTACAACAAATTAAAATATATGCTTCCTTACATGTTTAATATGTATTCAACCTCTTAACTGAAAATTACACAATAAATCATACCATAAACACAATTAAGCAGCTATTCTGCAAACATCAATGTCGTCAAATTCAATAATCCACACTACAGCAAACAAATTAGCGTGCACATGTAATCAACTACAACCTCAAAATTGAATTCAACAAAAAAATAAACCTACATACATACATCATACCAACAAAAATAAAGAACAAAATCAAATATACCCTGATAAGAACACTTCAAGAGAAGCGAAAAAACCTCCTCCGAACTATTGGCATCATTATCACATAGCAAAATCCTCACTTTGCTTCTATCAATAAACCCATCTCCACCCCCCTTACTATTTCCAACAACAGCACCAATCTCCTTATTTAAATTCAGCTCCTTACTTTCCATATCTTCAACACAAACATTAAAAACAAACAAACAATAAATAAATAACCACATCAAAATAAAAAATCAATCATTATTTCACCAGGACAAACAATAAAAATAAAAATCATAAACAATTCAATTTACCCAGAAAATAAATGATCAAAATCAGCTAAGATGCACGTCAAAAACCACGCTACTAAAGAACTTCCAATGAAAATTTCTCAGCAACATCAAAACATACCAAAACCATCTTCAAGCTTTCAAATTTCAGGGCTTGGATCAAACATTCCATGGAATAATTTGATCAAACGCCTTCCGTACACTCACCCGAAAAATCAATTATTTAATTTTTTTTATTTCCAATTTCAGACAAAAACCTGAACATCAACAACAAAGTCACACATCACAATAATAATTCAACCAAACACATGTTTCTATTTTAGTTGTGAATAGGTCGTTCACTTGACCAAACCCAAGTTGTTTCGCTTGCTATAAACGGCAAGTGAAGCCAAGCCAACAACTGTTTAAGTAAGTAACTTCCAGACAACAGGAACAGCTCAACGGCTGTGATCAAATAAACACCACCAAGTGGGGTTTGATTAAGTCAATCAACGGTCAGATTTGTTTCACCGGAACGGTGAAACAAAAACTCGAACTGAAACTGTAGAGAGGGGGAGAGAGAGGAAGAGAGATGTAAAGAGGAAGATGATTCTGAGCTTTTTTAACCAAATCAGATAGATTGAGCAAGTGGGTTTCGGTTTGGTTTGGGCAAAATGGGGAACGGAGGGCTGAGATTGGTTGATGGAAGAAGGGGTGCGTAGTGGTGGCGTCGGCATAGGTTAGCACAAAGCATGACGTGGCGGGTAGGGAAAGGGGACAAGGAAAAAAGTGCGTAGAAAAAAGTGGAGGGCCTGTTTGGAACTTTGGATAGTTTGGTAGAGATAGAAAGGAGGCCACGTCATTGGCTGAGATCTCGGTGTTTAAACTTTTTATAAATTTTTTTTTTAGAGAAAATAAAAATAAAAAAATGAAAAACGGGGGAAATTATGAAACAGATTTTAAATGGACACGTGGAAGTGCCAGGTGGACGGCTAATGAGAGTTGCACATGTGTGCATTTTATTTTATGCTTGGTGTAAAGGAATTGGTACTTTTAAGTTAATTACATGGGAAATGATTGTTACATCAATCATGTTAGGGACACCGAACTCTTGTATTGAAATTTTGTACCGAACGATGTAACTTTTCAATCATCTTGTTTCATGTATAAATTTTATTTATTCAGTATTTTGTGGACGGTCAATTATTAAAATTAAAGCCCGTCCACAACTATGGATGACCGTTCATATTTTATGGACGGAGTGATTAATAAAATGATTATTTTTATTTACTAGATTTTAATGAACGACTGTCCGTAAAATGAGGACGGCCGTCCATAGTTGTGGACGAGCATAAATTTAATAATGTTAGGCTGTCCACAAAATTTTGGTGTCAATTTTTATAATTATAAATAAAAATATTAAAAAAAAAGTGTTAATTTATAATGAACGGTCGTCCACAAATAAGGACGATCGTCCATAAAATTCTAAGTAAATAAATTATTTGTTTTATTTAAAAATTAAAATCCAGTAAAAATGCTAGGATTTTAATCCAAAACAAGATGTGACTAAAATCATCTTTTTTAATTTATATTATTATTATTTTTAAATAGAATCAACTTTTATGAACATGGACGCCCATAAAAATGTTATGGATGGACGTCCCTTATAAATTGACGGGCGTCCATTATTAATGGACGCCCATCCATAAAAATGGAACAAAAGTTTTTTTAGAATTA
This sequence comes from Toxicodendron radicans, assembly GCA_009867345.2. Lineage (NCBI taxonomy): Eukaryota > Viridiplantae > Streptophyta > Magnoliopsida > Sapindales > Anacardiaceae > Toxicodendron > Toxicodendron radicans. Next base: position 9,353,573 of record WYDK02000041.1, read on the forward strand.
TTGATAAATTTATTGTTTAAAATAATATTAAACAGGTTAAACATTAAATATATAATATACTTCATATTATTACACATTTAAGAATTTGAGATACCAAAAAAAAAAACATTTAAAAAAGAATAAGCAATAAATAATATAAATTAAAGAAGAAGATGTTAATGACTTCTTGTTTTGGATTAAATTAAAAACAATGATAATTTATTTACTTAGTATTTTATGGACGGCCGGCTTTATTATATGGACTGCCGTCCATTATAAATTAACAATTTTTTTTTTAAAGTTTTTATTTATAATTATAAAAATTGACACCGAAATTTTGTGGACGACCTAACATTATTAAATTTATGCCCGTCCACAAATATGGATGGCCGTCCTCATTTTATGGACAATCGTCCATTAAATCCAATAAATAAAAATAATCATTTTATTAGTCACCCCGTCCATAAAATATAAACGATTGTCCATAGTTGTAGACTGGCTTTAATTTTGAATGATTGGTCGTCCACAAAATTATGAGTAATCGAGATTTACACCTGGAGCAGAGTGATTGGGAAACGACGTCGTTCGGTACAAAATTTCGGAGCAAGAGTTCGGTGTCCTTAGCATTATTGTTGTTAAATTGACTTCAATTATAACCACCCTTATTACAACTTATTTTTGTGAAATTTTTTAATTGAATAATTATATTATCAATTAGTCATTTTAAATTTAGTTATAAATTAATTGACAGTCATATTAATGTGTAATAAGATTGTAGAGGGTAAATTCTACGATTGATTCCGTAGGGATGAATCTTGTGTGAAACGAGCCACTGACGATCTGATGGACTTGCAAAGAAAGAAAGCACGAACGTGAAGGCTCAAGGGACACCAGTGTGGTGTCTGCCTTAGACACTCCGACGTTCAAGTCAGTAAGATTGATATTTAGTTGGAACTAAGCTTTACAGTGGGGGAGGTGGCAGTTCTTGGGAGCAAAAACTTTGAGAGCTATAGCTATAGGTTGTATGTGAATGAATAATGAGAGGACGAACCTTTGTTTATATAGGAACTCATGGGGGGTTGTGTCCTAGTAGGACTTAGAGTCATAATGCTTATCAAGCTAGGAGTCTTATTCTTATTAGATTAGGAGTCCTAGTAGCAAGTGTTTGAATAAAGAGGAAACGCAAGAGATTTACTTGCCTTAGTGGTAAGATTCTGGAACTTGACTTAAGTGGAAAGTAAATAGAATTTTGATTCCTATTTTGGGACAAATGTGGGCTAGTTGGTTGGAGCCCGATTTAGCTTAACTTGTAGGGAGGCCCAACTCATGGAGTGATTGACCCACAAGGTAGATTTAAGTGTAGGCTCAACCAGAATTAAGCTAAGGCACTGGGCTGTAGTATATTTATTTCGTTATTGGACCTCGTCAGGTCCCGTACGAATTTTTGCCCATATAGTTTGTCCCCCACTCTCTAAGTTAAAAGAGTACTTAGCTTGGAGAGTAGATCGAGTCGAATGAGTGCGGACTGAACGGGTCAATGCTAGTAGCTTGGCAGGTCAGATGGATCGTTTTGTTACAAGTTCATCAAGTCTTTTGAGGTGGCATGCCTCGACTCAATATACAAACTTAGTGTAGGCTAAGTTGTAAGGAGGAAGCTTACTCGGCCGACCTGAGTTGGGTGGAGTATGAGGGCACACTCGACCAATCGAAGTTGGGAGTATGAAAGTTGGCTTGTCCCCTACTTTCTATGTTAAGGAGTAATCAGTTGGAGTGTGTCCATTCATCCATGGGTGTACAAATCAACATCCTTTGAGGATTGAGTCAAGTCTCGAGTTGAATTGACTCGTTTAGGTCAAGTCGAGTCGAGGCTACAAAGTCATTTTTTGGCTCGGTGTAGCTACAATCATCTCCACTAGTTCTGACTGGGTTGAGTAAAGCCCGTGGAGATTGGAATATTTGAGATTCCAATACTTAGGGAGATGGAGTTTCATTAGGCCCACTTGGCTCGGTCTGGTAACACCGAGTTGGAAAGGTGCAACGGGTTGTACTTACACTCATGTTGAGTGGCGAATAAATGTGAAATTTGAAAAGGCGTTAAGGGCTTATCCAACTACTCCACTTGGTGTCAGTGCACCGGATGGGAAATAAAATCGTAGTCTTCACTCTTTTTGCCCATGTGAAGGACATGCGAAGCGAAGCTCTGAAAGAACTAGCCTGGTATGAGTAAGAAGACCCTTGACGGTGCGAGTGGATGCTAACTTAACACTATGCAGTTTGATCTACCAGATGGATTTTTGCTGAGTTAATGTGACTAGTGGTGGAAAAAATGGCAGGCCGAGTGTTAGGGAAGAACGTTGTGTAAACACAGCAGAAAACAAAAAAAAAAAAATTCAATTAACAAGAACCCACAAAATCCCTATGATCCCTTGAATCCAGGTATTTGATTTAATTATTCACATAAAGATAAACATTAGTATTAAGATTCAAACTTCATACCAACGTTAGATGGCTCATTCTTTCTTGAAATAACGATTTCTTCGCAAGCCGTATCAAAGATAGACATGCACTTACTTAATCCACACGAAAGCAACCAGAAAAAAACAAGAAATTGATTGATTGCTAGATCAATCTAATGCCAAATATGAATAAGAGATGAAAAGAGGCAACTAGGTTTCATTTTTATAATTGTAATGTTATATTAAAAAGTCCAATAACCTTTCATTTATATAGGCCTAGGGTTTAATGTCTTGTGTTTGGACACACATACATTAAACCCTATTCTACTTAGGAATAAGGCCCAACCATATTCTAAGTAGGAATAGCCTACAATACTATTAAATAATTAATAACATTAAATAGATATTTTATTTAAATCAAGTTTTACTTATTCTATTTTATAAATAAAATAGTCATGAGCAACAACTCAAAATAAAGTAAATTTAATTTTCTTTATTGTATAGTAAAATTACAAAAATACCATTTTTCACTAAAATTCATAATTTGTCATTCTTTATTTGACTTATTAAATAGATCAAAATTATCATCGCCAAATTATGAAATTATGCAACAACATAATTCCAGAATCATGACAATGCACTTCATAGGCCCCTTAAAGCTTTAAAGCTTTATGTTTCAGGATTTCAAATTTCTTATGTGTGTGACCCATAGGCTCTCTATTGTGCTGGCAGTGACATAGTATCGAGATTGACTACCAATCAACCCTTTCACTATTCACATACCAAGATTGGCCTCTAGCAAGTTATCATGGCCACTCAATACATACAGATTCAACGAAGAATGCTACATGTCAATGGCATGGTTACCGTGCAATCAAATCATTTTATCATCTGTTATCTCATCAAAGCTGAGACATAGAAATAGTGTCAAACTCAAATCTAACCCTTGATATATTGAAATTCAGTCACTAGACCAATGACCAAACTAAAATTGGATTGAGCAACAACTCAATCCCATCGTGGCCACATATTTGTAGTCGTTGCCATTATAAACAAATTACGCAGTGAGATAACTTATCCCCGTACCTGAGACTGATGAATCCTTTGTTGATCCACCATAGCCTTAATAAACTTCTTGATGTATCCAATCACTACCGTTCTGATAGACCTAGATAGATCTATTTTGGGCTAGTGCCAAATTACACCAATTGGTACATAAGACGCTCCGGTGATCTCAAGTCTAAGGATCACATGCATCACCATCCATTAGAGGATCTAATCCACAGACACTGGGCTACCATCTATGTGGATTCCTCTGGTGGGTTAGTCCAGTGAACTTGCCTCTAGCAAGCAACAATGTGTTGCACCAGATTGTCACCAAACAATCTTGACAAGTGAGATCAGTCAATGTCTCTCGACATGGTCATTCAACACGATGATAGCCTTACTGTATTATCTGTGCCCTTGATCGGAATAATACTAAGGCTATAGATGTTTTTAAAATGGCCACCATAAGCGCTCATAGGGATCTCACTATCAAGATTTAAAACACTTGATTCCCTCGTCATGGTTCTACCATCCTAATGACATATATCAAAACATATAATAATAAAATGAATTACATGATATAGATACTGCCTTTATTGATTGATAAACATGATATATTTAGAGTCAATTTACAATAAACAGATTAGCTTTAGGGTACCTACACTAACAATCTCTCACTTGCATTACAACCAATCATTCATGTATTTCATATCGAATGACGTTAAGTGCCTATCATGCTTCTGCTGCGACAGAGCCTTTGTCAATAGGTCTGCTATGTTTTTGTCGATAAGTACTCTGCTAATATGCAAATCTCCTCTCTGAATGATTTCTTTGATCAGATGGAATCATTTGAGTATGTGTTTGTATCGCTGGTGAGACCGTGGTTCCTTAGCCTGTGCAATGGCTCAATTGTTATCATAGTGAAGCTCAACTGGATCAACAATGTTCGAAACCACACCAAGTTCTGTAATGAACTTCTTGATCCAAACCACCTCTTTGGCCTTATCGAATAATGCAATGTACTTAGCTTCAGTTGTAGAATTTGCTACAATGCTTTGTTTTAAGTAGCTCCATTGATACAAAACACATATCCTGACTGCGATCTATAATCATCCTTGTCAGTTTGGAAACTAGCATCACTGTATCCTCTAACAGTGAGCTCGTCCCCTCCTTCATAAACCAAGAACGCATCCTTAGTCATTTTCAGGTACTTAAGGATGTTCTTGACTGTTGTCTAGTGACAATCGTCTGGATCCAATTGATATCTACTGCAAATGCTAAAGGCACATGAGAAATCAATCTGAGTACATAACATGGCGTACATGATCGATCCAACAACTAATACATATGGTATTCTACTCATCTTATCTCTCTTTTCTTATGTTTTAGGACACATATCCTTAGAGAGATATATGCCATGTGTCATCGGAAGAAATCCTTTCTTAGATTCTTCCATATTGAATCTCTTTAGTACTTTATCTATGTATGTACTTTGACTTAAGTAAAGTAGCCTACGTGATCTATAACTATAGATATTGATACCGAGGATGTAGGTTGTTTCTCCTAAGTCCTTCATGGAGAAGCACTTAGATAACCAAGTTTTTATCAACTACAAGTTCAGTACGTCATTCCCAATAAGGAGTATGTCATCGACATACAATACTAGGAATGCTACTACGATCCCACTGAAATTCTTATCACACAGGGCTTATCTTCGTTTTGGATAAAGCCAAATTCATTGACAGCTTCATCAAAACTAATATTCCAGCTCCTTGAAGCTTGCTAGAGTCCATAAATGGATCTCTGCAACTTGCACACCTTATCTGCTTGTCCATCAAGAATGAAACCATTAGGTTGTGTCATATAGACATCTTGTAATACCCGAGCCAAGGTATGTATAATTATGTGTTTTATATACCCATACACTTAGAATTATTCCCTTGAGATTTC
>WYDK02000041.1:9371013-9384780 GCA_009867345.2 Toxicodendron radicans
TGGATGTTTCGTCTTAAAAGTCGTTTAGTTTGTTTTCAAGATCATCATCTTTAATCTTTACCCCAAGCCCCAAAAACCAAAGAGTGATAGTCTACGGGTAGCCGGGACTGGGTAATCATAAAAAATCTAAGCAACCAGAACCAAAACCAATTTGTTTCTTAGATTTGAAATCGAAATCGAAATCAAAACCTAAAACATAAGTTATGGTTAGAAGTTTATTAGATAATATCAATTACCTTCATACTTTTAAAAAAATAACAACTAATACACCTTTAAAAGTTTATAAAAATTACAGTTCAGTCTCTGTTTTTACCCGGATCTCGGTTCCGATTTTGATTCCTAAAATGGTGGAACAAAAACCAGAATCGTACAGTGTCGATTCCAACACTTTTGGAACTGGAACCAATCATGTGAGGGCTCAATTCTGATTCCTAACACTGGGTACCAGTCAATTCCGATCAATTTTTTTGCACACCCCTAAGTAATACTACATGTATAAACATATCTTATAAAAATTTCTATGCAAAGAGACGGACATAAAATAAATAGAATAGTGAATTAAATGAGTTTAACTTTTTATATTCACTCTTTTATTCTTTTTTTATCACATCACTTTATATAAAAATCTTACAAAGTTTTATTCGTTTTACTCTTTTGTGCGTCTAACGTTACTGCAAAAGACGAATAATAAAATTCCATATAATAACATTTTAGTCTTGTCCGAAATTGTTGTTTTTCCCTTGTTTCCTTTTATTTTTTTCTTTCATATACGTGGGCTTCAAACATGATTATTGAGGAATAATTAAAATTATGAATAAACACAAATGTCTTGAATTTGATTTAATGAGCCTACATTTTTTGACATTTGGGGTTTTATTAAATTATAACTTTTTAATAATTTATTTTTTACAAAAATTAATCCATTGATTCACACTCAAACAAATGAAATGAGGCGGCATTTGTTGACAAATTAATAAAAAATTTATGTTCTTATACTTTTCAAAGCATGGTCAAACCAAACAAAGTCTAAATAAAGACAATTTAATCCAAAATTACAAAAAATAATTTTAATTTTATGTTTTTTCTTGGTCGGCTAGAGATTCCATTTGCTAAACATTTTTGTATTCAGAAGATAGTGATAAATAAATAACACTCTCAATTAAATTAAAAGATTAAATTTTCACTTGTTTTATTGATATTATCAGATTCTTTCTTCGAAAAGTCCCACCACATGAAAAATATTTAATTATTCACTGTTCTTATCTTGAATTATAACTTTGGCATTAAAGGTGGTGTGGTGGTATTACATCCAATCTTTTTCTTTTTCACATGACTTTGACCAATTTATTGCCGAATTGAATTTCCTTTTTATTTATTCATTTACTCAAACATAACCTTTTTATAGGACCAATGTATTATAAATTTCTAAACCCCATAAAAACAATATTAAATTAACGTAATTAAATAAGTAAAATATGTCACCATTTTCCAAAACCATGGATTCAATTAATGTAAATAAATTAAATTAAACTACTGAAAACCATTCTCGTGATCTTCTTTGTTATTACCAACCAACAAACCGGCCATTTTCTTCTTCAATTTCTCATTTTAACATGATTATGTTCATTACAAAGGGTTTTTATCATCCGCCCCCCTTAGAGAAGACGCAATTCTAAACTCCCCCAGTCTTTTGGAAAAGTATTAAATAACTCATGAGATTGGGTTTCTATTAAAGAGCCTTAATTAAGACGCTATTATACTAATTCAATTATTTTTAATTTAAAATCAATCAATTAATTATATTTTATCACGTCATATTGTTTAAAAAATATTGTATAAATAGTATTATTGTTTGTAAAACTTTATAAAAATATTTTTCCCAGCGTTTTTATCACTCTTCAACTGCTGACCGTGCATACTGCGTCTTAACGGAAACCCAATCTCAGGGGTTTTTTTAATACTTTTTCAAACAACCTGGGGGATTTAGAATTGCATCTTCTCTCAAGGGGTCGAGGTTGAGTCCCTCCCTCCTCACAAGTTACAAGACCAAAACAAAGAAAACCGAAAAAATCAAAAACAGTAACATGAAGGCTTGAGACTTGAGTTGAGTTGGTCTTCTGGGTCACCCAGAGCTAATGGGTGCGTGGTGGTGGTGGTCAACATCGGCGGCTCAGTCTCACCGGCCATCAACAAGCAATTTTCTCCAACTTAAATTTAGAAACATTCATTCACACTAACAACAATTTGGTTTCTGCTTAAAATTATTAAATTATAATAAATCTCTGTTAACAAATAATTCTTTATTATAAAAAAAAATTGTTTGAAAACGAAACCATTAAGAAACTATTTACCATTTCTTCAAAGTTTGGTTTGGTCTATGTTTCCGCAGGCGCTCTGCTTCAACTTCAACATAACCATGGTTGTTCCATTTATGAAACTTTCTCAACTGTAAATATTTTCACAAAAGGATAAATAACAAAAGAACGAAGAAGCAGAAAGAAGAAAGATTTTGTTCTTATTGGATTATCATGTCAGACGATGAAACTGATCCCTGGCGCTTTGGGTTATTCATATTCTTGATTTTAGTTGCAGGTACATATTAAAAATTCTATCTTTTTTTTTTTTTTAATTATCTTCACGTTTTTCGAGGATGATTTTATTGTAGAAGGTGTTTTTTTTCTTTGTTTTTGCAGTTACAGTTGTTGCAGGAGATTCTCTGGAAACAGACAGAGAGGTTTTATGGAGGCTGAAGCTATTTCTTGAAGGGAACAACCGTGTAAACAAAGGACATTATTCACAATGGAATCAAAATTCAAGCCCCTGCGAATGGCCTGGAGTTTCGTGCTCTTTCGATAAACCCAGAGTCACCGGGCTTAATCTTTCTGAAAGTAACATTTCCGGTGGAGTGTTCAACAATTTCTCTGCCTTGACACAGCTCATTCATCTTGATCTCTCGAAGAACACTTTTGAAGGGCCTCTCCCCAATGATTTGAGCAGCTGCCACAACCTCAAGTACCTCAATCTCTCGCATAACATTCTTGAGGGAGAGCTGAACTTGAATGGGTTGAGTAATTTAGAGGTTCTGGACTTGTCTTTGAACAGGATTGCCGGGGAACTTCTTAGTTTCCCTTCAATTTGTGACAAGTTAATGGTGGCTAATCTTTCAGAGAATAATCTTACAGGAAGTATAGAAAACTGCTTTGATGGATGTGGAAATTTGCGGCATCTGGACTTGAGTGCTAATTATTTTAGAGGGAAGATATGGAGTGGATTGGCACAGCTGGTGGAGTTTTCAGTTTCTCAGAACTACCTTAGTGGGTCTGTTTTGGGTTCCATTTTTACAGAGAATTGCAGTCTTGAAATTTTGGACTTTTCTGAAAATGATTTCACTGGTAATTTTCCTGGAAATGTTTCCAATTGCAAGAATTTGGTTATCTTGAATTTATGGGGAAACAAATTTTCCGGGCCTATTCCACCTAAGATTGGTTCAATTTCGGGTCTCGAGGCCTTGTTCTTGGGGAACAACAGTTTTGATAGTGTGATTCCGGAGTCTCTTTTGAACTTGAGTAAGTTGGACTTTCTGGATTTGAGCAAAAACAAATTTGGAGGCGAAATACAACCGATTTTTGGACGATTCACTCAGGTGAAATATCTTGTATTGCATGGAAATTTCTACACTGGTGGGATACATTCTTCAGGTATTCTTAAGCTGCCTAGCGTTTCTAGATTAGACCTGAGCTTCAACAACTTCACCGGTCCCTTACCGGTTGAAATCACTCAAATGTGGAGCTTGAAGTTCTTGGTTCTATCCTATAATAATTTCAGTGGTAATATTCCACCAGAATATGGAAACTTGCCTGCTATTCAAGCTCTTGATCTCTCCTTCAACCAATTAACTGGATCAATACCACCCTCCATTGGGAACTTGACATCTCTCTTGTGGCTAATGCTTGCAAACAATTCACTTTCGGGTGAGATTCCTCACGAGATTGGGAATTGCTCTAGCTTGTTGTGGTTGAATCTTGCTAACAACCAGTTGTCTGGGCACATCCCAACTGAATTGACTAATATTGGGAGAGATCCCTCTTCAACATTTGAATTAAACCGACAACGAAGTGACCGGATAATTGCTGGCTCTGGCGAGTGCTTGACAATGAAGAGGTGGATTCCTGCTGACTACCCACCATTCAGTTTTGTGTACACAATCCTCACAAGAAAGAGGTGCAGAAACCTATGGGATACATTACTCAAAGGCAATGGCATTTTCCCAGTTTGTGTTTGGGGTTCAAACGTGCGCACTTTTCAAATCACAGGCTATGTTCAACTCAGTGGGAATCAACTTTCAGGTGAGGTGCCTACTGATATTGGTAATATGCAGAATTTCAGCATGTTGCATTTGGGTTTAAATCAGTTCTACGGGAAACTGCCTCCACAGATTGATAAGTTGCCACTAGTAGTTATAAACTTAACTCGAAACAATTTTTCGGGTACAATTCCTTCGGAAATTGGGAACATTAAATGCTTACAGAATCTTGATTTATCTTATAACAATTTCTCTGGCACATTCCCTGCTAGCTTCAATGAATTGTTTGATCTGAGCAAGTTCAACATCTCCTACAATCCACTTATTTCTGGCACAATTCCATCAACTGGCCAGTTAGCAACGTTTGAGAGATCGTCTTACCTAGGAGATCCACTCTTGCACCTTCCAGATTTTATTGCAAATTCCCCTGCTCAGCCTCCAAAGCATGCCAAATCCAATGGAGGGACAAGGAAGACTAAATTGGCGGTTATTCTGGCTTTTCTAGCTCTAATACTAGTGGCACTGATATGTGGAATTTTGTCACTTGTGATCTGCATATCAGTGAACAATCCAGAGGAGAAACCGGGATATCTCTTGGAGGATATAAAATATCGACATGATCTAGCATCGAGCTCAGGAGGGTCATCGCCATGGCTGTCAGATACGGTTAAGGTCATTCGCTTAGACAAAACAGCATTTACACATGCTGACATTTTAAATGCTACAGGAAGATTTTCGGAAGCCAGAATAATTGGAAAGGGAGGATTTGGTACAGTGTATCGAGGAGAATTGCCTGATGGGAGAGCAGTGGCAGTAAAGAAGCTACAAAGAGAAGGAATTGAGGGTGAAAAGGAATTCCGGGCTGAAATGGAGGTTCTCAGTGGGAATGGCTTTGGTTGGCCTCACCCAAATCTTGTTACACTTTATGGATGGTGCCTTGATGGATCAGATAAAATATTGGTGTATGAATACATGGAAGGTGGAAGCTTGGAGGATCTTATATCAGATAGAACAAGATTAACTTGGCGAAGACGTCTAGACATAGCAATCGATGTGGCACGCGCATTGGTATTCCTACACCACGAGTGCTATCCTTCTATTGTGCATCGCGATGTCAAAGCAAGCAATGTCCTATTAGACAAAGATGGTAAGGCACGGGTTACAGATTTTGGCCTTGCGAGAGTTGTTGATGCTGGGGATAGCCATGTGAGCACAATGGTGGCTGGAACAATTGGTTATGTAGCCCCAGAGTATGGACAGACTTGGAAAGCCACAACAAAAGGGGACGTGTACAGTTATGGAGTTTTGGCAATGGAGCTAGCAACTGGGAGGAGGGCTGTTGATGGAGGGGAAGAGTGTCTGGTGGAATGGGCTAGACGCGTTATGGGAAATGGGCGATATGGATTGAGTAGAACTGTTATACCAGTTGTGCTTCTGGGGTCTGGGCTAGCCGAGGGCGCAGAGGAGATGTCTGAGTTGCTTAGAATTGGGGTAAGTTGCACCTCAGAGGCACCACAGGCTAGACCAAACATGAAGGAGGTGCTAGCAATGTTGATTAAACTCCTTCCTCTATATTCCTAGGTTTTAAAACCAGTAACAATCTCAGAATTTGTCTATAATTCTAGGGCCTTTATATAACTGTACACATACTTATGTAATAGGCATAAATTTTGTTGTTCTTATTCTTCTTGTACACAAACATTCATCATTTATAAATACCGAAGAAGATTTTTCTCACTTAATGTTCGTCAAATTACAACGCGACGCCTTGAAGCAACTCCTGCAAACAGTTGTACACATATACATATGTAGTAGGCATAAATTTTGTTCACTGAATGTGCTACATAATTCCTTTTGATCCATATGAAAACTTCAAACTGAATGGAAACATGGGAATGAGCAATGTTTGATTGATTGACTTATAAATGTGCATGTTTTTGTTACAACAATTAGAATTTTGATAACCGGTTAGGTTCTGTTCTCTGCTTTCTGGTCAGAAGTCAAAGAAGAAGCAGTAGGCAAGGCATTGGTCAGCAATGGAGCTTTCTAGAAAACATAGCAATCCAATGCACCATTTCACCAAAAGTTGTGGACCCTTTTAGCGCACCATCTAAAACCTTGATGGCCACATAGGAATTCTTAGATTCTCCATTCCAAGTCAAAGCTGTGCTGTTGTGAAAGACTTAAAAGACCTTTGATGAAATTCACAGTACCTGCCAGTATCCTTACCGGCGACTTCTACCCAGTAAGGTAACAAATCCCTGAATTAAATACAAACAAAAACAAGCGCGCCACGTACCGTTTTCCGTTAAGAGAAAGTGGGTTCACCGGCTTCAACTTTTGGGAATTTTATGACCAAAATACACACAGACACTCATTCTTCATGAACCAAAGACCACATTTTTCTGCTCCCAAAATATAATCGGATGATAAATGCAACTCTGAATGCTTATTCTCGTAAAGGTAAGTGTTATTGTCCTTTCACTTTCTTTTCCATCTTCATTTTCCAGGGAAAAAAAATGCTCCTCCTTTAAATGTTTTTTAAGATGGTGGTTTAGTTTTCTTATTAATGTTAGTTCCCTAAACTTGTGCACGCCCTAAATATCTTCTCATGTAAATTTCGTTTGTTTGTGTGGAATTTCTTTTCTTTTCTGGGATTTCTCTCTTTTATTAACAAACTCATTTTTTTTTTCTATTCTCTCTCAATATCTTCTTTGAGAGAATGGTCCAGTAAGCAGATCCAAAAATCCCCATTTTCTGTGCTTTTCAAGGTGTTTTCAGTATACCCACTTCGTTTTTTCAACACTTTTTTAATCCTTTGTCTTCATTCAAAGCTTTTAAAGATGATCACTTTTTTTTATAGGTTTTGATTGTCTTTTTCTTTGTATTTTCAGCGGGATTCCTGTTTTGGATTATTCAAGTTATTGGATTTTTGCAAGTTTTTGTTTTGTTTTTCTCTTTGGCGACTAATCCATCACTTTAACACATTAAATTCTTTCTTGCATCAAATATTCATAGAAGAAGCTTGACCAAATGATGTAATAGTCATCCTATATTATGGCCTCAGTACACTCCTTTTTTTTTGGCTTTCTTTTTTCCTTATTATATTTACTTGGGTGATGCTATGTATAACGTTTGGTTCAAGTAATAAATTTGGCTTAATTTCCTTTATATTGGGTTTAATGGATTGCTTTTCTCGGCGTTTGATTTTGTTTGTATGTTTGCAGTAGATTCTTTATTGTTTCATGTATTTGTATAATGAATGTAATCAACATTTTCTGATGGTTTGATGAGATGTGGCAAGATTTTGAGCAGTACTACTTTCTGGAATTTGCCTAACCTTTTGTTATCACTATTCTGATTGCTTGATTAGTTATTTAGATTTGATCTTATTTGTCCTTTTTATTCCTTCCCCACCTAGCCATAGATGCAATGGTGTTATTTAGGCTTTCTCTGCTTTGCATGTTTGGATCAAGGTCTTTACACATTTATCGGGCACACTATCGTGAACTAGTCTTTCTCTGCTTTGCATGTTTGGAGTTCCTCAACAAGATAGATTGTACTTCTGTAAATGTTTGATGGGTTTAAAATATTTATGACAGTTGCAAAATTTATTTGAGAGTTCTGATATTTAAAAGAACAATAAGAATAGTAAAGAAAAGCCAATATTTTATCGGGTATGCCAAAATCTAACCTATCCTTGACCTTGTTGCAGGTGTTGTCTCTTAATGGTAAGAACAAAAGGGGCAGCGCTTTGAAGAAAAGGTTAGTGTCCAGGTAAGAAAAATAATCCCTTGCTATTGTTTCTTGATATTTTCTGTCTTTCAAATTTTCTAGGATGTCTTATGGTTAGTTTTAAGTTAAAGGTTCAACTATTGTAAGACTTAAGTTAATTTTCACTATGAGTCAAAGTCTGTCCCTAATTTTGTTAATAGCTTTGCTTTGAGGGTCAATTCAGCATTGGTATGTAAGTCCTTGGTGCTGTAACTCTGAGGACAAGTGATTATTGATTTTGATTGTGATTTTCAGCTCTGGGAGGACTGATTTTTTTTTTTTCAACTTTTAATTCTATCTCTTAGGTGGATTCTTTTGATTGCTGAGTTTACCCCCTTGTCTTTGGTGGATTCTGCTGAGTGGTGAGTTTCTATGCCCTGTAAATTTTGTTATTACGTTTGCTTGGAGCTTGTGACAGCACTATCCAGTACCCTTGCTGGGGGGCTTCCTTCCCAGTTAGGTAACAAATCCCAAAATTAGATACCAACAGAAACAAGCGCCTCCCATGTACCTTTTTTCGTTAAAGGAAGTGGGATCAACTGCTACAACTTTCGCGATTCTTATGACTGAAATACCCCTCTACTGTTTTGTACACATTGACACTCACACTCTTCATGAACTAAAGACTCCATTTTCTGCTCCCAGAATACACAATCTGATGATAATGCAACTCTGAATGCTTATTCTCGTTAGGTAAATTTTATTTTCTTTCACTTCCTTTTCCATCTTCATTTTCCAAGAAAAAAAAAGCTACTTCTTTACATGTTTTATTTGTCATTCATCACTTTCTGTATCAATTTTTAAGATAGTTATTTAGCTTTCTTATTAATGTCATTCATCACTCGAGCATGCACTAAAACAAAGCTTTTTTACTTTGTATAGATAAAATATTTTCTTGGTTGGGTGTTGTTTTGGTTTCATGTTGTGATTAGCTTTCTATTTTATTGCTCATCAAGTAAAAGTTTTTTCCTTTCAATTTTTAATTTTTTAATTTTTTCTCTCTTTAGTTCCGTCAGCTGTTCAATTTTGGTTTGATGGTTTGAGTTGTTGACACTTGACATGGCTATTTCATAACTTTTGACTTAGATTATGTTCCGTTTGGTTTCATTTGTATTCTGATTTTGATTGAGCATCTTGAGCTTTCTTGAAGCGTAAGTTAAACATGTTGGTGCGAGAATGTTCAGTTAAAACTTTCATTTTGGGTTTTGCTTTAGCCTTTAGGGCTTCAATTTGGGGGTTTTCAAATGATAATGTACAACAAGCGAACGAGTAATACCATGACAAAATCTACTTTATATATATATATATATATATATAGATTTTATGTATCTTTTATTACTAGAACTAAAATCATTCCCACTTTTTTTTTTCCCTCTGTGAGAGTATAAGACACATACAATAATTCATTTCTTCTAAAAAATAGCTTTTCTTAATTTCTTTTTGGTATGAGTTGAATAGTTGATTTCTGTTAAAGAAGATTTTGCTTTGAATCTTGGAACAACATTTTCCCTTTATGCAATTGTCTATTCTAAGCTTGAAGCTCTTATTAGTTTAGAGCCATATTTTTTGCTCTCATAAGAAGTGCAAGGTAGTGTCTTTTTTTTTTTTTTTCTTTTTTTGGGTTGCTTGAGAGGAGGAGGCTGAGGAGGCTGAACCTATTTATCAAAATTGAATCTTTAGTTGCGAACAGTCTTCTATTTCTTTTACTTGTGCAGGTTTTTGCTCCGTATAATGAAGCTAATTTTTTGTATATGATCTTTCACAAAGGCATGGTCCTTAATTAGTTCTTACATGAAGAATCTAATCAATGAGAACTTACTTGACAAATATTGCAGAGATTTTTTTTTTTTGGGTAACTGAAAATTGTATTGCAGAGAATTAACTGTACCAGAAATGGGTGATGAGAGTAGCAAATATGTTATGGATGTGGAGCTGGCAATCCAAAGAGAACTAGCATATCGGAGAAAGATTTTCTTGTCTCAGTTGCAAACTGACAAGGACTTCAAGAAAGATCCCATGCCATTGGAGATGAGTGATCATGTGATTTTTCTCATGTGCATTATTTAGATGACTGCGAAGATGGTGAACTGCAAATTAAATTCATATTTTTCAATTACTCCCAACATTATGTTTTTGTTAGTTGGAATAGAGTATATTGAGAAGACTTGCATGTGGCTAGTTGAACCGTTCTCAATTGGGTTCATTTTCTGATTAAATGTGTAAGCACTACACATGAGCAATACAAAAGCCTATTACCTAGTTTTTCCGAAAATAACATTGAGCACAATAGATCTGTTTTGACTTTGACTGTTTCTCATAGTTCATGTGAACATTATGGTGGTTTTTTCCCTCACATATGGTTAATATGGTTGTAACATCTTGTGATCATTGAATCACTTCGTTTATGCTTTTCTTGATATACAAGCACACAAGGGTCATGAGAGAAATTGGTAACCTTTGTTCGATTAGAGTTTTCTTAATTATTAAAGAGGTTAGATGACATAGGGAACAAAAAAAAAAATTATATTTATAGTAAAACATATTTGCATTGTGTTTTAAAAATTGTAAGATATATGTATTTGTTAGTAGTCTCTCTTTTTCTTGCTCTGTACTGTATATAACACTTTTTTATCCATTAACAAGCCTTACTGGTATAGTTTTTCGTTTTAGCTCTATTTTCAAACTTCTGCACCCTAATGTTTATGCTTGTTTCAGGTGCCATCATCAAGCCCAAGTGTAAGTCCAAGCAGAAGTCCTACTTCCAAGTCACTTTCAACTTCAGGCCCTTGGCTTTCTGGCATGAAGCGAGAAGCAGCACCAAGCGGCGGTGAAAGCTTACTGCCTCAACAGCTACATTCATCAAATAGCGATCCCATGCATACAAATCAATCAGATGCAATTTTTTGCCCAATCTGCAATGTACATTGCTGTGGTTCCCTCAACTATAAGCAACATCTAGATGGTCAAAAACACAAGGCCAAGCTACAGAACCTGAAATTACCTAGGAATGATGTTGGTCAGTGCAGCAAAGAAGCTAACCAGCATAGGTGGTGCAAGGTGTGTAATGCCGGTTACACAAGTGCAGAATTGTTCAAACAGCACTTACGTGGTAAAAAGCACAAGGTTGAACTAGGAAAGTTAGAATGTGCTGGAAAAGATAGTGGAGATCTCCCGAAGCAGCCAAAATACTGCAAGTTGTGTGATCATTGGTGCCCAAATGAGGATGCATTTAAGATGCACCTTGAAGGTTAACGACATAGAATTCGAAGCCATGACATTGAGAATACGGGGCTACAAAGGGTGGAACTGTAAGAAAAGTGACGTTGAACATCAGAGTGGCCTATTGATGCAGAAAATATATTGTTAAAATTCTTTAGGAAATAAATTTTGTTATTTCCTTTTATTTAAGATTTTGTTATTTTAATTATTTTAGGATTTCCTTTTATTTAGGATTTTTTTTTATTTTAATTATTTTAGGAATTAGTTGTCCTATGTAATTAGGACTCTTATTAGGGTTGGTTGTCACCCTATATAAGCTTATTTTTCCGTTTTGGTTAATGGTTGTTTTTATTTGATTTTTATCAATAATATACAGAAAACGTTTTCTCTAATTATCTTTCCAATTTTCGGTATTTAATTGAATCGACGAATTTTGATGCCTGTGTTGTCAGTATTCTGAGGAATCGACAACTTTACAGAAGACTTCCGCTACGTCAGTTGGTATCAGAGCCGAAATTCTTGAAGTCATGCCGCCAAGGAGACGACCTGATAAACAACCTATAGATGAAGTATATGAACGTGACAATTTGATGCAGATGGAGCAACGGATTGAGCAGAGGTTGGAACAAAAGTTCGATCAGAAGATGGATTAGCTTATTGAGCATATGACTGCGTTAGTGGTTGGTAATCAGACTCGAACTCAACTGGAACAAAATCTGGGTAATCCGGGATTGAGGCAGCACGACGAAGATATGTTGCGGAATCGTCTATATAATGATGATGATGACAATAGTAATGAGGAGTTTGAAAATATTGTTGATGATGAAATTGTGGTTAGCGACAATGATCATTTCAATAATTATTTTGATGATCATGATGAACCGCCACAATTTGACGATGAAATCCTTAAAGAAGAATCAATTCCTAAAGGAGAAGATTGCTTTGAAGTACATATGGATAATTTTAAAAGAAATTCTTTTGTCATCAATTTTTGTGAAGACGTACATGATCACTCCAACAAGGTGAAATTGAAGGAGATTTTGCTTCGTGATTTTGTTTCCAGCAATTGGACTGATTGGATGGACGTTATAACTAAGATTGGAAACTTTAAAGTTTTTCGAGCATATTATTTGAAGATGAATTTAAAAGAATTTCAATTAATGCAAGTTGAAGATAAAGATATCCGTGCCAGAAATTCGATGACAAATTTCCAATTAGTGGGAGAGAATGATGCAGAAAATATATTGTTCAAATTCTTTAGGAAAGAAATTTTGTTATTTCCTTTTATTTAAGATTTTGTTATTTTAATTATTTTAGGATTTTCTTTTATTTAGGATTCTATTATTTTAATTATTTTAGGAATTAGTTGTCTTATGTAATTAGGACTCTTATTAGGGTTGGTTGTCACCCTATATAAGCTTATTTTTCCGTTTTGGTTAATGGTTGTTTTTGTTTGATTTTTATCAATAATATACAGAAAACGTTTTCTCTAATTATCTTTCCAATTTTCGGTATTCAATTGAATCAACGAATTTTGATGCCTGTGTTGTCAGTATTATGAGGAATCAACGACTTTACAGAAGATTTCTGCTACGTCAGTTCGTATCAGAGCCCGAAATTCTTGAAGCCATGCCGCTAAGGAGACGACCTGATAAACAACCTATAGATGAAGTATATGAACGTGACAATTTGATGCAGATGGAGCAATGAATTGAGCAGAGGTTGGAACAAAAGTTCAATCAGAAGATGGATCAGTTTATTGAGCATATGATTGCGTTAGTGGCTGGTAATCAGACCCGAACTCAACCATAACGAAATCTGGGTAATCTGGGATTGAGGCAGCACGATAAAGATATGTTACGAAATCCTCTATATAATGATGATGATGACAGTAGTAATGAGGAGTTTGAAAATATTGTTGATGATGAAATTGTGGTTAGCGACAATGATCACTTCAATGATTATTTTGATGATCATGATGAACCGCCACAATTTGACAATGAAATCCTTGAAGAAGAATCAATTCCTAAAGGAGAAGATTGCTTTGAAGTACATATGGATAATTTTGAAAGAAATTCTTTTGTCATTAATTTTTGTGAAGTCTTGCATGATCACTCCAACAAGGTGAAATTGAAGGAGATTTTGCTTCGTGATTTTGTTTCCAACAATTGGATTGATTGGATGGACGTTATAACTAAGATTGAAAATTTTAAAGTTCTTCAAGCATATTATTTGAAGATGAATTTAAAAGAATTTCAATTAATCCAAGTTGAAGATTAATATATCCGTGCCAAAAATTCGAGGACGAATTTCCAATTAGTAGGAGAGAATGATGCAAAAAATATATTGTTAAAATTCTTTAGGAAAGAAATTTTGTTATTTACCTTTATTTAAGATTTTGTTATTTTAATTATTTTAGGATTTCCTTTTATTTAGGATTTTGTTATTTTAATTATTTTAGGAATTAGTTG
>WYDK02000041.1:9418855-9444781 GCA_009867345.2 Toxicodendron radicans
AAGTCACTATACTTTTTATATTATTGTGATTAATGAATTATTGTTAACTTTTGATACTTAACTATTTCAATGGTGCAAGATTTTGACAACTATGAGAGCGAATTTATTTTCACTAAGAAATCCGAATTGGATATTTATTTGGAAGAGATAAGGTTTGATCGCATCAAATATCATAATATGGATATCCTTGAGCATTGGAAGAGCAATTGTGATTGTTATCCGGTACTTGCCATGATGGCTCGTGATATCATGAGTATACCAATAACATCTGTTGCTTCAGAGTCCGCTTTTAGTATTGGTAGTAAAGTGATAAACAAATATCGAACCTCGCTTCGACCACGAAATGCTGAATCTTTGATATGCACTCGAACTTGGCTATATGGATATGACTTTAAAGGTAACATGTTAACATAAAATTTCATATGTTTTATAATTTACATTTATTAATATTTATGGTTGATAATTGTAGATGAAGATGATGATATGGATGATGATCTTCATGCGCCATCAACTAATTCGAGGATTGCGGAATCAAGAGACTCTACTAACATTCCCGTTGTGGATTGAACATGAGCTGCCCAAGAATATTTTTGTTTGAAAAATGTCAAGTCAAGTTAAATTTATCTTATGTTTTTATATTTGTAATTTTTTATTTGTGTTATTGACTTATTGTGTTTGATATTTGTTTTTGTGTATTAATAATTATGTATTTGTTTTCTATAGACTATATGCTTGCTTGCTGGTCTTAAATTGATGAGAAATTGAGTTAGTTGTGAACTTTTGTGGTGAATTGAATTGAATTTAGAATAGTTGAGTGTAGGGGTCTAATTGTAAAAAATGAAAATTGCATGAATTTTGGGGGTGTAACTGTCATAATCTAAAATTGTGTATGAATAATGCGGGTACCCGCGGGTTCACCTGTACCCGCATAGGATAGGGTGTGGATCCAATATTTTGGACCTGTTTAAAACAACCCGTTTTGAGCCCAGATCCGTACCCGTTTGGGCCTGACCCGTACCCAGCCCACCCACCCGTTTTGCCAGGTCTACTAACACCTAAAATCATACGTTGGTGTCGGTCAGAACCTTTCTATCCACATTGTGTATGTTTGAACGACACCTAAGCGTCGGTCAAAACACACAATTATCGTCTTCTTCGCATGCCTCAACCATATTTTACCAAATAAACATACACAATAACCTAAAAACAACATCCAAACCACCTAATTGCTCCATATAACTTCAAACTTTCTAAAAACTCAAATTTACGATTTAATGACTTGAAAATTAAAAAAACAAAACAAAACAAAGTAATGAAACACTAACTAACCTTTGCAAATCACGAATAGGAAACTTCGTCTAAGATTCAAAGTTCAAATATTGATCGAATTTGGATAAAAAACATTGGGTTTGGGTTTGATTGATTTGAATTTGGCGAAGAGGGAAAAATTTTGCTAAGGTTTAGGGTTTAGGTTTGGTCGAAAATGAGTATATATATGAAGTCATTTTCGTCCATGCAAAAATGGTAAAATGTGGTTTGACTAATGACTAATCCATAAGAAACTTTTCACACTTGGGCTAGCTTTCAAATCTCAAATTTGGGTCATTTTTTTATAACAATAATGTTACAGACACCGATTAATCTCACAGAATTGTTGTACCGACTTACTTGGCATCCGAGTCAGGCGCGGCCATGTTAAACATTATAACGCGTCTTTCATGAATGAACGATCGTTCAACAATTATGGACACTCATCTATATTTGATGGACGGCCGCACATTATAAATGGATGGTCGTCCACCAATCTAGATGAAATTTTGAACGAAAATAACAATATGGACAGGAGTCTATTTCCTATGGATGGGCGTCCACCTAGAATGGACGCCGGTTCATTTGTTAATGCTAGTTCATTGCCCTCCCATGCATCTTCCTCACCAATAACTTGCCTATGTTTCATTTTTCATAATCACTAACCAAGTGTATTTAGCTAAATTGGTCTCGTTTAAAATGTTTTATTGGAAAATTATTACATTTCAATGTATTGCCCAAATTCAACAGACAAAAAATATACGTCTTTTCACATATACTACTTGGTGGGAAAAAAAATTGATGAAGATTACTATTGAAGACCATCAATATTAGTTAGTCGGGGTTAAATGGGGTGATTTTGTCTTCCAAGTTTCAGCAAAAGGAGATAGGTTATTTGCCTCGCTTTCCAATGGACGATCATCCATATGATATGGACAGTTGTCCATTAAAAATGACCATCCTTCCATATAATATGGACAGTGTCCATTCTTATTCTTTTAAAAAATCATTCCTCCGCGTTTTTAAAATATTGCAAGTCATTATAGATGGGAAGTCCATTCGAGGTGGACGTACATCTATAGGAAATAGACTCCTGTCTATATCATTGTTATTTTCGTTCAAAATTTCTTCTAAATTGGTGGACAATCGTCCACAAATATAGACAAACGTCTATAATTGTTGAACGACCATTCATTCACGAAAGATGTATTATAGTGTTCAACATGATCGTGTCTAACTCGGATGTTACGTATATCGGTACAATAATTCGGTGAGATTAATCGTTGTATGTAGCATTACTTTTTTTATAATTTCTCTATTTTGATGATGTGGTATCTTTTTTTTTTTTTTTTGTCAAATAAATCAACTTTAATTAATTTAAAATAAATCAAATAATTATGTAAAAAAAAATAAAAGTCCACGTCAGCTTAAAAGGGATGTCGTATTGCGTATTAACATGTATAAAAAGACATATTTCCCCCTCCTTCGAAGTGAATTTGAGCTTCGATTTCAAATCCATGTGAGAGTGCACTGTCACAAATCCCGAACGGACAAAAATGGAGATGACTGAAGAGCAAAGACAGAGAGCTGAAGCCAACCGGTTAGCAGCATTAGCGAAGCGAAAGGCACTCACCGAATCCACTGCCAACCACCACCACCAACAATATCAACAGAATAATCAAGGAGCATGGAGGCTCTTCAAGTGCCGTAAACTCTCTGTCGAACGCTCTGCCGCAAAAAACTCCACCACCACCACCACCCATTTCCTAAATTCCTGTCAAAATGTCTCGATTGGGCCGGATTCCAAGACCCATTTTCCCGAAAAGTTCCGGGTCAGGCTTGAAATATGCTCTCCCGACTCCTTCTCCGTCACGCCTGAGGCCGTGCAAGGGTTATCATATCCGGGAGAGAAGGAGTGCTTAAGGAGACTCGACCAATGTTTATCTGACGTAAGTTTCTTTCTTTCTTTTTCTTTTTCTTTTTTTTTTTTTTCTTTTTTGTAAGTATGGTGCTCTGTTTGGGCGGTGAGAAATATTGCTAGAAAATGGGAAGGGAAGTGGGAAAACGCGATTAAAACGAATTAAATTGTTGTTTGATACGTTTACAAATACTGAAAAGACACGGAATTCTTGCTTCTAAGAAGATTGTAAGGTTTGCCTGGTCTCAGTTTTGAACTCGAGCTTGTTAAGTGGGTTCGGGGAATTTTTGGGTGATGAAATAATATTGAAAATTGAAAATAAAAGATCAATCGTTTTTTATTCTTGAAGATAACGAAGGAATGGAAATTAAGAAATCTTTTAATGAAGCACTTAAAATTTAAGTATATGCGTTTGTAATTGGAATGGTCTTCATTGGTTCTTGTTTGCACAGTGCTTATGACGGTGGCAAATTCTTGTTTGGACTGCTGAAGAAACGAAGGAAAACTTTGGCACTTTTTTGGGTTTTTTTTTAATTTTGATCAATTTTTAAGATAGTGATCAATTTTTAGGTACTGTGTATAATGCTTGAACAATTTTTTGTTTATTTTATTTTCAGAGCATTTCAATTTCTCAATTTGATCAGTGGAACTAATAGCCCTGGATTTTTTAGTTTGAGTTCTTTATCTTTTTGGATTTATAAGTTCTTGGGTAAACAACTTTTAGTTATAAGCTGCTTTTCTCTAGATTTAGTCAATTACCTATGGAGTGGGTATTGATGGCCTGATCAAAGGTTCACAAATGTTTATGAATTTAAATTTGGTTAATCTTCAGTCTGTCTGTGGCTGGTTTGATTGGGTGCCATATTTAATAACAGCAAATAGTTCAAGATTGTTGTGTTGTTAAAATGATCTTCTTTGAGCTATGTTGTTTTGCTTTTGTATAGGTCATGCCATCGCACTATACGCAGAACAGTGGTGGTGGAAAGGCTTGTGTTTATAAGCTTGCAGACTGCAATGCAGTTTTGTCATGCTTGAAGAACTCCAGTGGTATTGAGGTTGAAGGAATACCTTGGGTTACTCTCAATGTTATTGAGAAACTTTCTCATTCATTTTCCTCTGGAAGATGGAATCCATGTAGACCAGAACATTTGTCTGATGAAATTGTTGATGAAATGATTGGAAAGCTACCGAAACGTTTATTTGATGTGCTTTTGCCCTTCCAGCTTGAAGGTATAAGATATGGTTTGCGAAGGGGAGGTCGGTGTCTTATTGCAGATGAAATGGGGCTTGGAAAGACACTACAGGTCACTATTTTATATTATGTGCTCCATGTCTTATTGCCAGCTTATTTTAATTTATCTTATTTTAGTCTGTTGTGCTTTGATTTTCTGATACCAACGTTCAGTTATTCTTCTTACAAGATGGTTTGTATATCTCTTGTAAAAGAAAGGTATGATAATTTTACACTTCTATGCGTGCAATTTGTTTTCAGGCTATTACAATTGCAGCCTGTTTCATGAATGAAGGTTCTATCCTAGTTGTTTGTCCAGCAGTTTTGCGACTTCAGTGGGCAGAAGAATTAGAGTGTTGGCTTCCCTTTTGTTTACCTGCAGATATTCATCTTGGTAATTATTTTTTATTTGTACTCTTGTTATGATTATTATTATTGTTATTATCTCAGAAGAGTTCTAATATTACATCTATAGGGAAAGGTGAAACCACTTTTCCAGGAAATGCCGAAACTTCATAGCTATCTTTCTACACTCTAATTTTAGGCTTTCATATTGCTCAACATTTTAGATGTTTAATTGCATTAGTAATTCTGTTTCTCTCAATCTTAATTCCTTTTTGCTTCAGTTTTTGGTCATGAAAATAATCCTGCTCGTTTAACAAGATTCCCAAGAGTAGTTGTTATATCTTATAAAATGCTTCACCATTTGCGGAAGAGCATGACTGAGAGAGAATGGGCTGTCTTGATCATTGATGAATCTCACCATATACGTTGCTCCAAGAGAACATCTGAACCGGAGGAGGTATAAAAATTTTCCAATTTGTTGGCCGTATATCACTTCTTATTTTGTGGATGGATATTATTATATTGTTTTCAATAATCTAATAAAAGTTCATGATTATACCTGGTCCCAAATGTTACTGGGATTTTGCAGTTTCATCTTTTGAAGTGCCTTCATGTAATATGAGCTAAAAGGGAATTCAAGTACTTTTTATAAGCCATTTAGTTAAGTTGATGGTCATAGAAAGGAACCACATAGGAATATAAGCAAAATTATTAGAGGCTGTCTTAATAAATGGTATGGTCAACCTTACTACAACACAGCATTAGCAGAACAAAAAGCATTCTGTAAAACATATGGAAAATCATGAAATAGAAATAAAATGAAAATGCGCACACTACTATTTGAATACTTTTTAAAAATTTATCTATTTGTGGTTGAAACTTGAAAGATGCCTATATGCATTAAAAGCAACATGTTTGGGAAAAAAATCCTTTTGTTCAAGTTCTTTTTTGTAAACCTTATTATCATACTTGTGTATTAACAGGTAAAAGCTGTACTTGAAGTGGCAGCTAAGGTTAAGCGCATAGTTCTACTATCTGGGACACCTTCTTTGTCAAGGTTGTATCTAGGGCTCTTCTGCAGAATATTGGCGTTGTTGATTTGCATTATTCCTGGTTGAAAAATGCTTATAGATTTATTTTTATTGATGCCTTGCTTAAATAGGTATATGTGCAAGTTTCTTTTCATTAGTTCCCATTGTATCCTAATATCTTATTCTATACTTTTTCCTAGGTGATCATAGGCCCTATGACATTTTTCATCAGATAAACATGTTATGGCAAGTGTACTCCACCCCTTTATGTCTCATGTTATGATTTGCTTATCTCTATTTTTGGCATTTTTCCTCTTATATATATATATATTTATTTATTTTAATGCTTCTGTTTTATAGGCCTGGTTTGCTAGGAAAGAACAAGTATGAATTCGCAAAAACTTACTGTGATGTCAAAGTTGTCAAAGGTTATCAAGGACATTCTTTCCAGGTAATTTATATAGTTTTATGAAAGTACCGTATGGTTCTTAAAAAGGTATGTGAAATCATACAGTCGTTCCAGAGTGTGCTTAGTATATGGGATAAATCATGGAATTAGATCATTTCATAAGTTATAATCTTATATCCAATTTTAAAATCTCCAAGAGGGAACAGGACTAGTAGTCCTGGCTGACCAATTAATCTCTCATTCCTGGGACCATCTGTTGCTGACACAATTATCTATGCTTGGTTCTATGTATACTTGCTAGTTAAGTTGCTCTATTATAGTTCCTGTTATGAGGGATAATTATGGGTGTGTCATTTATTAATACTAACCTTTTTCGATTGTTTGCTTGTCACTTGAAAATCCTAAGATGATTAATGGGACCATCTCTGCAGGACTTTTCAAGGGGTGTTCGCTTGGAGGAGTTGAATGTGTTACTAAAGCAAACTGTTATGGTACGCTCTTGTTCTCTATTTGTACAGTATAATGTAGACTATTGTCTGTATTCTGTAACTTGGTTAATAAATCTCATTTGCAAAAAAAAAATACAAAAAATTCCTGTGCCACTGTTATGGTGATAGCGTTAACTTTTTAAGTTGAACTGTTCGCAGTGTGGGAGAACAGTGACATCACTATGATCATTGTTTATGAAGTTTGACTAATTTTAGTGGCCATTCATTGTATTGCCAGTATTGGTGAATGGTAAAAATGTAAAAATATTGATCTTTTTAATGAATTAAACAAGTAACACAATATAGTTCAAATAATACATAATATGGTAAATCTTACACTACAATTGCACTGATATTCTGTGCATTATAACTGTTTTAGAAATGTTACTTTGAGTCTACTTACTGAATTGGTGTACGATAGGTCGAAGAAATGGAAGAGAGAGGGGAGGGAGAGAAAATAGCTGAATTTAGAGGAAGGAGAAGAAGAGAAATAGAAAGGCAGAAGAACAGTGAGTATAAGAGGGAGTCAATTTTCAGTGTATCAATATTTAAATGTTAAACACTGAAAACAAAACACAAGTGCCCATTTATAGTGGCCAAAATCTAACATAAAAAGAATTTGATATCTATCTTGAATGAGTATTGTGATGTCCTCTTAAGAAACCATGGAAGCCAAGTCAATAAGCATAAGGAATAAGTTTCAGAAATAAAAATTATTCCTAAATAGCTCCTAAAATAAACAAATGAAGCTTTGGTTCTTGGTTTTAGGTTTATGAATATGATGAATCTCTTTTTTTTTTTTTTTCTACTTGGTAGAATGGTGGTAGACATTGCCATATCTTTTACTCTCCTAGTCATACGGCTATTTTTAAACTTGATTTATGATTATTCTAACGTTTTCTTTTCCAAGTTTGACTCATCTGAAGATGTTTTTTTCCTGTCTGTATTATAGATAAGACGTTTGAAGCAGCATGTGCTGGTTCAGTTACCACCCAAACGTCGACAGATCATAAGATTGTTTTTGAAGAGATCAGACATGGTTTTAGCAAAAGCCACTGTTGGAATGTCCAATGATTGTGCTTATGTAAAGGATGCTGCAGAAGAGATGACTCCTGGGGATTCAGATGAACCTGATGGTGATTTGCAATCGTATATAGAAAATTGCATGTTCTCTTTTATATCTCAAGCTATTTTGCACCAATTTCTGATTTCTTAATGTGATATATCTTTGCATTCTAGTTTATTGCTACACCAAAAACATTTTATAACATACTCAGGAGGTTTGGTTTGGCATAAAACTTTGATACTGGAATTCCTGAATATTCGAAGCACTGCATGATTGTGTTTTATCAATTGTAGTCCAATCTTTTTATCTTGAGCAGTTGAAATCAGATTTTACTCTGTAGTTGTTTCTTTACTTAAAGAATTCAGGTGCTAAACTAATTGAACAATGATGTGGGCCAAAGTGTTTGCGCTTGATTGGAAATACAAGAATTATTAAGATTCTTATGGCTATGGTTTGTATTGTTCTTGATATTTTAGCAATTTAAAAGATGACCTAAGTTGTCTCTGAAATTGCTGGTTTTTCTAGTTTTTCAATGATTTTATAAGATGGTGACTTGTTCACAACTTGTTTCCCAGTCCTTGAGAACGAACAAAATAATGGCAATAAGTTGTTATAGGTTGGTTAAGGTGTGATCAAGCATGCTTTAGTATACAATTGTGCGTATAATTTAGTTTTGGACACTTCTCATGCAGTTCCTTTGCTTTTACACTCAGATAATTCGGCTTGTAGCAAATCGGAGAAGCTCTCATACCAAGAACTTGGTGTTGCAAAGCTCTCTGGGTTTCGTGAATGGCTTTCCCTTCATCCCCTCCTTGCAGAGTCAGATGGTTCTGCAGACCTGGATTTGAACCGTAGTTCTAACAAAATGATAATCTTTGCCCATCACCATAAAGTTCTTGATGGAGTACAGGTGATTTCTTTCTCACTTCTTTTTTCCTTGCTGAGAAACAATGTATACTTGCATCAAATGTAATGAGATTTACTGGGGTGTACAAAAGTATTTAAGGATAAACTGTCCGCAAATCCCTAGGAGATACGAAAGAATCTGTGCAAGTGATGTATTGGTTAGATAAAAAAGGGTAATGATTCTAGGGAACCTTCCATACAACACAATTGCTCAATAAATTACCGGGGTTCATCAAGAATGAAGGAAAGTTGTGGTCATACTCGACAACGTAATTGAATAGAACTTATCAAAACTTAACTGGATCTTTGATGATGCAGCCTATCCAACAGAAGTTCAATGAAATTTAGATTGATAAAATGGTTAAATATAAAAATGAATGCATGACAACTTTTTTAATTTGTTGTAGAATGAGGGTTTACTTAATTTTGAATTAGATTATATAGCTGTTGTGAACATTTCTACTATGATAATTGTGAAAATTCTGATTCAACTGATGTGTACAGTAATATTTCTTGGGAAATTTGTTTTTTATTGTGGTGTTACTTTTGATTCTAAATTTGTTATTTGAATTCCTCAGGAGTTTGTATGTGAGAAAGGGATTGGTTTTGTCCGCATTGATGGAAACACACTGCCCAGAGATAGGCAATCAGCTGTACTATCATTCCGATCATCAAAAGAGGCTCGTTTTTCTTATTCTCCTTATTTTCTTTATTCTATCTGGTTTACTGGAAACTTTTGCTTTGTACCAACACGGTAGATATCTTTGCTCACCAGGTGAAAATTGCAATTATTGGTATAACTGCTGGAGGTGTTGGACTTGATTTCTCATCAGCACAAAATGTTGTGTTTCTGGAGCTGCCTTTATCACCATCATTGATGCTTCAGGTCTAATCATTTGAATTTTTGTTCAGTTTTTAAAATTTCAACTTTTATTATTTAATAAGAAATTGGAAATCCATATTTCTAATCTTATATATGAGACCCATAATCAGTCTGTACTATTTAATAGAACTTTCCATATTTATTTGATATTAGGCTGTACATGCAATAGACAGACCTAGAAATGAACTTATGGTTTTAGAAACTGTGGATAATAATATGATGGGACTTCATATGATAAAGCTTTCATTTTTAAATAGGAATGGTGAAAGAGTTTATGCATTCATACTGTTGCTAATGTGGAAGTTACTGAAGTATTTGTGGTAAAGCATCTTTCTACATTATTTTTATTGGTATTTCCAGAGTTAAGATGCATCTCATGCATGTGTATTTATATATGTAGGATGCTATTTTTTATTTTTTGATGAAAGGGTTTGTGAGCATGTTGAGAATGTTATTTTTTGAGAAGGAATATAAGCCTGTATTCACTTTGTCTTTACTTTTTTGCCTGAGGATTTTCCTTGATTTAATGTTATCAACCCTGTGATGCATGTAATCATTTTGAAGGCTGAAGACAGAGCTCATCGGCGAGGACAAACAAGTGCAGTCAACATATACATCTTTTGTGCAAAGGTTCTATTTTCTTTCATCATATCATTTTGTTGAGCTTATGTTTCTCTTTTACTTATGAATGATGGTTGTCATATTGCAGGACACAGTGGATGAGTCACACTGGCAAAGGTTGAACACAACTCTACGCCGTGTATCATCTACTACAAATGGAAAATATGATGCAGTGCAAGAGATAGCGGTATTGTTTCTATCAATTAGCCAATATTGTATTGTAGAATGAATTTTAAACGTGGTATTTCCAAATGAGCATGGGTTGGTGATTCCTGTGAAACAGATCTGCTGCAAGCTTCCAGTTTTGTTCTTTGAGTGCTAAAGCTATGCATTTTCAAGTAGTTATATGTAGTTTATTTTTTTAGTTAGAAAGTTACCAGCAATATCTGAAGTAAAATATCCGTTTCTACCTGAGATAGGCTTTGCGTTTCTCATTTTCTGTTAGGATATTATAGAGAATCTATTTGTTTCTTTCCCAAAGTGTGACCAACTTTGATGGGTTTTTGTTTCTTTTCTTTTTCGTATTATTATTTTGTTCACCATGGTTTTTGATTTGTTTTCATTTTTTGACATTGAACTTTATTTCTGTGGTTTGGCAGGTTGAAGGTGTTTCATATCTGAAAATTTCTGATAAAACTGACTCAGGATGTGAAGATCAAACTCTGGATCAAGTGTCCTCTGGCAAACCCTCTGAACAGTTAATGAGTTTGGCAGACGCAAGTTTAGCTCAGGACATGCAATCTGCTAAAGAAAATGATGAAGTAACTACAAATATGAGTTACAAATCTGTTGATGAGAGTAAAATTGATGTTATTTCAAGTGAAACAGATGATCTTCTTATTGAGGTGTAATTTTAATCTTATAAAACCTATCTTGTTTTATCCCAAATTTGAAATTGTGTTTATATTCACTATATAACTTGCCTGAATTTGCTCTTTTAGTTTGATTAGAAACTAAGTTTTATTGGTTGAACAGGCTGAGATGGTTCCAGAGCTAGAACTAGAAAAGGATTATATTTCAATGGAAAAAGCGAAAGAATCCACTCCCTCTGGTGGTGAAATTGGATTGCCTGAAAAGGTTTTTTCTTCTGAGTTGGTTAAAGGCAATAAAGATAAGGATCAACTTGAAAAGGTGTTCTACCTAACACGGAAACAATATCTTCTTTTTGTTTTAATTATATGTTGGACTGATTTATTTTTTCATATAAATCTGAGCTTGCAGGAATTTAAATCCAACCCTCAGATAACAGAAGTAGATGATGTTGCATTACTTCCTCCAACTGAAGCTGATAAATGTTGCTCTAATGAAGTGAATTCTTTGCGGTTTGAGGTAAATTAAAAAAAAAAAGATTTTTCATTGTAAAATTCTTTTTATTTACCCTTTCTCATCAATAGGTAATTTTAATATTTTTTTTCAAAAGAAAATTAATACCATTTGGTCTGCTATTCTTATTTAGACACCTAGCTCCTAGAGTCACTATTTAATTGTTGTTTTTCTCATGGAAAAACATCATATTCACTTTTCAGCTCTATAGTTACAAATGCCTTTGATAACTTGTTTTTGCCAGTGTGCTGTGTAGTTTTGGTATTTTACGCCTATTTGTGCACCACAATATTACTATTTCAGTTAAATCCACTTTTACAGTTTAGCAGAGTTCCTAATATAATCATAATGGGATTCTGTAATTATTTTGCAACTACAACAAATCTTTCTGAGATTATGCATCCTGTTGCAATCTTTAATCTGAATAAAATGATGCCTGTTATTCTATTGAGAATTATATTATCTGGTAACATAACTTTAAACAACTGCTCTAAAGGATAAAGTTTTTCTATATATGGTTGCCTTTCCTACGTTGAAATTGCTTTTAATTACTAGTTATCCATACCATTAGTTTGTCACAATTGGCTTTACCTGCTGTTCAGGTGAGTCAATATACTGGAAGGATCCACTTGTATTCATGCATTCAAGGGGAAGATTCAAGACCAAGGCCACTTTTTGAGAGTTTTCGATCGGAGGAACTTGATAACAAGGAAAGAATTTCTGAATCATTAAAGGACAACCCAGGTTATAGACATGCGATTCTGGAATTCATCAGTGACTGGAATAAACTACGGCCAATAGAACAAACTAAATTACTTGGAAAGCCTTTGCAACTTCCTTTATCAGTTGAGTTGTGCTATTTGAAGGAAACCATTAACCACAATACTGGGGTATGTCTGATAAGAGCTTGTTGTCTGATCCTTCTCTCGCTATTTGTTTAACTCCTTTTTTTTAGTAATATACATTCCAAAATTTCTTAACCACAAAAAAGTTTATTATGGTTTAATTGTATTTTTATCAATATATATCATGACATGTTTGGGGGAATTCTGTACCAGGGACTGTTAAAGGGTGGAAGCAAACGGCGAACTACACCTTCAGATGAGATTAGCCGTCCTTTACCAACAGATGCTGTGTGGAAAAAGATTCGTATTTGTGGTGGCTCCAGAAAGAAGGAGAGAGAGTTCACTCAGGGCTGGACTCTAAATGATGAACCGCTCTGTAAACTCTGTCAAAAACCATGCAAGTAAGCGCAAATTAGTGATCTTTCACTGTAACTATGTATGGTTGATTTACATGCTTTCTTTCAATTCAGGGTTGACAATGCCAAGACACCAGAATATTTTGAAGATCTGTTTTGTAATCTTGGCTGTTACGAAGAATATCGTTTAAGAACTAGTGGCAGATTCCTCCGTGAGGTTAGAACATAAATTCTTTACTGTATAAAAGTAGAGTTTATTGTAGGCGAGTTTACCTTCTTTTCTTGTTGAAATTTTGATGTGCTTTCCAGCACTTGTCTTTATTTCTTGTTATTAAATCAATGCATAGTCACATAATGTATATCCTCGATATTTCCAGGAACTTTTTCAAATAGAACACGGTATCTGCACAAATTGCCAATTGGACTGCCATAAACTTGTGAAGCACATAAAACCTTTGTCATTGGAGAGGCGACAGAAGTATATTGAGAAAGTAGCACCAAATGTAGCACACCGGAAGAATTTGTGAGTCACTTAAATGCTAGTGCATGTTTTCTAATTGCTTCAATATGATGCTCAAATGTAGCATATTTTGTGCTCATTAAAGTTGTGTTTCCTCAAGCGTAGCTGACACAGCGGATAGCTCGGCTAGAGTTAGATATCACTCTAACCTCACGGCTTGAGTGCACGAAGACAGCTTTGCTAGACTTAGATATCGTTCTAACCTCATGACTTGAGCCCAAGATCCCTAATGAAAAACAAATACAAATACAAATACAACTGAAATAAGAAAATAAAACTTGACTACCTGATTTAAATATACTCCTAATTAAAATATATAGCAAATTAAGTTCCGATTATGAAATCTTAAATAAATAAGAAAATCAAATAAAACTAAGAAAGCTAATATTTGACAACAATGCCCTACAACAGTAGAGGTTAATGAATATTCTTGTTTTTGCTTATTAAATGTCATGCAACATCGAAAACCATCCAACTGCTGAGATTGTAGTTTGGTACATTTATCAGACACTCTACATATATTTTAAGGGAAGATTGTCTTTTATAGTGATGCTTTTCCAACAGAATGACACTGATATCATTACTACTAAATGGCTTATTAACCTACTTCCCAAAAGCCAATAATATTGGTTCTGATGTCTTGCAGGCTTGAAAAACTTGTCAATGATCCAACTGAAGGCAATGCATGGCACGCTGACCACATTATTCCTGTCTACAAAGGTGGAGGTATGGTCTTGTTTTATTGATCGATTTATTTCTCTACAAATATGATTTTTTTTCCTGAAGTTTAGTAGTTGTATTATATTCATTATTGAAAAACTAATCATATTGACGTTTACCATCGTAAGTTATTACTGGAATGGCATACTTCCAACCAGCTTGTCAAATTATGTGCCATCATGTCTGTTGAACGTTCGAATCCTGCCCAATGATGTGCTAGGCTCTGCTTTTGGGAGTTCCCTGAACACCATTTTTGTTAACCAGAATAGTCCAGAAGTGTCCAACCAATTAATGTCTGTGAGATTATCTATTGAATTAGGCAGTATTCGAAATCATGATGATCAATGTGCCTCGTAGCGATTTTAGAGAGAAAATGATGTTACTTGTGTATAAACTAATTTGACTGTTACTGCATATTAGTGAGAACTAGTTTCATTTTTAAATGAACTTGCATTGTTTTGCCTGGAAAAAGTAAATTTACTCTACCATACTGATAATCTGCTGTGAAATTGGACTTGAATCTTGTATTAATTAAAGTTCAATTTTATTTCAAAATTTCATTAGGGGAATGCAGGTTAGAGAACATGAGGACACTTTGTGTAGCTTGCCATTATGATGTTACTAAAGCTCAATGTGCTGAACGACGCTCAACGAGGGCAAAGGCAAGGAAACAACTCAAAGTGATCATGAGTGACCTCAGAAATAATGAAAATAATGATATGGCTGGCTGTCACATAAAGGTACTTTCTGACAAGCATGTCTCCTGTTTTCCATTATATCTGATTTTGCACGGATTAAACATATAATATGCCTTACATTCCGAGGCAGGCATGAAATTTAGTCAAGGTGTCATTGATCCAGTCTTTTGAGTAACAATAGATCAAACTAACCAATGAATATTTTTCTCTCACTAGGTGAGCTTTGGGATTTATTAAATTTCATCTAGTACTTCCTGGGATTTTTTTATTTTCTGTGCAACTGAGTTTTCATAAAGTTCTAATATATACAATTGAATTTTGTCCTAACTAGTTGGTCTAATCATGGCCGGGTAAAAGTTATTCTCTAAGCTAAGACACTTAGACATTTCTGTCATGTTGTATGTCATATAAAATGATTTTTGAGATTGGAATTTGGAAGCGGTAAAAGCTTCAATTTATCAAAAGCATGTAAATCCATCTTATGAGGCCTTACCTATTTCTCCTACAAACTATATCAGAGAATGGTTTACAACCTAGTATTGAGACAGAAAGACCAGAGTTAGATTACAATGATAAGCAAGAGATCCTCGTTTGGAGATAGGATCTACGGTAATTTTGTTTTCCATAATTATGTTGCATTAAAATGTACATGTTTCAGGACAAAGGGCATCTGGAGATGCAAGAAAACATAGCTGAGGATGAGCTTTTAGTCAAAGTTCCCGGAAGTTCCTACTCTGGAGGAATGAGCAGTGTTACTGAAAAAGAAGACTTGAAGAAGTCGTCTGAAACTTTACAACCAGACCTTGAGTGAAGTACACACCTGAATGATATTTATTATACGGCAAGAGATGAATAGAAGAACGAATATGATAAGTTTGATCTTTTGTATTCACTTTTTCATTCATCTCTTGTAACCTCATTTTGTATAAAAAAATTTTGTAAATTTTTTTGTACGAATAGTATTATTATTTATTATAAGTAAGGCTGTTTCAACAAATACCATGTCTTACAATTGTACAGCAGCAAGCAATATACAATTTGAAGCAGTACCAACTTTTTTGTATATTTTGTCCCTTCTCTATTAAGCTGGAGTCTTTGCTGTTTCGGAGGAAAAATCTTGGAGGACAATTAGGTATTAGGAAGTACAAGGACTGTTGATTATGTAAACAATTACAGTTATCATCATAACATCATATACAAATACAACACGTTGTCAGTTTTTATCGGCATTTATTCTGTTAAATGAATCC
The DNA here is from genome assembly GCA_009867345.2 of Toxicodendron radicans. Taxonomy (NCBI): domain Eukaryota; kingdom Viridiplantae; phylum Streptophyta; class Magnoliopsida; order Sapindales; family Anacardiaceae; genus Toxicodendron; species Toxicodendron radicans. The sequence continues at coordinate 9,434,774 of WYDK02000041.1, forward strand.
AAGTTAGCCTGATTTTCAATGGGTTTTTCCTCCAATTACATACACAATTGAAATATCTTATATGTAATTTGCAACTCAACTTGGGAAGATAGATATTGTGTAACAATAGTGAAAGTTTTAATATATTATAATTTATGTAATCCTTCTAGCGCCCCCTGTGCCCTTAGAACAGCAGGTGACATTAAAAAGGGAAAACTGATACATGTAGTTAACACTTTGTGTTATATTGTACTGATCTTCTCCTATAATTCATAACTCTAATATAGCCACCCATCTCAAAAAAACCCACAAAAGAACCCAGCTATTATAACAGAACTATCTGACAGTTTTTACGTTTCACCTCAGTTAAGGCATGTTTCCTAGACATGTATCGCATGAGCTCCTTTGTTAGAACCAATATGTTGTCATAAAACCTGCAAAACCAGTAAATATCAGTAGCAAAGCAACCCTTCCTATTAAAACGAGATCTGCCAGCGTGGACTCATACTTGCTCACTCGCATTGGTAATCTCTGCTGAAAAGAACTGCTCCGCTCTATCAATGAAGCTACTAGGGAATCTATGATGCAACATTAAAGAAGTTTCCATCGCCAGTGCATTGTGCCTCAGGGCTATATCTTCGCAAGTTTTCGTTGCTTTGCTATCTTTCTGGTTTCTCATCTTGCCTACTCTTGTGCTGTTTCCTAGAGCACCGCCCTTTCCCAGAGAAAGTCGTGCGCTTCTAGCACTGTAACGGCTGGATTTTAGAGGAATGTCTCCTTGAGATCTTCTAAGTTCAGAACCCTGTAGATTAGACTCACTGGATTCATCTAATACTGGGGGAGAAACATTTCTGCAGGATTTTAATAAGGAAAGTAGCATGTCCACACTAAGTTCCTGCTGAACCACATCCTTGTTCTGCTCACAGCCATAACAGGCAGCAACTAGTGTGCCAACCAAGGTAGGCATCAACTCAGGATCACTAAAGAACACAAATGGCAAATCGCATACCTGTGCTCTTCCAGGTCAATAATTAGATTCTACATGCATTACATCTTGAGATATAAAAAATCTTCTCATAACAGATTCACTGACCTTGTGAAGTATGGTAGGACTTTTTCCCCACCGAAGAACTGCTTGGTTCCCAGAGTGAAACAACGCAAAATAACCAAGAAGCAAAAGAGACTCGTGCAAAAGCAGACCAACCTGAAACACATTGCACAAAATGTAGACAAGCAGTCACCATCATCCGCTGTAAATTCTCTCAGACTACTATGGTGCAATTAATATGTAGGAATGTGCTCCATCCAACCCAAGGAAGACACCTTGAAGCTAGTACTAGTTAAGCATCCAGTGTTTGTTGAAATAACTAGGTAGCTGATGCTTGAACAGCCATTTAATAAAATGGAATATAATACCTAAATTCTATCCCCATAACTGGCTGAGTAGCATGCATGCCAAAGTCTAGTGTATGTTGTCCATGCATTAAAAAATAAAGGCCTGCACAAATTTACCTGATCATTAGCCACCTTCCATTTGTTAGTGCAATGAGAGAGAAGGAAACTCATTAAGTGGAAAAACTCCATTTTCAGGTCCGCCCTAGCCTGAGAATGATTCACAGGATAAATAGAACAGGTCAAGGAAGCACATGAAAACTTAAAGAAGCAAATCACAAATTGGTGCAGATGCCAGAAAACCATTACAAAGCCATTTTCAGAAAAGCACTGCCATGAAAAAAGTAATTTGACAAGCAAAATTAACTTACTAGCATTCTCTGCAAAAATATAATATCCAAAAGGGCCAAATTGTTCAGAACCTTCAGTACTCCAGTTGCCACCTCCTCAAAATTGGATGGAAGCACATATGATGCCTGAAGTAAAATAATAACTTAGTAAGTTGAGCCAAAAATGACAACTTAAGCAATTTGTGATTCCTAAATAGGCAGCCCCATGACAAAAACCAGCTAATACTTTTGAAGACACTTTCAAGTATAAAAATTTATCAAAAAACATAATTTATCAAAGATATAAGCAATATGGTGAAGCCATAACTATCTCACAATTACGCATCCCTTTCAATTTAAGGGTGAAAATAAAAAGCAAAAATGGGAATGAAAATAGTAAGATATATTAACCAAGAAATGAACCCATGCAAATGAACTTGCAGCTGCTGGACAATTTATACAGATAAAGGAACAAAGACAAATAAATGAACAACACTGTCACATGCATGACCAAATTAAAAGACAACTTTGGAAATTGACTAATCTAACACAACAAAAAAATACAGGAACCGGAAAAGAAAAATATGATACATAACTAAATTATCAACTAATGAAGATATTGGCAGCTTGCGGCAAATTTACCTGTTCAGAAGACAACCTATTGTTAGCCTGCAGTAGCACAGATGTCAACAAAGAAGGAAGGCTGACCAATCCAGTTTCGAATATGGCAGAAAGAAGAAAAGTCATTGGTTGTTTCAAGCCAAACATGTTTTCTTTCTTTTGCACTGCAACAATATCCACCAAGTTCTTCTCATCCTTCTCAATTAGAATTTTCTGTGATTCATCTTGAACGTCTGTCTTTTCCATGTTAGCATTATTAAACAGGACTGAACCACCATTCATCTTCTTTTCTTCATCTCTGCCAACAGAACCTGATTTGTTTTTATTTACTTTAGATGACTCATCTAACAGGCCATCCTCTGGTACATCCGCAAGACGTACAATCAGGTTACTATCTCCACAGGTGTTATTTACGGAGACATGTCCAGAATCAAGAGACACGGTGAGTTTCATTTCTGGACTTTCATTTTCCAATACAGTTTCAACAGGAGAAGCATCCCAGTCAATGGAACTAATAATTCCAGGGCCGGATGTTAAGACCACCAACAGAGATATACTTAAGAGAATAGAGGAAGGAAAGGGTGAGCCTTCGACCTGAGGCCTATCATAGAGAGCAAAAAGATCTCTTAGACGGTGGATAACTTGGTATGCGACCAACAGCTCTAGCAAGCCATCACGCATTTGGAGTTGTCTTTCATCAGAGCTAATATGACCAATAATCATAGCAACAGTCCACAAAAATCCATCCAGTACTTCAGAGACAGATTCAAAATTTTCAACTGATACTTTGCTGGATGGCAAGTTGGTGCTGCCAGGGACATTCAAAGATGCAGCAATCTTTATGTAGTTCTCAAGTGCTGCCGACAGCATAGGGATGATTGGGGGCAAAAGATTTTGGGCAAGAAAATAACTTCTGTTCAATGGCACAGATAGTACAACCCTCAAAAGTTTCAAAAGGTGTATTGTAACCTGGCAAGCTTCAGGCTTTGATGTATGAGAAGCGGGCAGGGCAGAAGCAATAAAATCAAGCAGACCAGCTTGGCGTGAAGCCTGTAGCTCAGGGTCCTTCCCCTCCAGGAACTGATTCACAAAGAAATTTTGGGGGTAACGAATTAGATATTTAACAACCCCAACCTCTTTATAAAAAGAAATAACCATGTCTATTTATTTTAAAATGCATTGACATGATAACAAGCTATTGACAGATCTACCAAAAGGAGAATTTGGTTTGTATTACTTATCACCCGATAATTTCTCAATCATGCTCCAACATCAGTAATGATTCAAGAACTCATGCACAACTGCAAAAGTGGTAACTGATGCCAGCCCAAAATTCTCTCACTAGCTAAGTGAAGGATGCACCAATCAGAGGACTCACCATTCCTACTGAAAGAATATTAATATTTGGAAATATACCCTCCTAGAGAGTCAATGCAACTGCCATTTACAGTATTCATACAATATGCTCCGGGGTATAATATTGGCTTTTTTATTTAAAAGCTAAATAATTAACAAGGATAATAAGACAAGAAAGCTATATCTCAATAACGCAGGATATGAATAAGCAGCCTATCTCTTCCTAGTAAAACCATGACAATTGGAAGAATTAACAGAAGTTGGAGAAGAGATGGGACAAGAATAACAAGCCTCTTGATACAAATTTGTCAAAATTAAAAATTTCATAGCATGTTTAATGGTGACCCAGTGATGTAAGAACACGATTTTGGATACTGTAGAACTAAAAAAAAAAAGAAAATAAAGCTTTATCAAATATATTCAATTTGCACAATACTTGATGCAATAGAGAGAGAGGGGGGGATGACTATTCCACTTCTTCTGCATCTCTCTCCATCCTAAACCTTATCTCTAAATATGATCATACAGTATTTATTGATATAATGGATATGATCATACAATATTTATTGGTATAATGGATATGATCATACAATATTTATCAGTAATTCTTTATATAGAGGTTTAAAACAAATACCTTAATCATTTCAGCAGTTATTAAACCTATACTTGCCGCTCCTTTTCTTGCTTGCCTGAGTTTCTGAAGTTCTTGAAGCCACCTCCCAATCTTCGCCCTTGCAGTTGCCACTGCTGTTCTATATCCAATACCAGCATTTTCAGACGCAACCGGTGGCTCAGGAAATTCATATTTCAGAGCCATAAGTTTTTGCCGAATTCTTTTAATCCTGCGCTTCAGCGAATGTTGCAATGCAGCATTTCCTGTTGCAAGAGAAGAACCCCCTGAACCTGTAACAACATTTGATTGACAATCGTCACCATTGTTTATTGGAGTAGATCTGCCCTGACCCTCCTTATTAATAGATCTGCGAAGTAAAGGAGAAGACTGATCCCTGAAATCCATTGAAGCCCTTTCCCGTATTTGCTCCAGGTAAAACTTGCGACGTTGTTCGCTTTCACTGAGTTTCTCAGCTAATTTCTGAGCCAGAAGTTCAGCTTCCTCTTGTTGGGCTTTGGCTCTCTCCTCCTTTCTCCGGAGCTGTTCAATGGCCCTTGCCTCACGTGCTGCACTGGATGCTTTCCTTTCCTCTTCCCTTCTAACTTGAGCCTCTTCCTTTTTCCGCTGTGTGTCAGCAAGACGCTGCAACTTTTCAGCTTCAATGAGTTTTCTGCGTTCTACAACAGCTTCCTCTCTAGCAATATCCTCTTTTTGTTTAGTTCTTAACACTTGAAGTTTTTCAGCTCTCCTCAATTCTGAATCATGAAGTTTCTGACGCAACATAAGTTTTTTGTTTTCTTCATTTAAGGAAGTAATGAAACGAACCTCATTAACTTTACTGCTTTCATCACCAGCTCTCCTCACAACCTGTGCTAGAAAAGCTTCATGTCGTAACTCATTGCGCTGGTGGCGAGCATACATTCCTTCACGTAACTTCATATTGCGGACAGCTTGCCATTCATTAACACGGTTTAACTTTTCTGAAGTACGCTGCAGTTTTTGAACTCTTTCATTCTCCAATTCATTTCTGATCCTCATAGCTCGTGCATGTTTTTCTTCAGCTTCTTTTTTCAAATCCAAGGCAGTTTTCTTCTTCTTCTCAGGAGACATTAATTTATCACGCATAATTCGTGCACGCTCAACACTTTTCCTGCTCATGCCCGGTGAATGGGATATGCGAGAAGAGACACGGAAAGGAGAAGAAAGTATATCCTCCCAATTCCTCTTCTCCTTCCATGCATCCATAGATTTCCATGAAGTAGCATTTCTCTTTTCTTTTTCAGTAAGAGAAATTGGCCTCTTAAGATGATCTGTAGGTTTGAGGTTTTTATCAGCGACAGTTTCTGTCAATATTTTCTCTTTCTTAGGCAGTAGCTTCTCAGTTTCAGATCCAAGATGTTCTCTCTTACTTTTTGCAGAACCAGCAGCAGCAGAAGTGTCCTTAGTAGGTAGCCTAGATGAATTAAGATACAAAGAAGATGGGTTCTGTGAAGGGGGGTCACGGCCATTTTGAAAGTTTACTCTGCTAGACCTGCGTAACTCAGAATTTCTCTTATCTCCACTAGAGTTACCTGGTGTTAGTTCTGTCTGTTTTCCTGAATTCATCACTGAATCTTTAGTACTGTGTATTAAATCACTTATCCTAGCTGACTTTGTCAAGTTATTGTCAGATTCATAATGGCAATTTGAACAATTGAGCCCCAGGGATTTTGCACCATCAGCAGCAGGTAAACTAGCTCTTTCCTGTTGAATTTTCCTAAAAGCCTCCAGAGATGATGACAGTATCTCTGCTTTGTGTGGTGAATTTGTCATTCTTCTAACCTGCAATTAGCACAAAGTAACTAACTAACCTTTTCACGTATATTGTCAATCAGTTTATTATTATTAAACCAAATACACGGCATGTCCAAAACCAAAGAAACAAGTAAATGACCGCATAAAATTGAATGCCATAAATAAGTGAAACCATGATGGTTTTTTCTGGGTAGATCCAAGGCAAAGACCACATTTTGTTAAGATAAAGCGGTGAGCACCCTTACCTCCCATGATAGTGCATGTGGCCTGCGATGGTCAGTCTTCAAAGTGATCGGTGCTCCATCAATTGAATGGGCAGAGGACTTCTTCACATTCTCAAACTCCTCCACTCTGGTAGTCAGGTTTTTAAAATCAGATGCAGCCTCTTCAAGAACAAGAATAGCCTCTTTCATCTGCTCTAAGTCACATTCTAGTTCACAAAGAAGGTAAAGTTCATCCACAGCCCTATTCAGATTCTCAAAGAGAAAGCACCAAAGCCGTTGCCTAAACCTTTCTTTGCTTTCACTTGAATCATCTTCACCGAGGGGATTCATACTCTGGGCCTTTGACACATCAGCATTTAAGGTAGCATTTGGAGAACTGCAACACTCAACAACAGAAGCATTCAAAGATGATTCTCCAGAATTTTCATGTCCACTCTGTTCAGGAGCATCTGACTCAGTGTCTTGGGTTGTCACTATTGCACTTGAACCCTTATCTGCAACCGCTACTTGAGAAGTTTTTGGCTCATCAACCTTAGACAAAACAACAGGCTGCTGAAGCTGCACCGCTGTCCCAGCGTCTTCACTGGATGGACTGCAGTAACTTATGCTATCATTATTTACAGGTTTTGTGTCTTCACTATGCATTTCCTTGGAGTTTGAAGCATCATCACAAGGATCCATTGCTTTTCCTTCTGCAATCAGTACCCCTACATCTTCTGAAGATTCTTTATTTGCCACTTTACAGTTTTCCTCAATTATTTCATCCTTACAAGTCAACAAATTCCTCTTATCAAAAAAACTATCTACATTTACTGGTTTCACTGTCAGTTGATTCTCTTGGAGGTTTATACAAGAAGTATTGCATGAAACTGAATCATGATTACTATCATGCTTTCTACAAGCCACCAAATTATCAGGTCCAATATCACCAAACTTTATTTCAGTGCCAACACTGTTTTCAGAATGCAGTACCAAAGCCTCATCCTCTAGATCACCCCATTTTATTTTCTGAACCACATCAAGCTCATTTGTTGGTGGAATTTTCTGCATATCTCCATTTCCACCATCAGATTTTGTGTCTAATAATGGAGGCAACTTAGAACAATCACTATCTTGTTTAACCACACAGTTACCAAGGTAATTTGCACCCTGTTTATCTTCATTTAACAAGGCAGTAGAATTTCCAACACCACCTTGGGCATGTATATCAAAACTACCCCCTGCCTTTGGCTGTTGGGATCTGCGCTTACCATCCAAATTTCTACTTCTTTCATTTACTGATGGCTGACTACCCTGAAAATTAGAAGCATTTTTTCCTGACAATCCCCCAACCCAACTTTGTAGAGAAAACTTCGAACTACTTCTATGTTTCTGGACAAGAAATGAAAAATAATAACTTAAAAGCAAGTTGCTGACAATTATGCTGATTGCATCATAATAAAACTATTAAACTATAATACAAGGTTGCCATTATAGAGCAACAATTTAAAGATTTAAAAGAAAAAAAAAATATATGTGAATCCCCAACCATTATTGATTTAAAAAAAACGGTTCTCAATAGGGAAGAATCCAAAATATCAAAAATTATTTATCAATAAGCATCATAGACACATTCCCTTAAAAAACTCCAGAAGACAAAAATATATCTCAGAAATATTTTCCTCTGAGACAAAATGCAACCTCGGGGAGAACAATAGCCGACCTCTAAAAGACACCCTAAAAAATTTTCAGAGACAACATTTCTTAACTTATTCCAGGCTTATGTACTTTACACCAAAAATACAAAAATGTTAAGGTGCTCGAAAGAATATACATTGTATTTCTTCACACTCAGCATATAAATTGATTTCCCATTTAATTTTGTAGAAGGTTATTAACACAAATATTGGTTCCTGCAAAATGCAGAAAATAGAATTGAATGGAATTTTAGCCTGATTTAGCTAATTACTAAATAACTAACCGGAAAACAGAGCAAACTGAAGTCACGAGCCAAAATATCACACTTTTCCCCAATTACGGAAATTGAGAATAGAGAACAAAATTTAGCATAACAAGAAACCAAATTAGGAAAATGTGTGGATAGTATCAAATAAAAGGACAATAAGTTTAAACCTTTTTCACTTCAAACCACCCTGAGCCTTGATCATCTACTGCTTCTCCTCCACTGGTCTCCATCAACAAAATTCAATATAATCCCTCGAATTTTCTCCCAAAAGATTATACCAAAAACTAATTTACAACAATCGACCCATTAAATTCAGCATCAAAACCCTAAATTTACAATAATAGAGGAACCAAAATTCCTTTGTTTCGTAAATCAAAATGCAAAATTTGCTAATCATACATGATCAGAATGATCAAAATCGAACTGGGTGTCGATGAAAATCAAAATCTTCAAGTAACAAAGAAGTAAAAAAAAAAAATATAATTAAAGAAACTATGAAAGTTATTTCCTTAAGTGGAGCTAAATTAGACCAAAATGACATCTCAAAATGGAAAATTAAACTCCATGAAAATGGAATTGATAGAAAAATTAAAGATTTAGAGAAGAATTTTAGGTGTCAGAATTTGTTTTAAGATTTTTTTTTATTTGGGGAAGGAGAAAGAAGAGGAGGGAAGTGGAAGAGGAGAGGTTTCATTTTTATAGTTTAGAGGGGAAGAAAGAATATTTTGTCATAATTAATAAGAAACTAGTGTTTTACTAATATGTCCTTGATTTTTCTATTATTGACATTTGTATTCCTATATGCAAATGAAATAAAAGTAAAGGGTTTAATTCCGCCGCACTGAGGTTTAATGGGAAAATATATCTCCCCCCTCCAGTTTTCGAAAAATAACGCCGCCACCCCCAAATGACATTTTTGTCAATTAAACATAGTGATGTAAGGGATAAAAAAAAATATTTTGTTTAGTTATTTACGATCATATTCTGTTATCTTATTTTGAATAAAAAGTATAATAACTATTTGTTTAGTTATTGAGGTTATCCAATTTGGATTAAAAATTATAATAAATATTTGTTTAATTATCGAGGGAATCCAATATGAAAATCAATCATTCTCAAAACGTGTTTTCAACTATATTCAACTCAAAACATTTTTCTAGCTCAATTCAACTAAAAACATTTACCTATCTCTCCTTCCAATCTAAAAATTAATCCACCTGAGACTACTATTGCCTGCCAACAACCACCCCCGGTGGTCGTTGCTACCTTCAACGGCTACCACCGACCGACGCACTAGGAACGACTTACGACATGCAGAATCTGGCTGGTCGTAAGCCGATCTAGTCGGAAACGGCCAAATCTACAACAAGAGATCTAATTGTTGACGGCTAGATCCATGGTGGATCTAGCCATAAACAATCATATTGGCGCACGATTGGGCAGATCCAGCTAGTCGTGCGCCGTTTTAGCTACTTTCGGTTGCCGTTTTAGCTACTTTCGACTGCCGTCTGGCAATGGTGGTTGGCGACTGACTGTCCTCTTGGATGGCTATGGTGCTTTAGTTAATTTTTAAACTTTTATTGTGGGAGTGTTTAGCTTAATTAATAAATTTAAGGGTTAAAAAATAATATAAATATTTCAAAAAATGTACCAAACAACTATATATGTCTTAAAAACTTTTTTCAAAAAATGTACGAAACAATTATTCTACATTTTACCAAACACATTTCTTATTCAATTTAATTCAACTCAACT